>PVHY01000678.1:101739-187937 GCA_004024945.1 Uropsilus gracilis
TTTTTTTTTTTTTTTTTTTTTTTTTTTTTTTTTTTTTTTTTTTTTTTTTTTTTTTTTTTTTTTTTTTTTTTTTTTTTTTTTTTTTTTTTTTTTTTTTTGAGACTATGACTCACTATGTTGCTCCAGGTGGGTCTTGAACCCGCGGACTGAAGCGATTCCTATCCTCAGTCTTCACACTTATGCTTCCTGGGCTGCAATTAAAGACACGTGCCACCACTCCTGGCAGTAATACTCTTATTCTGGGTACTGTTCCTTAAATATTTTTCAAGGTTTCCCATTCAAATTTCATCATATCACTATGGTGGGATACTCTCCCTTGTCATAGCTGATAGGTCCAGATGAGGATGCTATTCACTACTCAACCTATTACATTTTGCCAGCATATTGGGAACTGTTATTTTAGAATTGAAATCATATTCGAAAACTAGACCTGATTAAATACAACTTTTGGTTGATGAATTGGCCAATTAAAAGAATGATTAGGAAGTCCCAAGGAAATGTTTCAAGACTACTTTTTAGATTTATCATTCATTCACTGATCAAATATTTAGTTAATTCTTTTTGTCTAAGAAGTACTGTAATATCTCTATGAAATTTGATAGAATGAAGCTAAAAAATTGCTGTTAGCATATATTCCTATTGGGATTTATTAAAATGTTTGATTATTTTACATATAAACTTACCTTGTGACATTCTTATTTTATAATTCTACCTTTAAAAAGATAGCTAGCATTAAAGCTAGTTTTAGTTACTTTTAAAGAGATATGGCAACTAAAGATGGCTCATTATTCTGAGAAATATGTTCTTAATTACAAACACATTTAAATAGAGTCTGAGAATTAAATGGTAGTAATATATTACTGTTAATTTCTGGACTTTATTATTTTTGGTGGTTTTAAATAAATATCTCAAATTTATTGTAAATTCAAGTGTATAATGATTACACCTAGGTATTTGGAAGTGATGTTATATCATATTGGCAATACAATATATTTTTCCATTTCTTTCTGGAAAACTTATTTAAAAACAGAACGAAGAGACACAAATAGCACACACATTACTGGGTGAACTGGGGAAAGGATACTGTATAAACACTTTATGAGCTTGTGGGTTGTGGCAACTAAGTTATTTAGTATTTCTTGGTAATTTATATATTATTCAGCAAAGAAGAGTTCATAAAATATTTGATGTTCTGATTAAAAAAAGAAAGTCCAGAACAGTAAGACTAAAAATGATATATTTTTCAGCAAAATATATCCAACAGTAATTGGAGGTGACCATAAAATTGCTTATTACTTTGTTCTATGACCAGTATCCAGCAGAACATATCATCTAAGGCTGCCGAGATATGAATGACTGGAGACACTTTTCACACATCATTGGGCAGATAATTTTTGATTAAATGTAGTGATGGTGCATAGTGATGACTTAATCAAACATTATTTCAATGGTTATTTCAAAAATGGTCACATTGAAGTAGCGTAGACTTAATGCTTAAAAGCATAGTCTGGGATCCAGATTGCTTAGCTTTAAATATTTTGTAGCTTTGTGATATTAAGTAATGCATCTCATCTTTTAAATGCAAATAATATCTACTTCACAGTTGTTGTTTTTCTGGTGAGGATTAAAAAAGATATTTGCTAAAGTTACAGAAAAAGATCATATGCATAAAAGAATTTATACAAGTGTTTATGTTTACATTTATTATATTTTTGAGTAGAATGGCTAAATGAGTCTTTCTTATTATTCCATTATATATTTTGTTTTTGTATTTCCTAATGTATGGCTTATCAACCATTTCTACCTCTTTCCTGTCATTCCATGATGGTTTGTTTCTCTGTTTTTGTCAAGACAACATGCTTGTGACTTCAAACAATCTCTTTGCAATCTCCAAACCATTTGCTTATAATAGTCTTCCCATACAGAATAACCACAACCCTCCCCAGTCTTCTCTAACATTACATTACCCAGCATAATAACATACATTGACTCATGAAACCTAAAACAATTTCTAAGTTCCTATCTCTATTTTATCTCTGTATCTACATAAACTACCACACCATCCTCTCATCCTGTTTGTTGATTTTGGAACTTCTTTCACTATAAACCATTTTATGTCATCATTAGCTCTAAGTCCATGGAAAGAAATTCTCTACCTTCAGTCTGTTCTTTTCCCATATTTCCTCTGTGTTGTTTGGCATAGTGTAGATCCCTAATTAAACTGGTTGACTAAATACAACTAAAGGGTGTCTGAAACAGTTTGATGGTCATTTCTGGCTTTAAACATCTGTTTTTAAATAGTTAGCTAAACAGAATATTTTATTTATTTGACATTCAAAATATTTTATTTAAAATCAGGAAACTAAATTATTGTAGACTGGTAGTTATAAATCTGTGCATACTCACTACATACAATATGTGTTTTTACATTAGGGTAATTCATTGGAATACAAATAACTGCTTTCAAGAAAAAGGAATATGATTGAATGACTCAATTTTATGTCACATTGTTAGTTTATGTCAAATGTTATGTTATGTCAAATGTTATGTCAAATTGTTATGTCAAATGTTAGTTTGTATAAAAGGTTGTTCAAATACAAACATATTTTATGGTGTTTCCTAGATGTATACGACATAAATTCTTCTGTTAACTCATTTGCATCATTGATTGAAATAACCTCATGTTAAGTAATAAATAACTATTAACATGAATCAAAGAATAATATTCTTTAAATGTGTTGTAAGAGGCATCACTACTTTTGCTGTTGGAGGAGATCAGGATAATTTATAGAGGTATTTGAATATTTATTTTAAAATATTGCTCACAATAAAGGAATTTCAAAGTGACATTTCTTTGGTAGTGCTGACTGATAACATCACATTCCATATCTTATGAAGTGCTTAGTAATCAGGTCTTCAAAGACATCAGCTCAGTTAATGGAAGGAAGGGTGATTTCAATGACAGTATTCATAATAAGCATTCTCTTGGGGAACATTTACATAATCATGGGAATGGAAATGATCATTACTTGTCATTTATTATTTTACTATGTCCTCTTGAAGAGTACTACAAAATGAATCCATCCATCCTTCTTACATTACTCTAATAGTGCTCATGTACACAAACTACTTTGTAATCTCCATAATAGGGACAGGTTAGATCTAAAATAAATCTCTTATTTATGCAATTATTGAGCACATTTTAATGATGTTAAAAAGGAAATAGATTTGAGAAAAATCCTGTGGCAAAGCGTACATCCTTGTATACAGTCACTCTCTTAAGTATAAATAACTTTCGAGAAATTTCCACTATGCAGAATTTGCCCTTGGTTTAAGATAGCTAACATTGCTGAGATAGCTTCTTAAAGAATAAGTTATAGAACATACTTGCCTAAAGAAATAACTCAACATGCTGAAAAATATTTTGTTGAAGTATGATTAAATGTTACTTTCTAAAGACATAATATAGATATGGTCATGTGAGATATATATATATATATGAATCAAAGCTCATTTATTAGAAGATTTGAGTAAACATAATGATATTTTTTTTTAATTTGCTTTCAATAGTCCCTGAAAATCTATCTGTTAATTTCCTCTGCTTTATTATGAATGATTTACTTAATCATAACCGTTCAAGCTTGTTTGTTCAAGCCAGCTATTATCAAAGACAATACCTAACAGGAATATGTGTGTGTATGTTTGAAAATAAATATTTACCTTCAAAGTTTGTTCATTTGACAAAACACTTTTATCAATAGATTAAATATGTAAATAATATTCAATTTTTAGGAAAACATCACTATCTGATATTATTGATGAAATAAACATATTCTTATAAAAATTATGAACAAGATATAATTGGCTCTATTACCAAATAATGCAATGTGCTATTTCTTTTTATCATATGGTTTATATATTCTGACAGCATTCAAATGCAGTATCCTCTATAAAATGTAATTAAGCACACACAGCATTCCATATATTATTCTGTAGTAATATATGCCAATTGTGGTATAAATATTGCTATTTATATAAACTACATATATATGTGTATGCATATATGTATGTATGTAATACATGTAATACATGACTCTTAGCCATTGTTCTTGAAAATAAAATCAGCCTATGGTGAATTCAAGTTCTAACTCCTTGAAAAAGCGTCAGGCATTTGCCTATTGCATGAAATAGAAATCCAGAGTTCTACCATTCAAATCCAGTTTTAAACCTGCCTACAATTCTGTGTAAACTGACTACAGTTTTTATTCACTTCTTCCTTTATTTCCTTTACATATTGCACAGAAACACTGAAAATTCACTTTTAAACCATAAATGCCCCCAAATTATTCATTTCAAAGTTGTAGGTAAGATATATACAAATTTAAATTTAGAACATTAAATTCTAATCATTAAAAGTTTACATAAATATCTATGTTCAAGAAGATTGGCTAATCATTTTCACTCTAATGGATATTCAGTTACTATGCATGTTATACAATACATGTAACTGATTCATCTGGTGGCATTCTGCCTCTTGGGACACAGCACAGATTTAACATTACTTTCCCTCCTTCAGAGCTTGTATCATTACACCTAGGTTTCTTCCTTTTAATAAAAAGTGAACAGATTGTTCTAACTGCTCATAATTTCAACCTCAAGATTTCATATATTCTTTGACTTCATGATGCAAGTGTTTGGCATAGAAAGATAGAAACAGGTTTTCGAAAGGAACAAAATTTATTTACTTAAGTCTTTCCACCTTTTTACTTTGCTTTTAGGCAAGGAAGTATTTGATTTTTCTAATATTTGAATTTTTCAATTACAAAATGAAAATAATTAGAAAACATTCCCTACTAAATTGTTTATAATGCTAAATGAGATATTGATTATAAGTTATGCATGGAATAAAGAAAGTAGAAATGTGTCAACAAGGAGTAAATTGAAGGTTTCACCTGAAGCATCATATAGTTGATATTCCCAAGTTAATATGGAAATCAAGTAATCAAGCAACATTTTATTACTTGTTAGTCTGTGTTTATTTAAGATGTCAAAGAACAATAAACATCCTAAACTACAGTTGAACATTGCAGTGAGTGGTGTACTGGCCAAACTGATCAGATCTGCTAGCTAGTGATTTTATTCTGTTATCAGTACATTATTTTAATGTACCAGAAACAGTTGTATATATTTTTTGCATTCACATATAATAAATACACTCTGGATTAAAATAACTATATATATAATTTTATAATAATAAGTTAATATTTACAAAATGATAGCAATATATTTAGAACCATAGTTCCTTTATTGCACATCTCTTTATAAATTCACAAAAACAATCTTGATTTTGATTATCATCGTAATCTTCATTTACACTTGAGAAAGACTGATTCACAAGAAGATTAATTTTAAACCCAAGTTGAATTTTTTTAACTGCATAAGAAAGAAACAATGACAAACCTTCTTAAAATTAGAGATATACACACATCTATCAGCATGTACATTGAGACTTTGTATCCACATCAAATTTGTATTAAAATTACAATTTAGTCACTAAACAATCTTATATGCAATTTTTGATGATGGGAAATTCTTTCCATATATTGAGAATAAATTAAAGCAATTTATTTCAAAACAAAATGTTTGAATTATCTGTTTTTGGTTTGGTATCTTTAGTCTCATTTATAAATATTTATAAACTTATAAATAAATATTTATAAACTTATAAATATTTATAAACATAGAGAAATAGTATCTTGAAACTGTTAATAATCAAATACTTCAAAATAAGAATAAAATAAGTTAGTCTGACTGAAAAACATGTGTAAACTTGTATACCTAAGTTATAATGGGAATGTGTATATTTTTAAATAAAATAGTAAAAACATTTCCAAACTAAGATATTAACATTTAAAAAATGTTAATATATAAAATTATAGCATTTAAGAATGCTACTTTTTCTTGTCATTGTAATAAGTATTTTATTGAGTATATTAGTAATAAATTTAAGAGTATTTTAAATATTTATATTAAATTGAATGACAAGTTATCCTGTACTTCAATATGTAAACTATTGTTATGCAATAAAAACATAATAAAATGGATGGACCTAGATGGCATTGTGTTAAAGAGATTATACAAATATTATATTAAAAATTTATTAGAATTGAAATAATTTCCAAGCATTTTGAAATCACACACATAAATATTATTGCCACTTTGCAAATTAGCTTATCAGGTAATTAAAATGTCCAAATATTTCTTTTATCTTTTTTTTTTGTTTTGTTTTAAATAACTCCCTTCACAAATGGCAGCAGTAGTTAAAAGTTTCCAAAAGATCTGGAATAAATATTTAAATGAGAATTTATTTCTTACACAGAATTCCATATTTAACTATAGATTTTAGGAATAATATTAGAACTGGAATTATGCTCAAATGTAGATAATAAAATTCATATGAAAATAGAATAGAAATTCAAAGGTTGTATCTCCCAGAGTATCAACTAAATTGCAATGAACAAAATCTAATTACAGAAGAAACAAATAGAACTCTCATGGTGGCAGATCTGACATTCATATTTTGATTTTTAAATTTATATTCCAACCTCCAAGAATGATAATTACTAATGTCAAAATGAAACAGATGTTTATTTTGATTATATAACAGAAAGGCTAGAGAACCCAATCTGTATGTCCATTCACAAATTAAAGGACAAAATCTAGAATATTTCCTGCTCCTCCATACACTATAAATTCCAATTTACATAATTATACTTTACACAAAATTATGTTTTGCACAATAGAAATGTTACAAAATATCAATAGGTGAACTATCATTGGTGGTCAAAAGTACAAGAAGTATAATATAGTACAAGAAGAATAGCTTCCTACAAGGTATCAGTACATCTTCCCACCAACTGAAGAAGCCCTTCCACTGACAAGAACTCCAGTTTTCAGATTTCTAAAGTCACAACAGAAAGCAGAACAGAATACACTAATTGCCATTTGGTTAAAGAGGAATTCTTATGGAATGATTAGGTGAGTCCAATATGTGCAGTCAATTAAAGCACCTCCTTTCCCCACTGGATCTGAACCCCCCCCCCCTTTCTGCTGTTACTGAAATAGCTTGTTATGGTGGTGAATCCCAATGACAGCAAAAGATTTGGTGCAGCATCTTGGACAAGCTTCAGGCTGAAAATTCTTCTACTTTGTCCAAAAATAAAAGGTGTGTCTGTGGAACTAGCACAGGGTATTTGATCAATTTTTGATCAACCCAAGACCCCTTTCTAATGCCTGGACATACTGAAAATTTTTAGCCGTTTGCTGGATCTCCTAAGACCACTCTGAGCATGAGATACATTAGCTAAGAATTAACAAATGTCTTTAGTTCTTCTGAAAGTACTGACAGAGACTATTTAAACTCCCTGATAAAACAAAAAGAGAAAGGAAAAGACAATCCACAGTGGTTCTGAAAAGTAAGCCTAAAGAGGGTAACAATTGAGAAAATACTGTCAGTAGCATGATATATGCAACATATGTAACAATACTCATTATGCTAAGAACCAAGGACAATTACAATTTAAATGAGAAAAATAAAATCAACTGATGCCCACACATAAATGAATCAGAAGACAGAATTATGTGACATGACTTTAAAATATTCATCTTAAAAATATCTAAACAAGAAGTTATGGATTCTTTTAACTGAAAAAACAGACTGTCAGTAAGGAAATATAATTTATTAAAAAAAGTCTAATGAAAACGATAGAATTGAAAAATGCTAAACAGAAATAGAAAATTTTTAAAACTGATTACTCAATCATGGAACAGTAATTAAAAGCAATAGAATCAGCAGATTTGGGGAACAATGGAATTTATCTCATTTGAATAACAGAAAATCAATGGGCAAAAAAAGAATGAAGTCTCAGAGGTGGGAAGTAGAATGTTGTCTATTAAACACATGATTGGACATTCAGAAAGAGAAAGGAAAGCAAATGGAGGTGAATGAGTATTTCAGGGACTAATGACCAAAAACTACCCAAGTTTGGCAATGGTGAAAGACATAAAGGTACAGATAAAAAATAATGTGATAATAATAAATTACACTTACAGGAGAGCACCCCTAAAATAACAACAGGGTTCTCCTCTATAACTATGGAGGCCAGAAGAAAAGGGGAGAGTGTATAGTAAAGAGCATTGAGGTAAAAGAACTGTCAAGCACACAGTCTGCACAGAAAAACTACCATTTAAGGATTAAAATTTTCAGAGAAATTTAAGGGATTTTAATGCTACCACATCAATCATTAAATAAAGAAATTTCACTAGATAGGAAATGAGAAAAAAGGAACCAAGAACATCTGGAATAAAATATATAAAAAGGTAGCACTGTGGTTACATAAACAGTTCAATCTCTTGTAAATTCTATTAATCATACCTAATGATTCAAACATAATTAATACTACCCTCTGATACACAAAATCAAAATTTTTCAAAGTTAGAATGGTAAGACATTCTAATGGAAATGAGGCTTGCACATTTAATAATAGTAAAATGAAAATATAACTACTGTTATAAGTCATATAATAAGTCATATTGTAGTAAAATGAAAATATAATTACTGTTATATGTCATATAATAAGTCATATTACTAATACACAGATTAGTAACTAGAGCAACCACTGTAAAATATACAGAATTATATTCATGCACTTTAAGTAAATATAAAATGATGTTTAAGTAATCCACAGGAAATTAAAAAAAGAAATATTAGAATGAGAAACAGAAAATACAAGAAGAAAACATTTAGTTAAATAGTAGACACTTCTATATCAAATACCTTAAAAGCTGCAATAAGTTGGAATGAACTATTGATATATAAATTTATAGATTATTATGCTGAATAGAAAAGTTAATATCAAAAGCTGGCACACCAAACAATTTTACTCATATAACATGTTTAAAATGACAGCATTTTAGAAACGGGAACATTATTCTTGTTGCTGAGAGTCAGAGAAGGAAATAGGTGCTTCAAATTGGTAGTTGGAACATTCTATAGAAAGTTTGTATTCTCATAAAAAGGCGCGAGAGTGACCTTCAGTTAAAACCAGATAAAACTAATTCATGGGGGAAGAGTGAACTCTCTTGAACAGAGGGTGCAGGGGGAGCAGGTAAGCTGCTCCTCCCTGGGGAAACCTAGGGCAACCTTCTCCTACAGGTGGGAGATTAGGGCCGAAACTGCAGGTGCCGGCTGGGAGGGGGTCCCTCTCTAGTTCATTTCCACTTCAGCCATTCCTCAGCTTGAATGAGAAAAACAACTCAGATACAGATATACTGGAAGAGACAGAAACAAGGCCCTGAACACACCATCACCTGCCTGAAAAGAGCATTTTTGGAACTCCAATACACAGGATGTTTGTGGACGAGAGTGAAGACATATCACCAAGAAATACTGACATTCTGGTGCTGGAGCTAAACTCTCCATCCAGGGACTCTTTTAACATGAACAAGGAGGTCCCCCATGTCAATGGGAGAATAAAGCCAAAAAGAAGTTTCAGGAAGAAATGGGGGGAGTCACTCCACATATCAGACCAACAGGAAGTTTGCTGACATGCTCAGATGGGTCACCTGCCCTAGGGTTATTCATGGAGAACTGATCAGCCTGGCCTGCAATCCCCCAGAAATGCAGAACTTCACCCAGGAGGACAGTGTTTCAGAAAGAACACAAGTGACCAATGGCTAATCATCAACCAACAACTGATGAGAAAAGAACTGGTGTGACCAGAGGAGGGATCAGGGGAAGGAAAGGAGAAAGGAGAGGGGAACATTGTAAGCAAACATGAGCTATGCAAACAAACAATAAGAAAAATAAAAATAATTAAATTAAAATGAAATAATAAAAAGTAAAAATTAATTAAAAAGTAAAACTAATTCATGTTTCTGTATTAGTTTGCAGATTGCACTTAATATTTGTGGTATAATGTAGAAATTTTCAAGTTGGACTGGCAGCCCTATACAGTAGTTTTGAATTTGTTCATTCCTTATTTTTAAGTAGAGTCAAAAGAGAGCAGGAAAATATAAATCATCCATCATACATATTATGTTGTGAAAATGAATTAGCATTTTTCTTTATTTAAGATTACACTATTTTTGATCCCTTGAATATCCATTTCCATATGAAATTTAGTATCAGCTTTTTCATTTTGTTATAGAAATCAGCTAGATTTTTGATAGTGAATGTACTGAATTTGTAGAATGATTAGGAGATATTGCCACGCTAACTAACATCATTAAGAATTTTAATCTATGAATGTGGCCTTTGTTTCTTTTTTTTTTTTTCTTTCATTCCATTTAATAATATTTGGTAGGTTTTGCTATGACTTGGTTTTGCACATATTGTGTTAGGTTGTATAATTAGGTGTGCAATAACACCCACTCAGTTGTTTGTCACCATACTATACCACACCACCACTAAGGAACCTGTGATATCTTTATTTTTCATCTGAAAATTTACAAATGAAAGAAACTGTGATAATTCATAATTTAAATGGATTTTAATGGATAATGGATTCTAAATATTTTATAATACTTGACTTATGTGATCTTACACTTTCTCCCTTTTCTCTTTCAAACCTTATGCAATTTTACCAGTTAGATTTTTTTTCTCCTTTTGTTTGTAATAGAGATTTCTTAGCTTTGTCCAATAATCAGAATATTACCCCTTAGCTTTATTTTCCAAGATAATTTATACTTCTCATTGCTTTGAGCATCTCTCTTTTCCTTTTCATCATGCAAATAACTTTAACTTATGTTTCATCTCCTATTTAACAGTGCAGTTGGTTCTTGCAGTTGAAAAACTATCTTTAAACATTTTGTTCTTAACCTGATTTCCAGAAAAAAATTGAAGCTATTTTGAATTTCTTAGTTAAAATGATTCTTTCTATAGAAATTAGGTTCAAGATATGATTTATATCATTTTTTATCTATAGCCTATGTTTATCTACATTTTACAAATGTGAACAAAAGTCCACTATTTTTACTAAAATAACCTATAGTTTAAAACACCTTTGCTATGGTGGGTGTGGTGGTGTGCACCTGTAATCCCAGTGAACTGAGAAGCTGAAGCAGGGGATCACTTGAGTTCAAGAGTTCAAGACAATCCTGAGCAACACAGCGAGCCCTAGTCTCTTAAAAATAAAAAATGAGATAAAATAAAATAAAAATTTTGTTAGTTAATCATTCAACTGTGAAGTAATGCAAAGCTAGTAATTAGATCACACAAAGTGAAAATTAACAGAGAAATTTGCAGTATTATAAAATGCAAATTATTTTTAATTAGCAAATTAAATTGCTTGATCTTCAATCAACTTTTAAGATAGTCCATTATAAAATAATTTTAAAGTTTTTAGCTTATATTAATGAAGTTGTCTCCTGGGTTATAGTGACTGTAATTGAAGATTTCTAGAGGATTTCTTAGTTTGAACGTTTATAGAATAAAAGCTACATTTCTCTGATATCACTAATTAGAAAAATAGATTGTGAAATTACTGAGTTTGAATCTAGAGGACAGTATTTCAGATTCTGAAAGCACCACTTAAAATCTACACATATTTATTTTCTCACTTGCTAAATACAGAGTATAGCTGGCATTATTTGCAACACACTGGAGCTGAATATGATCTAATTAATAAGAATGTTGTGAATCTGAAATTAAACATAATTGATGTAGGTGTACTATAAATTATCATGGTCTACAAAAATGTAAAGCAAAGATGGCAATTTTCATCTGCAAAGGGTCAGACAGATAGAACATTGTTTTTGCCTCTGCTGTGTCTAGCATCTGTTTCGTTCTGCTGTTGCAGCTGAAAGCAGCTACAGGCAGTAAGTAAAGGAATATAGGTACTCTCTGCAGCAAATTTTATTTATGGATTTTGAAAATACAATTGCACATAATTTTTATCTTACAAATGTTTCCCTTTTTAAACCTTTCCCCCACATTCAAAGTTGTAGATAGTTTTCTTGCAAATAATGAAAGCAAAAATCACCATCTATTTGCCTCCTGCTATGGATTCTAGTTCTGCTGTCCCTGAAACAATGTATTTTAAGTGTTGATCTACTGCTGCTCCATTTTGTCTTCATACATTTACAATACACAAACATCAACTCTCCCAATTCAATAACTTTTTCTCTAGTGTACAACTACACTCTTTTTTGACAAAGGACATCCCAAAACCAAATGTCTCTAATTTTAAGAAGGTTATAATCATGAAGTTGGAAAGCATGAGTGAGAATAAGAACATATTAAAAAATATGATAGGATATATAAGTCATATAATAATTCTAAATTAAATTTAATTTTAAAATAAAAATATGAGAAAACAGAGACAGGAAAATTTACTTTCCATTAAGAGATTAGAAAACCAACATGATAACATCTGACCTTTTGGGTCATATCCTTTCAAATGTTTCTTTACTTGATGATTAAAGTGGTATTCATGGTCTGTGGCAGTTTATTCTCCTCAAATTGCTTACATTTAAAAACATGTATTATTTCTTAATTTTACAATAATTTTCAGTCTTCAGTGATTTAAATTGA
This sequence comes from Uropsilus gracilis, assembly GCA_004024945.1. Classification (NCBI taxonomy): domain Eukaryota; kingdom Metazoa; phylum Chordata; class Mammalia; order Eulipotyphla; family Talpidae; genus Uropsilus; species Uropsilus gracilis. The sequence continues at coordinate 114,332 of PVHY01000678.1, forward strand.
ATTCTGCTTTAACAGTGTGTTGTCTGTATCAAGTATTTATATCACTTATGTCTCTGTCATTGTACTAAAAGTCAGTTAATATAAGTAATGAGTTCATGTAGACACAGAGGAGTAGATTATTTTTGCCAGTGTTGGAACTACATAGTTTTATACAAATGATTTAAAATAACAGGAATAATGGAAAATTATACTAATATAAATTTACAAAAGTGAAAACATAATAATAAATAAATAAATAAGGTGAAAACATCCACATGTTTATGAAAACATAAACCACTTACTAGTACAATTTTTTCACAAAAAAATTAAAATTTCACATATTCTAGGAAGCGCAACTGCTTGACATATAAAAATTATCTTATTCAAAAATGTTTTTTCCTGACACCTTAAAATGGCACCACCAGGTACTAGATGTTCAAATAATAATGACAAATAAGATAATGTTGGCAAATAGAAAATAAGAAAATGAGCAAAATTAGAAAAAAATATATAAGTATGCACTGAATAGAAAAAAAACAGATATCTATTTTTAGTGCAAGAATACTTTAAATAATGACTCAGTTAAATATGTAAACATACACCTTCCTGTTTTTCAGTAATGCCAAGCAGTTGAATACGAAAGAAGAAATGAATGACCTATTTAATGTAAATTCGTTAAAATTACTAGTGAAACCTCAACCTCAACTAGACTATTATCATTATTATATTGGTTGATACCACAAAACGTAAAAATTTGTTATAATTTCATATTTATTTTCATGTAATCTTCTTAGATTAATTATTCTAAGATTTAATTTGTCATTCAGTTCAGGTGTTAAGATTCTTCTGCACAGTAATTGGGAAATTTTACATTTCAATTGCTTTCAGCAAATGGAAAAGTTTGGATTCATGTTTAGGTTCCAAAGACAACATTTGTAAGAATATTTTTCTATTTCAGCACCATAATATTCTATGTCTGAAGACTTGGATTTTTTAATATGTTTTTCATTCAATATGTACCTAAATGCCATACATTAATTAATCTAGATAAATATTTTTCCCTGTAGGAAAAGAAAACAGGTATCATTATTCCTCTCAAAAATATTTTTCAGTTTGTTTCATGAATAGCTTATATGTTAATTAAATTATCTTATGTCACAAATAATTTAGTTTATGCCTGAGTAGTTATCTTGACTGGAAAAGAACATTCTGTGGTCAGTAATAAAATTTTAAAAGGCTTTGCAACTAATTCTTGCAGTGTTTTCTCATAGTGAAACAATATTATGGGCAACATTTATTCACATTAATTCATATTAATTAGAGATAGCTCAGCATTGAACCTTCTGATTATCTAGGTAAGGGTAATGCTGAATATCTATCCACCTTTCAGTACCAGAGTTTGCAAGATTTTTTTTCTCATGAAAGAGTTAATGATTACATATCGTAGGTTAAAGCATTAAACTACTAAATTTTAGATTACTATATTTTATTATCCAGACAAATTTCTGCAAATATACTATAACTTTCTGGTTCATATAAATATACCTGTGAGAATAAACTTTGACAAGTGGAAGTAGAGCATAAGATGTGTTATGCAGTTATAAGTTTTAAAAGAATAATTTCTATGCATGCAATTGTGAAAGGAGGCCATTGAAACAAAGGCAAACAAATGTGTAGTCCTAAAAGATGATTCATTGTTAAGACACTTAATCTCTAGGGACTGTAATAACTTAAACTTTAAAACCAGGTCATCTAGGGAATATGCATAATTCCTATCATTTTCATTATCAATCATACAATAAATAAAATATTCAATAGAACAACCATTAAATTTTTATTCCTTACTCTACCCAAGTCACCATAAGTAAACTGAATTCTCTCCTGCTTTGAACTTTTCATACTGGGAATTAGAATTTGATTGGTGCACTAATTTCTTTTCCCTACATTCACAGCAAAAAATTGCTAGAAAAATCCTCTGCTCTTGATTCTTTTGAAGAATGCAGACTTCTGAAATATCTGAACTCCACTATAATAATCATAAGTATAATTTCTTAAGTCTGGATACTGTAGATTAAGCCAGAAAATTGATCCACTCTTCACTCTGGAGTGTCATATTAAAGAACATTAGGTTTCTGAAAGAATGCTTGCAATTGAAGAGCCCTAGGAATAGAAAACCTTACAAAGAAAATAAAGAAAGCTTTATGTCCTAAAATTTCCGTATGTTTTTCTGCTTGAAGGTATCTTCATTTTCCATCAGAGTCCTAATGGTTACTTTCAGGATTTTGTTGAAGGCATCTTCTAAAATTGTTACACAAGTGGAATCCCCACTGACAAGGATGAACATTTGGCAAAACAAGCAACAAAGGTCATGCTCTACAGAAAAAGCCAAGGAGCTTGCCTGGCCTGAAGGAGGTTTGGGGAAGAAACTAACCTAGCAATCTATCAAATAATGGATACAGGTATAACATCTATTCTTTTAAAAAGTGTTTTTTTTTTCTTTTTTTTTTTTTTTTTTTTGGTGAAAGAATCAGTTCCACCTGTGCTTAAACATTTTGTTCATATTATTTCAGTTTTACAAAGAGTCTTATTTGTTGTTCCCATAACAACTAAATACAATGCCACATTTTATAAATGTCAAAACACCAAGTGAGATTATAAAGTAAAATTTTAAAGCTGGTCCTGAGTATTAGTTGTCATTTAAGAAAATACATGTTAAGGTTTTGATTTATAATGTTGTGTGGAATTTAATCTGATGTGTGAAATTATGGAAACCCGATAAAGCCTAAATATAAATAGGCTTTGAAAGTTGTTCATTTAGTGTAGCCTGTTTTAAGGCTGTTGGCCTCTGTAACCACACCTGAATCTATTTTTAAAGTTCGTTTATGTAGACTGCTTGATATAGAAATATATATTTTATGTCATAGTCATTTGCATTATGAAATGGTAATATTATTTATCAGTGTGTCGTCAAGTCATTTTATACAAGAAACTTGAGAATTACACTGTAAGGTAAGTAGCTCTGAATTGTAGTGATACATTTTTTTTTATTATTAACACAGAAATACTGTGTTGGATATGTTGTGTAGCAGTTCAACCTACAGAATCTAACATATAACCATCATGAAATGTTGAAAATAGTGCCAAGATACCTGAACTAATATAGTTTCTTATACTCTATTAGTTATAGATTTTCAGTGGACTCTAAAATAGATTTAAGTAAATGTATTCAACAAGTTGGATCAACTTATAGGAAATATTCACTAACAGGTGACTTTCAGTTTTATTTGATATTATCCTATTCTGGCTGGAATTATTTTGCTAATTTAATCAATCAATCTCATCAACATTTAATATTGGATTAATAGAAATAAAGTATTCCTGAAATATCAATCTACAATGTGAGCCAACTCTTACTTAAAGAATGTGAAATGTTTTAAAAGTAAAGGAAAAATGTCAGGAAAATCTCAATTCTGATAAGAATGAAATTGAAGTGAATGGTTGCAAACAATCATGAGAAAATTCAGAGAAGTAATTAGTAAAATCCATTCTGAAAAAAATTAACATTTATCATTATAAATTAAAATATATTTTTATAATTATATCCAAAATAGTAAATAATTAAAATCCAAAATAGTAAAATTTTAGGGGTTTGATAAAAAGGCATGCGGGCATTTTTAAAATGAAAATTTAAATAAACAAAAGTTTGTTTAGTATACTTTTCTTGCCACTGAGAAATTATTATGATCACTGAAAGTACATTTTATCTGTTCAAATTCTCTTCTTCCTGTCCAGATGTGGCCTTTAATAATTATTTAGCAGGATTTATTAAATCCCTTTACTAGATATTTATATAGTGTGTATATGAATTTGATATACCCATTAATTAATCAATGTATTTTAAAGTATATAAGTTATTTTATTTGTGTCATTGTACAACTTATTTTTATTTGTTAGTACATGTAAATGATGCATTAAACAGATATCTATAGATTTTAATGAGAATTTTTTTTCCTCTAGTTTCTTAAATATTCTGTGAGTTTTATCATTTCCCACAGCTTGATGAAAACTTAGTTAAATCCTAGTTTGAAATGGTTAATCTCTTATAATAAAATATTCATTCTTAACTTTTATTCATAAATAATCTCCATCTTGAAAATAAAGTTTTCTAGTCTATATGAATACCAGGATTTTGCAGTTGTTTAGCTTTAAATCATGTGCTTATTATTTGGGACTGATCTAGGTTGAAGTTACAAGGGAAAGAAAAAAGGGTGTTTCTATTTTCTCAATGCAAATTTATGATTTGCAGCTTCAACTGTTCTTCCACCAGTCAGTGGCAAACTGAGCCACAGTTGGGGAAGAGAGAGAAGAAAGTAGCACTATTAAATGGTTTTGCAGTTTAAACTCTTTCTGAAAATGACAGACAACTAAGCATGACTCTGCCCTCCTGAGGTACTTTTCTTCCAATTTGGGAAGTTTCCAGCTGGAATTCATCTTTCAGTTTTCTTAACTAGTAAAAGGTACCTTCTCTCTGACTCATTAATTTTAACCTTCCTTTCCTCTTGGACATTTATCTATTTACCTTCATCTCTGTCTGTTGACATCTCCTCTTTTAGACAAAATCCAAGATACCCTTTCATATGTTCTCTTTTAGATGGCCTAAAGGTATTCATTCAAAAGGAATAACTTTGGGTCAACAGACATGAAACAGGATTAGGGACCTTCCCTTTTGTCTAATTACACAGGTCAGCAATGCAGGTTGATAAGCTCAGAGCATCCCAGCTACTCTCCACTCTATCATGTGCTGGAATCAGAAGAATGATTCAAGGGTTTCTGCTCCAAAGCCCCAGAAAGTGTTCTTGAGCCTCATTGGTCAAGATTAAAAAGTGAATTCCATAGGTACTAATGAGGTCAGGTGAGGTGCCAGCATTTATTAGTAACTCAAATAGTGAAAAAGATAGCTCTCTGGTGACTTCCCCAGACACAAGAGACTGTCAGACACCAAGGCTAAGAAACCATAGAACTGTTGTTCAGGAAGAAAGGAATTAAACTCTATTGACTGAGAAAACAAGGAGAGTAGACATGACTAGTGTCCATTTTCCTTCCATGATATGGAATATTATTTTTTATGTTTTTATGTTTTATGTTTTTATGTTATATGTTTATTATTGCTGCTTGTGAATACTGATCAGCTGTAGCGTCACAGTTGTGCAGAATTGTGACTACCTAGTGGGTGAGCATCTCGTGAGGGGTGTGCATGTGCCCACAGTTCCAATTTCAACTGGTTGGATCACAGGTTCTGTAATTTCCTTCTACAAAAGTCATGGAACTGGATAAGTTGTAATGAGACATTTCAGGAATGTACAAGTTAGGGGGTGAGGGGAACAGGGTGGGAATTTGCATTCAGAACAATGGACCATGGAAATGTATGCTGTAGGTTTCCAGGCTTCAAGTCATCCAATTTATTTAAGCATTGGTTATTAACCTGAGAAACAACCACTTGTCCCTGAGTTCTGTACTTGTCCTGGGACCACTTCTGTCTCACAAATACTAGGATTGGAGGACAGCAATCATAACCCGAAAGCTTTTAGAGCTTAAGGGACCATCTTCCAAATTTCAGGAAAACACTTGAAAGTTCTTGCAGTCCTTTATAAAGTGACAGTTAAAAGGCTTGAGGGTAAAGAAAGCAAATTTTTCTTTGAATACTTTTATTTCTAGGGCAAACAGAATTGTTGGGTCCTGGGATGTACACATTTTAAATTTTCATAGAATGTAGAACTTTTCCTAAGTACTAAGAGCATTTGAGTCTGTGTTCTAATATTATATATATATATATATATATATATATATAATGTCTTCAGTTTTTACTAGAATTACAACTCCTAAGTTCTTTATTATAATGTGTAAATCACTTTTCAGCAGAAATATTAAAATGGCATTAGTAGTTATTATGTCTGATTTTTTCATGAAGTCTGAATTTGCTTTCTACATTTTGTGTGATATATTATTCACTTTATATTTTTTTCAGCTGTATAGTCATGCAAAACAACTTTTAGCAATTGGATATCATGACTACCAACTAATCATTCATATATTTCTTTCATGTGCATTTTGTGTCTTTTCCTGTACACTTTTTAAGTGATGTAAACCTGAAATTTATATAACTTGGCACTTAATTTCAAACAGTATAATGTAAAGCATACAGAAAATGATAATATGCAATTAGTTAACGCATTAGAGAGCAATTTCTTATTTCTGTTCCTACTTCTCCTTTTCTGACAAACTTGAAGATCATTCTATTACACTGGTGTGTAACGTGTTTCCCTATAGCTTCCAAGTTGCTTCTTTTTCCCCTTAAATCATCTAACTTTCACAATTTAAAATAAATTTTGTAACATTTAAATACATACTAGGAAACACTATTATCTAAGGTATTATGTGTCCTAGATTGTTGCTTTTGCTTTTACCATTTGTTTGTTTCAGGTTCTGAAGTGTACCAGGTGTGCAGACAAATACAAATGGAAGGGAGCAAAAGTACAACACCATTACCATGTAAAAAGGAAGCAAGTAGGCAGAGAACACAGTGCAAATATGCTGAATGTCAAGATCAAGGTCAGCATTTTTTCATTTATGGTGAGTTAAGTTCATCTAGAAATAAGATTTGATTGAGAAAATACATTTTCACTGAGCCATATTCACTTTGGGAAGTTCACAGAGAACATATATTTAATAGGTGAATATTTTCATTGAGTTTTTCATGAAAACAAAGTCTAACTGTGCATACATTACTAATTATTTCTTAAAATTCACTTCAGATCCTCAATTAGTACTTTATTTTCCTAATTTGGATATATAGAAACACATACATGTGTTATAGGCATATGTGTGGATGAAATAATACAAGAAATCTTCAAATCCTTTATTGGTATAAAACACTATTTTTTATCTTGAAAGTCTTCCAATGTTTATAAAATTATAATAATTCCATTGAATTTTTACAAGTGGAGCAAACTCTTTGTAATCGTGTGAAAATAACTTTTTCATTAAACATTCTTTTCAGAACTATTTTATTCAATATATATTGCAAGGCTACCTGTATAAATAGAAGTACTATTTTATTTTCTTTGCACAGTAGTTGAGATCAGTTTTAACAGTGGGAAAAATATCCACTTGATTATCTTCATAGTACAATTTTGATGGAGAAAAAGAAAGATGTTCAGCTTTTAAAAGTTGCCCAGGTATTTATGTGCTCAGATAACCACAAAAGTACTTTTGTTTAAGAGCTCCTACATGACATGCAAATGGTCTTTATAAAGCAATGCTTGATTTGCCCTATTTTAAATTAAATTCCTCTGAATTTTTGTCAGTCTACTGGATAGGAACATGGAACCTGACATATTGAATCAGTCCATTGCTCCATCAAGTAGACTATTTTGCTTCTAATAATAGTCTATAAAATGAGACTTCAGAGGAAAATAAAGTATATAGCACTGTGTGAATTTTGAAAGATCTCACCTAATGTTCCTGATTCCGTCCCATGTAGTTATTTCACTGAGAACTTTCTGGTCAGACCAATACAAAATTTACCTTTACCATAGAAGTGATTCAAATGCATTTCTTATTTCCAGCATTTCATGTAATTTAATTAAAGCAATCAATTTAAAATCATATCAGATTCCAGTTTCATACTGTAAAATATACAACATGTATTTTAATAAAAGTCTGAAGTAATTGTTTTGATTTTTCGAATGGAGAGGTCTGAATAGGAGTTGGTAGGTTAGGGATTACTTTATTCAAAAGGTTGTTTTTTATCTTTATTTTTATATGAAGTAGATTTTTTATATCATTGTTAATTTTGGGGTAGTGTTTTATTTGGACAACACCCCCCACCCCAATATAGTCCTCACGCTATGCTTCTCCCACTGCCTTAGAACCCATGATTCATCACCATAAAGCTTTGTATTCTTTCTTCTGCTCTTTTAACCCCTATCTCTCTTCTACTGGGTGACTCAGATATCTATGATCAGTTTGCAAGTTTTGTTTTGGTGGTGGTTCTGTTTTGGAAATGTTTATGTGGCTGTCAATAGTTGGGCTATTCTAAACTGAACCTTCAAGTCATCTTCATGATAAAAAGTGTTGGCTACTGAGTCAACATAGTCACAAAGTATTCATCTACCTTATGCATAAGCTTTAAAAATATAAGTGGGAAATTGAAGAACATATGTTTAGCGTAGTTTTAATCGACTATGCCTCAAGTGTAACTAATATATGTTTATTTCACTAGCAAGAAACTACGTTCACCAAAAGTTGAAAGTATTCACAAAATAACATTGCACTTGATCAGTAAATTCTATTCAGCTCATAAATTGAGATTCTGGAATCTGAAGCAAACTGACTTGGTTGATCACAAATAAAACTAGCAAAGTAGCTTATTGAAACATACTTCAAAGCATAAAAGATATCCATAAAAAAAACCTTTTTGAGACACATAAGAGGCATATACCCACTCAACATAAATTTTTGAAACCCAAACAAGATATTTTTCCAATAATTCACATTGGTTAGACAATACATTTTATTTCACTACTTAATTCAGAAAGAAAAGCTAACTATTATGAATTCAGAATCACTCTTCTACATAACAATTATAATAAAAAAATCAGCTCCCTTCTACCCCAGAAATGAATATGTTCTGCATCATCATGTTTGAGGTCAGGGGGTCTGGAAATTTGTGATTGTTTTATTTGGATGGTATCTAAAAAGACATATTATTTGGATGGTGTATAACAAGACAAAATACAGGTCAAGAGAGAGAAAGAAAGAAAGAGAGAAATGGTGTTTTATTATACTCACACTCTCTAAAGGGAACCAGTCAGGGAAAACACTGGGTTGGACCAAATAGCTATGATTTTGTGTAGAACATTGAATGATCCAGTTTGGTTGGATTACTTTCTTCTTGGATTCTTCAGTTCCATGGCAAAGGGCAAAGTCTCATATAGTTTTAAAGATTTATCTTGGTATGAGAAAATAATGAATAAGTGAAAGAAGAAATCCCTTCAGTATATTGATTTACTGACTGCCTTTGATAAGAATGGTGAGTCCTTGCTTATTCTGACAAAAATGGAGACTTTCAGCAGCAGTATATTTCTAGGAGTGTGAAAGCAGTGACAAAAGTTCTACAGAATCAGCAAGTAGCTATTAACAGTGCCAAGGTTTTGATTTCTCCTGTAGTTAGTCAGAGATAGTTGAGACAACATCTGGGAGGTATGAACACTATTTTGTAATGCCCAACATAGAACTGAAAGTCCATTTGAAAATATTAGATCATGCAGGTACATGTAATGGATGGGGCATTGCTGGGAGACAGAAGAATCTTGATTTTTCTTGAGTAGATCAAGGCTCTCTACTGTGTAAATGCTGTCCTCAAGTAGGGCAGTAGCATTTTAGTGCCTGCTGTTTAGGTCTCTGATATTCCACAGATTATATGGGATATTTATTCAGAATAATATATATATATATTAATAATATATATATTCAGAATAATATATATATTCAGAATAATATATATATTCAGAATTATATATATATATATATATATATATATATATATATATATATATATATATATATATCAGAGCTGATATACCCCAGAGCTGACTCATCTGAACATATTGTTTACATGTATACCACTTTTCTTCTCCAGTAGTTAATGGTAATTTTTAATAAATCTTAGTAGCATGTATTTATAAAATACATACCTTTCCAAATATTTCTCTTTGACTTTAGTGATGTTCCACTAAAATACTTTTTGATGATTTCTATATTTTATCACACTACAAAAGTAAAAATGTTCAAAATGAAAGGAGATTTAATTATGTGTTGATCTAATTTTCTTTACATTTTTTTAGGTATATGTACATATCATAATATACTATGTTAAAGTATTAAATTCAGTGGGCTTTCTTCAACAACCTGAATATGCATATATATTTATTGTCAATTTATAGTATTCTCTCTCTCAAAAAGCAAGAAAAATATTATCTCTCTGTGTAGATAGCTAGCTAGCTAGATAGATAGATAGATTGATAGATATGTGTGTGCATGTATATTTGTGGTATATCCACACCTATAGTTTATGTGTAAATTTAAAAGGTGTATATATAGTATATAAATATATTCACAACATATTGATATGTTACAAATACATATACAAAACAAAGGAAATATTAAACCCAACTATCAGTTATCTAAATAAAAATAATAATAATTTCCTTAAGTTGAGGGAAAAAATTACAAGTGTTGTATTTGTATCCCTTGTAGGCTTTAGCAGATAGCATTTTACCCTGTGCAGCCATATTTCTTGATATTTACTATAAAGTAATTGACCAATCTCATATCTGACCTCTACATTAGAGTCAAAAAATGTATTTTAGAGCCTGCATTTCTTAAGCTTATAGTTTAAATAGTTTATCTCGGGAGACTGGAGAGTCAGCTTTTTAGTTTCAACAGAATTGTAAATCTTGCATTTAATATGACTTCTGGTGTTATTTATTAGCCAGTTCAAGCTTATGAGATAGTCACTCTTCTAATCACTGAACAGCTAGGGAGGTGACCATGAAGGCAGTGATTTGTTGGACTTCAGGGAGCTGATAAAGTTATCAATTGACTACTCTCATTTATAATATTGAATATCATTACACAATGAATAGAAAACAAAAATGCTATTGCCCAAGAATATCTAAGGATTTATGGAAGAATATATTGCCAACCAAAAGTTTTAAGTATCTTGCCAAAGGCAAACCTTGTTTAAATTCACGTGTTCTGGCTCAAAAATGCTTGCCCATAATAGCTATAGTCACTCCAGGAAACCCACATATCAGAAGAGGCAAAGCAGATAATTAACTATTCTTTGAAGCCAACTGGAAAGCCACTTTATCCATGCAATTTTGAGGAATCATTTGAGCTGAAAGTAATGTTTTCCTGATTAACTCAGTGTTTTTATTGTGTATTTAATGGATGTACAACTATCACTAAAATCTGATTTCAGAACATTTTCCTTATCACAAAAATAAACTCCATATTCATTAACACATATTGGTTTTGGTATCAAGGAACTACTGACTCTATAGAACGAGTTTTAAAATGTTGCTTACCTTTTGGGGGGAAGAGTTAGAGTTGGCAAATGATTAGTGTTAGTTCTTAATGTTTTAGTAGAACTCTGGCAAAGCCATGTTATCCGAGCTTTTCTTAGAGAGATTTTTGATTATAAAATAAATCTTCTCATCAGTTATGCATCTATCTTTATGTTTCTATTTTTTCTTTAGTTAGCTTGATAGTTTTTGTTTTCTTTTTCACAATTTCTATACTTCATCTAAATAATTATTACCTAATTTATTGACATATTACTGTTTTAATTAATCTCAAACAGTTTTATTTCTCTAATATGGGTATAGTGTTCTCTTTTTCATTGCTGATTCTAGTAATTTGAAACATATTTTTTATTAATAAGTCTAGATAAATGCTCCCAGTTTCGCTGAATATTTCAAAGCAATTTGGTTTTGATGAATTTTTCAATTCTGTTCATTATCTGGAACCAATAAGACTTGCTGTTAGGTGAAGGATGTTGAGGAGGTTTGAGCATGCCTCAGCATCAACAGTTTATATTTTGTTTCAATTGTTATTTTTAGAGTTATTCAAGTCATTTTATAGATATTCAAGTTCATTTATAGAAATTTCAAGTACATTTAAAGATGAGAGTTTAGGACCTTCCTAGTTCTTTCCTGAACATGCACACTGTTATTTTTATACATGAAAGTTACCAATTAACTGGAATATATTAGCCTTTTCAAAAGACCAATATAGAGCCATCAATGTTTTTCAGCTACATCAACAGTTATGACGTTTAAACACTTGAGAGATGGGCTGTTACCTCTTCCCCTCAAAAGGGCTACCTAAGTCAAAGAGGTAGGTCTTCCTATGGGAGTCTTTACAGAAACACAGCAGTTGACATAATGAATTTTCTTTGAGAATTAAACTCTTAAACAGCTCAACCTCTCTAGCTGCAGAAATATAAACCTTAGATTTGAGACCAATGTAATATAATGGCACATACATGCACTTCTGACTGCAGTTAAACCCCGGTTCTTAGCTAATGAATGTTCTTGGTTGTTGCAAGCTTTTTTTTTTTTTTTTATTACCAGTGTTCTAAAATTTTGATTTTGATCATTTTGTGTATTCTTACATGGCTTTATGGTAGAGAGAAATGTGACAGGTGATTTCTTTACCCTTTTTCCTATGTTGTCCAATTACATTTAGCATTGGAATTGATATCACATGAGCAATGAAATTTAAAAACTCATTCAAAAAGTTAAAAAAAGAATACTACCGACATATGATCTATCCACAGAAGGGTGGTATATACATAATCCTAAATTATGTACAAGTACCACCTTTATAAATGAATTGTTCTTGATTATTAAGACTCTATATGCACAAACATATTAAGTATCATAGTCAAATGTAGTTTTAATATAGCATTAAATAAAACTTGCATTCTTAAACCACAACTTTATTGAGGTTTTACAAAAGTTTGATGAAATGTGGTCCTGTGGATGCAAATAGTAGGTTTTTGTTAATGCATTCATTTGAAAAGAAAGTTTTATAGAATAAATTTCTTTTAATTTTCTTGTGATGTATAGATTCTTCTCTGAATTATAAGTGCTTTCCATGAAGTACACTAACTCACAGACATACCTGGTTTCCATTCTATGCAAGAATTTGGAGTATGAATAGATGTTGAAACAAATTAATTCTCCTTTTGTCAAAACTGGAGTGGGAAACATTCATTTCACAATGGGGAGATCATATGTTGTGATTGAAATTGTATTGACAAAGGAAAAAAATCAAGATTTGAAAAGACAAATAATGATTACTTCTCTGTTTTCCAAGAATTTAAGGTCCATTGGTGTACCACCAAGAGGGCACACACAGCCAGCTGGAATCATGGCAGCAGCATCACTGCCTCCAACCAAAACACTAGCTAACTCCACCTGGGGACACTTTTGCTCATGGGGAGACTTAGGAGAGTGAGTCAACACAGCACCACTGTGACTGCTTATAATCCTCTGGAAACAGTTGCCATATTGGCTGTAGTACACTACAGAGGAGGCACCCACAGCCAGCTGGAACCACTGCCCTCATCATCATCATCATCATCATCAGCAGCAGCAGCAGCAGCACCAGCACCAGCATCACCTCCCACCCCAGCACCAACTGACCCCAGTTGGTAATGATTGCTAGGAGGACTCCAGAGTCTGAAGACTTGCAGCTTCTCTTGGGGGAACCACCACATCGATTGATCATTAACAAACCTCCAGACAGGGTACCCACAGCTATCTGAGACCATGCTGATTAAAACTGGGGACAATTTGAATGCTCGGGATTTTCATAGAATGGAGACTTTGTGCTACTACTGTGGATTCACAGGTGAGAAGCCCTTCCCTGGGCTTACACTGGTCACAGGAGCAGAAGACCCCTCCCCACACCTCCAACATCCATGAAGGTGCTCCTGAAGTGTCAGCCAGGAAGATTAAATCCTTACCTGTAAGGACAATCCACCCAGCTGGGGAGAGCCTCCCCCATATGGACACTTGCAAGTGAATAAGCTCAGAAATGTAGTGTAGAGAGCTCAGCAGGGAAGAGCCCTTCCAGCCAACTGGGGAAAAAAGAAAAACAAAACAAAACACCCATTTTTCCATATACTTTTTTTTTTTTTTCGGTTGTTTGGCTGGTTGCTTTTGTCCTGTTTTGTCTTGTTGTTTTTTTTGTTTGTTTGCTTTGTTTTGTTTTGTCTTTTTCTGTTTGCCTGCCTGGTTTGTTTCTGCTCTATTTTGTTTTCCTCTCTCCCTATTTTTATTGTTTCTCCTTATTTTTATCTTATTTCTTATCTTTTTGCCTATCTTTTTTTCCTGACACTTTCCTTTCTCCTCTCCATCTTCATTTTTCTTTGAACACTGCCCAATTTTGCATTTTTGTCCCTTCTTTTTCTTCTTTCTTCCCTTCTTCTTTCTCTCTCCTTTTGTCCATTTCCACGCTTTTGGAACCACAACTTTGAAAGAAAAAGACCTTGGAAGAGCAGCCTATTAAGCAGCTCCACCCTGAGGCACAAAACTTAGAAGAACTGAGCAACTGAACATAGAAGTTCACTCCAGGCAGTCAGCAGACACCTCATAGTAGATTGATCACCTCCTTGTGCTTATCAGTGCACCTGCCACATAGGACCCCAGGCTACCCCATAATGAGGCCTGGGACACCGCTTCTCAAAGTGGAGGTTAAACAACTGGAGGTCCAAGGGCAATTAATAGCACATATTAGCACTTACTACCACATAAGAGTGCCCAGACAGAAGTTTCAGGAAAGTTTCACACTCAAACCCTTCCTGCTGTAACATTAACCTGGGAACTCTACCCATTGACATCATCCACCTGGCAGTTACAAGCCCATACAGAAACTGCAGGAATATTCATCTCCAATCCTAGTATGCCAAAACAACTGGAGCGGAGTGACCAGAAATCCTGTTGGGTATCAGCAAGGCATCAGTTAGCAGAGCCTGAGGAGGAAGAGGCAGGGACCTGCACTACTACCTCTGCATACCAACCAACAGTCCAGCCACTAGACAGATACATCTACAACTAGGCAAGATCCCTTAGTAACCATGCCAACCAACACCAGTGGTAAAGGGGCATCATGGTCAGAATAAATCTGAATGCAAACTATGGGACTGAAGAAAATCACAAATGATCCAATGAATGCTATAGGGTATAATACACCCCAAAAAGAAAGTCAGCCTACTGAAATCAACAGCATGGGCATGGAAGACTATTTCAACCTAACTGAAAAAATTCAGAGTCACCATCAGTAAAACACTGAAAGACTTAAGATAAAAGGCAAAGAATGAAAGGATGATATGCAGAACACAATCAACATAGTAAAGAATGAAAATGAAACTTTAAAAAAATGAAACAAAAAAGTAGAAGAATTAAGACAATCCATGAAGAAAGAATAGAAGAAATGGAAGAATGTATCAGTACTCTCCAAGACTCAGAGGTAAAAAGAATCCAAAAAGAAAAAGAAGAGATACAAAGGAAGAAGACTGAAAAAAAAAAAAAAACACTCCAAGAACTTCTGACATATGAGAAAATTGAACATTAGAATTATGGGACTACCAGAAGTCTAAGATAGAGGCAAAGGAACTGAGAAACTAGTCAAGGAAATAACTGAAAAGAACTTCCCCAAAGTGAAGCATGAACCAAAAATTGAGATACAGGAAGAGAGAACTTGAGAAAGTATTACTGAGGTTTTGGGGATCATCACTTTTAATTTTAATTAATGAGAGTTCTCCACCCATGCTCAGGCAGTTACTTAGAGATATAACTTTCATGATAAGGGTAAGCACAGGGGGGTTATTCACAAATAAGGAAAGACAGATTGAAAGAATAGTTCACACCCTTACAAGTGTCCTGAACAGAAAGGAACCCCACTTCTGCTCCCCAGGGAGTTGCATGGGTTTTACCTTAGTCTTAGTAAGGTTCCATCTGAAGGATATGTTCTTGTATATGGTCACTGTAGCCTGTATGGAGTGCATTCCAAAATCAACACAATGATCTGCTTGGCCTCTCTCTAAAAAGACAATTGAAAAGATAAAAAAAAAAAAAAAAAACTGATCCTTTGAAAAGATAAACAAAATAGATAAACCTCTAGCCAGGTTCACAAAAAAAGAAATAAATAGAATCATAAAAGAAAGAGGAGAAATTACAACAAAGCAGAAATCCAGAGGATACTTAGAGATTATTACAAACATCTATATGCAAACAAGTTTAACAACCTCAATGAGATGAACAAATTATTAGAAGCATGTATTCATTCAGACTGTATAAAGAAGACATAGAAAGTGTAAATAAACTAATCTTAAGCAGTGAAACTGAAACAGTAATAGAATCCCTCCCTCAAAACAAAAACCCTAAACTAGATGGATTTACAAATGAGTTCTACCAGATATTCAGTGGATAAACTGGTGTCTATCTTAGAAAATATCTGTCAAAAAATAGAGAAAATCAGGAACACTACCAAATACATTCCAGGAAGCCAATATCACACCAATACTAAAACCAAACAAAGACAACACAAAGAAAGAAAACTACAAGCCAATTTCCTTAATGAACACAGATACAAAAATTCTCAACAAAAACCTAGCAAATATAATGCAACAGTACATCAAAAAGATAATAAACTATGACCAAATGGGATTTATACCAGGTAAATAAGGGTGGTTCAACACCTGAAGATCAATTAATCCAATACATTAACAAAAAGGAAAATAAAAACCCCATGATCATATTAATAGATCCTGAAAAAGCATATGACAAAGTTTAACATCCATTAATGATGAAGAGCCTCAAAATTCTGGGGATAGAAGGAATGTACCTTAGCACAGTAGAAGCAATATATGACAAACCCACAGCCAATATCATTGCAAATGGTGAAAAACTGAAAGCCTTCCCTTTGAGATTAGGAACAAGGTAAGATTGTCCATTCTCACCAAAGCTTTTCAATATAATACTGGAAGTCCTAGCTAGAGCAATAAGGCAAGAGAAGGACATACGTGCAATCCAAATAGGGGAATAAAGTAAAATTATCACTGTTTATAGGTGACATGGTAATGTATATAGAAAACTCCAAAAATGCTACAGAAAAACTAATGAAAATAATAAATCAGTCTGGTAAGGTAGTTGTTTACAAAAATGAACACACAAAATCAGTTACCTTCTTATATGCAAAACATTAGTCTGAAATAGAGGAAATTAAGAAAACAGTTCAATATGTAAATTATACCAACAAAAATTACATACCTGGGAATAAACTTACAAAATACATGAAATAACTATACAAATAGAACTATAAAATATTGCTAAAAGAAATAGAAGAAGACATAAAGAAATGGAAAGACATTCCCTACTCATGGATTGAAAGAATCAACATTTTCAAAATGGTTGGCCTACCAAAAGCAATCTGAAGATTCGATGCAATTCCAATAAAAAATCTAATGATATTCACTACTAATCAGGGAAATGCAAATCAAAACTACAATGAAATACCATCTTATACCAGTAAGAATGGCCCATATCATAAAAGCAGTCAGCAACAAATGCTGACATGAATTTGGAAGAAAAGGAATACTGCTGGCAGGAATGCAAACTTGTCCTTCCACTGTGGAAAGCTGTATGGAGGATCCTCAAACTACTGAAAATGGAATTATCATTTGATCCCACAATTCCACTTGTAAGAATCTACCCAAAGGATACAAATCATTCAAAAAGACACCTGTGATTGGATGTTTATAGCAGCACCAGGATATGAAAACAATTCAAAGGCCCAAAAATGAATGAATAACTTAGAATACTGTAGTATATGTGTGCAATGGAGTATCATTCAGTCATCAAAAAGACAAATATGATGCATTTGTGATAACATGAATGAACTTGCAGATATAAGACAAAAATAAAAAGAGAAATATGGGAATATCTCACCTATATGTGGGATGTAGGTAGGGAAAACAAACAAACAAGCAAGCAAACAAACTAAAAGACAAGTCATTTTTTTTTTTTTTTAATTAAAACTGTCAACAGAACTGAAGCATTGAGCAATGGGGGTAAAAGTGGGGGAAGGATGGGCACAAGAGACTAAGCTGATGTTTGGGTGGGGTGGCAAGGTGATGGAAGAATCTGAGGAATATGATCTAAAATAGATATGTATAATTAACTAAAAAAAAAAAAAAAAAAAAAAAAAAAAAAAAAAAAAAAAAAAAAAAAAAAAAAAAAAAAAAAAAAAAAAAAAAAAAAAAAAAAAAAAAAAAAAACTCCACACTGTTATATGAAAGGAGTAGATATTTCTACCAATAATATGTGATGATTCCTCAATATCCTTGCTGTACTTGATATTTGGTAAATACTAGGAATTTTAACATGATTCATTCTCACAGGAATAGAGTGGCATCTCATTGTTAATTTGATTTGTATTTCCCTGATTATATGTGATGATAAGCATTTTTTTTTTAATGTGTCTCTTGGCCAGCTGTATTCCTTCTTTGGAGAAATGCTTATTTAACAATCTTGCTGCTTTTATGATTGGGGTCTTTTTTTTTTATTGTGATAATGTAGTTTTTTGTAAATCTTATATAATAGCCTTTTGTCAAATTTATGGTATGGTAATATTTCTCATTAATAGTGTATGTTTTTGTTTTGGTGATATTTTCTTTGTCCAGAAACATTTCAGTTTAATGTTGTAGTACTAATTGTTTATATTTTATTTACCTACTGAGTTCTTAAAATAGCTAATATTATTTTATGGAAAAAATAAATGCATCAATATGTGCAGTTAACAGAAGGAGGAAACCTTAAATAACTGGATCAAATTCAAGCAACTACTAAATGATTCAGTCAGAAAAGATCAGAAGATGTACAAAATTTTAGTTCTTAATCATGATTATATAGTCTTTACATGTGGGAAAAGCTAAAATTTAAGATATTGGGAGAACAAACTAGAGGTTGCAAGGTCAGTTAAGATGAGAATTTTTGAGTTCGTCAAAATAAATTGATATTTGAAAGATATTTTGAAAGACACCAAGATAATTCAAAGATTTGAAACAAGATAGAGACCTTGAATTTTAAAAGAATGAATTTATTCAAAATGGAAATAATAACAACTAGATTTTGTGACTGGAAGGAATGGGGAATGAAAAGAGTTGGATTATATCAGACAATACAAAATACTGTAAAAATTTGAGTGTAATAATGGATAAAATGATTGAATTTGTTCTCATTCATTACTCTGAGAGTATATTTCAGTAGATGAAAGTTAAATTGTAAGAGAATGAAAAGTGGTAAAACAATAAATGGTTTTAAGTTATTGAGTGGAGGTGAATAAAAGAGAATATTTATTTATAATAATATTAAACAAAAAAAGAATTTGTGTCTGTATGTGTATATGCTTAGATTAGTCTTTTCAACTTTTTTTTTTTTTTTTCCAGTGGAACAGCTGCAATCTATGAGACAGAGGATATTATTATACTTAACACTAACATAGGCTGGAATAAAAATTTTATCACTAGCAAGTCAAAGTAGTAGTTATGATAACTACTAGTTCATTTTCATTTTTAATTATTTGGGAATATTTCATACATGTCATTGCTTGCGTGCAAGAAAATAATGGCAATTTGAACCAAAAATATCCCAGATAGTCCAAAATTCATGCTACAGTGATTTGTTCAATACATATGAATTTGGGAAATGTGCCACCTGAATATATAGATATAAGCACTATGATTTGGAGAAGAAATGTTGACATTAAGAAAATAAAGATATGAGTCTATGGCAGATTAAATGCTGGGCAAGTCTCGAGAAAGTGGTTACAGAAACATCAGTGAGAGCTTTTGTCATGGGAAAATGGTGCTGGGTTCTCTTTATTTGTTATAAAACAGACAGAAGAGAAAACATCTACTGATAATTGTGATTCCTTCTAATTAGAAGAAACTTCTGAAGCGACTACTATCAGCCATTAACTTGTTTTAAATTCTCCAAGTAAAAGCTGTTTGCAATGCTCAATATCATTCTTTATCAATATTGTGTAAGTTGTTACTTAATAGACATAGCTAATATTCCCTTGATATCACTTTGGTAAGTGGTTATAAATGTGTTCTCTTTGTGTTTGGAATTTAGAGAACCTCATCTGGCTCTCTCAGTACTTGCTGAATAAAATCTTTTATCACTTAACCTATCTTTGTGTACCTATTTACTTATGTGTAAGACAATTATAATGACACCCTTCTCAGAAGGGCATTTTAATAATTAATTAGCTAATCATTAATGATTGATTAGCAATTGCTCCCAAGATGACCGTTTATGGGTGACACGATGGTGGGAGAATCTTGGGGTATACACCGATGTCTAATATATGTCAAATGTGTGCGTGCAATCAATAAAAATAAAGTCAAAGTTAAAAAAAAAACAGAATGGTTATGCAAATGATAAATAATCAATATTCATTAAAATTTTCTTGAAATAACATTGAAGTACTTCTAGTGTAATTCATAATTAAAATGAAAAACAAGGCAAACACTTTGTTCTTTATTTTCCATGATTCCTTGTGCTGATATTTTTACATTTTCTCCTCTTTCTATCCATCTTCCCTTCCTTTCTTTTTCTAGCAACTTTGTAATATGTCATAAGTAAATAAGAGAACTAAAAATCTAATCTTCACCTTTGTGTCTTAGCTCTGAGGGTTTAAATTAATTGATGTTACCTTTGAGTATTTAACTTAGCTGAATGATGATACCTTAAACACTTCAACTCTACAATATAGACTTTCATGAGATCAAAAGTAATTGAAAGTGATTAAGCTAACTGTCAATTATGGCAAATCATAGCAGCAATATGTGAAACTATTTCAAGGATAATGAGAACAAATATGCTAAGAAACTTTTCTCATTGTACTGGGACTTTGACAAAAATGACCATGACTTGTCAAAATCTAATAAGGAAACACAAAACAATAGGTTTGAAATAGACTGAATTTGTAAAATATTGAAAAAATAATTTGACAATGCAAAATAACTACAAAGATTCTTGTATCATAGTATTGTAGCGGTCTGTTGCAAAATAATGAAATGTAAGTAGCCCTTATGGAATTGAGAAGATTCTTAAATCTCTTTGAGTTTGATTTCATAATCTTGATGCTGTCATGTAAAGCGAAATTTTGAAGGAGAAAAATGCCATATACAGTAGTTATCAAATAGATTAATGCCTTAAATTACAATTGAAAATTAACTTGTGCATTGACAGTATTAATCTGTTTCTCAAATTACCTTTTCTGGGATACTTAAGTTTTATTGTGTAGTTATATTTCAGTGTTTAATAAGGCAAAAAAGAATGTTCAAATAAGTGTTCTTTCAAGGGAGCGTAGCACATTTCTACATACAAAGTATGCACCTGTTTTCCTAAAATTGGGAATTAAAAATAAAGATTATTTATGTCTCTGAGTTGTGTAAAATTAGTTGTCATTAGTATTTAGGATCAAGTTTTATTACTCCCTGAATTTTTTATGCTACATATTATCTTTATATACATATATCTCTTTAAGCATAATAAGAGAGAAACTCTTTGATTCTCTAAGATAAATCAATTTATTATTTTTTTTCTTGCTCAACTTTCTTTTCTTTCTTTCTTTCTTTCTTTCTTTCTTTCTTTCTTTCTTTCTTTCTTTCTTTCTTTCTTTCTTTCTTTCTTTCTTTCTTTCTTTCTTTCTTTCTTTCTTTCTTTCTTCCTTCCTTCCTTCCTTCCTTCCTTCCTTCCTTCCTTCCTTTCTTTCCTTCTTTCTTTCTACTTATTTATTAAAAGAATCATGAAGTGTAGTGCAACCAAGATATTACAATAGCTTTAGCATATTTACAGAGGAAAAGAATGTGGGTCAAGTTTATAACAAAAGAGACCTTCCAGGTACAACCGTCTCCCAGGGAAGGGCTAGGGGCTTATAAGTGGCTTATTCCTGGTGCTAATTAGGAAATTTCAAGTTGATTAGTTTGGGATTGGAAAATATTTTCAAACTCTGTTGAAATATACTGCACATATTTTAAAAGGAACAAGTTTTAAATGTATAGTTCCTTCTAGCTGTATCGATGGATTTTTTTTTAAAAATCATATATATATATACATACATATACATACATACATATATATATACATACATATATATGTGTATATATATATATATATATATATAGTATTGCTGTGTACCCTGAGGTTCTCCCATTTCCTTAGCACCCATTAACCATCTTTCTTAATCTTATGTGCCCTCCACCTCCCCGTTTTCTTCCTCTTCCCCCTCTCTTGCTCTCTGGTTCAGTTGTTTCTAATTTTTCTTATTCTTTTGTTTGTTTTTTCCTATATCCTTCATATAAGTGAAACCATTCTATATTTCTCTTTTTTTTTATGGCTTAATCCTGCTAATATGAATCCTTCTAGTTCCATCCAAGTTGCTGCAAATGACATATGTTTGTACTCCTTGATTGATGCATAATATTCCATGGTGTGCAAATACCACATTTTTTTTCCCAGCCATTCATTGGTTTTAGGGGATTTGGGTTGTTATTTAGTTTAAAAGATCAAGGTTAATTCTGCTGTTGACACATCAAACACCCTGTCCTTATGTATTGTTGACATTAACACTTTGTCAAGTACTTTAATTTTTTTTTTATTCTTAGGTATTTTCCTTAAACATGTTATTTTATAATTTATGCTAAATTAATTTTTTAGTAATGTATATATATTTTTTTTCCACACCATTGTGATCCCTGGGGTTCACCCACCACCTCCCCTTTGTGGCCACTCCAGCTGTTGTCCCCTCCCGCAGTTGTGTACTTTTGTTTGGTTGTGCATATATTAGTAAAACCATTTGGTTTCTGTTGTTTTCCTTCTGACTTGTTTCTGCCAATATTATTTTTTCTAAATATATCCATGTTACCAAAAAATCATCAAATTTGTCATTTTTAGTTGACACATAATATTCCATTGCATATATATATATATATATATATATATATATATATATATATATATATATATATATATATATACCGCATCTTTTTCACCCAGCCATCTGTCATGGGATATTTGGGTTATTTGCAGGTCCTTGCAATTATAAATAGTACTGCAATAAACATCTCAGCACAGGTGTCCCTTTGCACCCACATTGAGGTCTCCTTTGTGTAGATTCCCAGAAGAGTGATTGCTGGGTCAAATGGTAGTTCTGTTTTCATTAGTTTGAGAATCCTCAACACTGCTTTCCATAGTGGTTGGACCAGTTTACATTCCCACCAGCAATGTAAAAGTGTTCCTTTCTCTCCACATTCATGCCTTGTGTATTTTGGATGTCTGCTTTTTGGATGTGGGCCATTCTTATTGGTTTGTCTGTTTTTTGAATACGGGCCATTCTTATAGGTGTAAGGTGGTATCTCATTGTTGTTTTGATTTGCATTTCTCTTACTACTAATGACGTTGAACAGTTTTTCATCTGCCTGATGGCCATTTGGACTTCCTCTTTAGAGAAGTGTTTTTTTAGATCTTCTCCCCATTTTTAACTGGGTTTTTTGCTTTGTTTTTGTTAAGTTGTGTGAGTTCTTTGTGTATTTTGTTATCAGACCCTTATCTCTTGTATGGAGGGTGAAAATTTTTTTCCCACTCAGTTGGTATTCTTTTTTTTCTTTTGTCTCTTTTGCTGTACAGAAACTTTTTAGTTTGATGTAGTCCCAGCTGTTTATGTTTTCCTTCATTTTTTTGCCATCTATAGATGTGTCCAAAAATGGATTTCTGAATTGTAACTCATGAAGGGTTTTGCCCAGGTTTTCCTCTATATTGTATAGTTTCAGGTCTTATGTCCAAGTCTTTTATCCATTTTGAGCTAGTTTTTGTACATGGTGTGAGGGAGTTATCTTGCTTCATTTTTTGCATGTCTTGGTCCAGTTTTCCTAACATCATTTATTGAAGAGGCTGTCTTTTTTTCACTCATTTGTCAAAAATTAGTTGACTGTATATGTGTGGTTTTATTTCAAGGGATTCAGTCTTTTTCCTTTGATCTGATTGTCTGTTTTTGTACCAAGCTCTTTTAATTACTATGGCTTTGTAATTTAAAGTCTGGAATAGTAATTCCTCCATTCTCTCTTTTTCTGGTCAGGAGGATTTTCATTAATCAAGGTCTTTGTTATATTTTTTTTCTCAGCAGTTTCACTACTCTGTTGCTATGATCTCAAATCCATATATATTCACACAAGCATTTTGAGTCTGATCTCCATTTCTGTTTTTAATATTTCCTATCAATATAAAAAATTGATACCTTGCAACAGTTCTGCTTCTTTGCGTTTAAGCAACAAAACTAAATTTGACATAAGTATTGACAATTAAATGAAAGATATTTCTTCAAAGTATTGAAATGAAATCTGAAGAAGTAAGAAAAACATATCAAAACAGTTTCAAGAAGCTGGTATCAAGAATTAATGAAAACTATCTGTAGTATTTCTAAGTAGAGAGGATCACTTATTTTTCCTTTAGCTTCACAAAGGAAAACCAAATAACTGAGAGAGAGAGGGAGAGAGAGAGAGATTCACTAGTTATCTAGAATTTTTTTATTTTTAAAGGGAAAAGAGACTCATAATTTAACATTAATTAACTAAAATTATTTTAAAAGCATCATCCAAAATGCATGGTAGGTACTGACTAGTTTAAAAACATAGGTTTCCATCACATAGCCCACATTAATATTTCAGAATCATATCACATATTTCTACAATTGAAAACATGACTATATCCTCTTGCATCATCATGTACCTGTATGTGGAATTTTAACCCCAGAGTAAAGCTCATCTCATGTAGAAGTTAATAATGAATAGTTTTGGGTACTTATTATAAGAGCTTACATATCAATTTTTTTAATTATTATTTTTTAAGTTTCTAATGTATTTTTTATTTCTTCTTGACACATGGGTTATTTAAACACTTGGTATTTTTTCCCTAAATTTTGCATTTTCCAAATGTGTGGAAAATTATTGAAATTTGGATTTCATTATAATCCCACAACATGGTTTATAGTTTTCAAATCCTCTGAATAATAGAGATATATTTTAAATCCAGAATATGATTGTCTTTGTGTATTTTATGGAGATCTAAAAGAATTATAGTTTTATTTTAGAATTATTGAGAATTTTATTATATTCCATCTCTCTAGTATGAACTGCTTTTTGAAGTCCACGTTAATTTTGTCAATAGGTTAGGTACCAGTTGTATTAATCATGGGATAAGAAATATTAAAATATCTAACTTTAATTGTGGTTTTATCTAATTTTCATTGAAGTTTTATTTTCTTTAATTCATCTATTTAGAAGTTGTTTTATTAGATACATAAATAATATAATGGTTAATAGTGTCAGTGTAATATAATGAAACTATTGATACATATATTTATATAAAATAACCTATTATAAATCTTTAATAACACTCTTTTCTCTGAAACCTACTTTGATATTGATGTAAATACTCATTACATAAAACAATATAATTGTCTATCATTTTATTTTAATCTTGTTACATATCATATTTAAATGTATTTATATTAGAATGCTTAAGTGACTGCTTTTTTCCCCCTAAAGTCACTATCTATTTTAATGGTAGATTAGACAATTTGTATTTATTTATATGATTGGAATTAAAATATCTTTAAATAAGCCTATTTTCCTGTTATCTAACCTTTGTTTTCCTGCATTATCTTTATATGAATTTATTACTTTTATAAATGCATCATGACCTGAGAGCAGAGAAATATAGAAAAAATAATTATTTCCCAAATTCTTCCCTCTGAATTTTTCTGAAAGGAGTGTTTTATTTGTGTGTCATAAACCTCTACCATTTTATCATGATGCATCTAGATAACTTTTCTTCTCCCTCCCCTGACCCTTAAACACTATTCACTTTCTTGTAAGTGGTTATTATGATTTGAAGTATGGGTTGGTTGCAGAAGATAGGGGTATAAATAAAATATGGTGAAACACGCACTGCTCATATCTCATGCTAGTCTCTTAGGGAGATGAATCTGGTACCTTTTCTGGTATCGATCTAAGCATTCTCATTCACACAACAGTAAAAATTGGAGGAAGAGAACTGTGTGACCTTTCAGTCAATACTTCGTTCTCTCTGAAAAAATATGGCATAAAGATAAGTAATATATATTTTTTTAATTAACAGGCTGATTTTTACTTCTTGTCACACTGTTTTCATTTTAAAATGTGCCACACCTCCCCTCACAGGTGTTAGTTACTTTTTAATATTGTTTTCTGTGTGTTCTTTAAATAAACAGACCTTATCTATAGAATCATTAATATAGAAGAACCTCTTCTGAATCATTGATAATCTATGTTCTACATAAAGAGCAAACTACCCTCTACTACTCCTAAATAAAAATATTCTTAATTTAAAACATTTTTACACTTTTATTTTAGTATATATCTTTTGCATTAGTTTCAATAACTGTTGTAACCTTGTTTTTATAGGCTTTTTTAATATGCTTAAAATTTTATATGCTTAAAATGTATTTGTTAAAGTGCAATATGGTATTTTTTTCCTATTCTTACAACACATCAATAAAATCTGTAGAGTCTGCACATTTTCTCTAGGTTTTATTTTCCTCATTTACAAAATGAAAGAATTAAAACGTCCTCTTAGGATATTTCCAGATCTAAACTAGTGTTATGTTAATTAAGGAAATAGTATTTTCACCAGAAATAATCTTTTAAAAGAAAAATTTATGGCCCACATCTTTCAGTGCACTAAGATCAAAATAAATATTTACTAATAAATAAGCTTGTATTTTCATTTCTTTTATATTCAACAACCTTTAAAGTATGTTTAAAATTCAATACATGTCATAAAAATAGGTCTGTGCAGAAGCTGGGTTAGTATCATACCTCTCTTTAGAAAAATAATTATAAATTAAAAATTAATGTTTTAAAACATTATTAACACACATGCATCATTTGAGGCAGAGTGGCAAGTAGACTGATTTTACTTAGAAAATAGTCCATTAATAGATAAACATCAAAATGTTGTCTACAAAATTATTTTGCACTGAATCTTTAGTTCAAAGGGAGAAAAATCCATTTGTTATATTATCGATATTTCTTATTTAGAGCATTTATTTCAACACTTATGCTTTAGTATATACCTACTCTATTAGTTTTTGATGACTGCTTCAATAATTAACAAAAACTTCATTAAAAGCAACAGACTTTTTCTTTTTTATGTTTCTAAGGTCTAGAGTTGAAAATAATTATTATGAAATTAAAATCAAGGTATTAGCAGTTCTACATTAAAAGTCTCTAGGGGAAAATATACTCCTTGTCTCCTCCAGGTTCAGGTTACAGCAGGAATTTTTTCCAATCCCATCTCTATCTTGTTGATCAGATAACTATCTCTTCTGTTTCCAGTTTCCCTTAGATATCTCTTCTAAGGACATCTGTCATTGCATTCAGGACCTCTGTATAATTAGAATAACCGCCACATCTTAAGGTGTTGGTAATCACACATGTAAAGTTTTATTTTTTTCTTACCCAGTAACATTTAAACATTTTAGTGTTTAGGACTGAGATGGGACATTTTTTAACTTACCAATTTTATTTTCATAGAATTTAAATCTGATTTTCATTTAACACATCACTAAATTGCAAGTCCTTTAATAGTGAACTGAACCTCCCAGACAACCATTTGCTAGTTACACATGAGCCTGAATTTTCTTATAAACTGAGTAAGAGTTGACACTTGAGCTTTATTTTAGAGGGGGCAGAACATTTTATGTAGTGAACATCCTTTTATATGAAATATTAAGCTTAGTTCTTCCTATGACTTAGTGTTTTGTTTTAGATCATAAGCTCTTAATGGAAAGAAACAAAATATAGTGTTGTTCTAGAAGTGAGTACTCCAGTATGAGTACAGCATGACATGCCATAAATATACTTTTATTGTTATTTCATGGGTAATAAAGTACTCATCCTTCTTTGTAAATAAATAGGTGTAATATATAAAAATCTCTCAGATCAGGAATCTCTCATCTATACTTTTATATATTGTTCGGAGGGTAAAATGTTGCCAGATCTAACATTTAAAAAATGTCAAAGAAGATCACAGTGGGTATGAAAAAAAAAATGAAGGGGAAGAATGATGTTTAAAAGTATAAACAAATGTTATATTTGAAATTTCATCTAGTGGTTTATAAAGAACTATGTAAAATCTTGATATAGTGAACTTGCAATGGGTTTTTAGCAATTCAGTCAAGAAGAATATGAATCCATACATGAATTACATTTTAATAGAACTAACAGGAACTTTGCTGAAATATGACAGAGAAGGGAGAGAGAGTGAAAAACAGGAGAGAAACAAACAGGGAAGAGAAATGAGGGCAGCGTTTCAACTGCCTTAAAATTATCTGCTTCTATTAAGGCCACATTGGATAAGTGACTGGTAATATTTACAAATATAAAATATATACTGAATACACACAGAAAGGTAAAAATTGTCTTTTCTGTAAAATGTCTTCTTAGAGAGGTCTTTCTTTTCCTGATAACCTTATAAAATTTGCAATCCCATATCTCAACATTTAAAAATTTCATTTTCAAAATAATATATACTTTTTGTAATAATCACTATATAGCTAATGCTCAAGCTATTTAACTTATTCCCCCCCTTTTTTATAATGTCATCCAGAATTAATGCTAGCTCCAAAAGGGCAGTGTTACTAGTTAGATTTTTCACTTTATATGGTTTTCTCACTACTCAGTTAGTGTCTTCTAATCAGTAGCTGTGTTATTATTTTTTAATGATTAGTTGGTCACTAATACTTCTGAAACAATATAAAACTAACTTTCTAAATAATTGAAATATGTTTTTATCGACATTTGTATAAGTTATTTCCTGAACATTTCCTTAAATTTCAATGAACTTGTTGGGGGAAAAACAAGTATGTTCCCTAATAGGCTGTATAATATTATTGGAATTAAAAAAAATGAAATTGAAAGTGCACTAAGAGTTCAATAGGAAAGCCCCTGATCTTAAATTTGGATAGTTGATAAGTTAAAATATACATGTTATATTTTTGGTGAGGAAAGTTTCATCCTGTCATATGAATTAATCATGTCACTCTTGAGACTAGAGGGGAGCGTTTCATTTCATTATAAATGATTGTACTTTGTAAAGTACCTATCATGTGATAGATGTTTAGTACACATTTGTAAAAAAAATCAATCATAATAACTATTAAGACATAATACTCATTTCAAACCTCCAATGCACATCTTCCAAAAATTTTTAGTATTTCACAGTTGTGTAAGCATCATCATATTTAATATAAATTTCACCATCCACCAAAGAACCCCTCCACTCTTAAGCAGCATTGTCAAACCCCTCCAGCCTAATAATATGGTTTTTATGTCTTTTTATTTTCCTGTTTTGGATACGTCATATAACAAATCAGAATAGTTAACCTTATTTTCTGGTTTCTTTAATATAGTATGGTGTTTTAGATCTATCTTGTTGTAGCATGTATTATTGTTTAATTTTTCTTTACTGCCAAATAATATTTCATTGAATGTCTCCATTTCTCAGCTGCATTTAGGGTATTTGGTGTTTAGGATATTTGCATATTTTGACTACTTTGAATAATGTTGCTATAATCATTCATGTACCAGCTTTTGTGAGATCATGTTTTCACTTCTCTTGGGTGTATATCTAGAGAGAGAGCTGTTTGTATAAGATTATCCTTTTCAAAAGCTGGGAGAGTAATTTTCAAAATAACTACTATTTGTCAATTCAGTAGTTATGTATTAAATTCCCAGCTTATCTATAACCTTGTCACAAGCTATTATGTTTGTTGTTGTTGTTATAGCCATAATAATGTGTGAAGAATGGTATACCGTTGCGAATTTGATTTACATTTCCCTTATGGCTAAAGATGTTGAAAGTCTATTATGTTGTTCCTTTTTTAAGCTTACTAATCAATTTTTATTTCTTCCAATTTTACTGAACTATAACTGAAATATAATTGTATATTAGTTTCAGGTGTATATTTGATTGATATATGTGTATATTGTGAAGTGACTACCACTGTAAATTTAGTTAACAACTATTATCTTATCTAGCTATTTATTTTTTCTAGTGATAAAAACTTTCAGGTTTTACCCCATTAGTGACTTTCAATGTACTATACAATATTGTTAACCATAGTCACCATGCTAATTTTGCATTAAATCCTCAGGACTGGTATGTAACTGAAAGCTTTTACCTTTTGACTTCCTTCACCCACTTTCTCACCCACCAGTTGCTGCCTTTAGTGTTTTTTTTTTTTCAAATCCCACAAATAAATGAGGTCATATGGTATGTACTTCTCTCTCCCGTTTCATTTGGCATAAAGCTGTTACTACCTAAATAAATTAGTGTATAATAAGGTCTTTTAACTATCATAAATAAGAATGATGAAATATGTACATTATTTCATCCTTAATTATCAGTCATTCAAACCATTTTTATTTTGATTATTATCAATGTTTTTCATTTATAGGTATTTGTAGTTTCCTCTTTATTAGAATTCTCATTTTTCTTATATTGCATTATATTTGGGTATCCTTCATACAAAGTAATCAAAGGGAAGATCTTTCTGAATACAAAAAAATATTGAAATGAATTTTCACTGATGTTTTAAGATTTTAATAAAACGAAATTTCCTGTATGACCAGAACCCATGTTTTCTGAAAGGTAAAAATTCTCACTAAGTGCATTTAATATTGTCAAAAATAATATTATTTTGCTTTTGACATTTTGCTTATTTATTTTTTAATATTATTTATTTTGTTCTTAAGATCACAACCTCTGTAAATGGTGTTTGGGATACCTCCCCTTCCCTCCTCCCTCTGGTGCCCCTTCCATTCTCTTAAACCCCACTCTTTGCTGCTTACTAGCTATGCTAAGTCCTTTAGTCTATTTCTTTCCTGTGACAGTGTCCTTACACTGGGTGAGGGTCTGTCTTGTTGGAATCAGGCAAGCCTTGCTGGTAGGTTTTCAGTTTTAAGTTTGTGTTGAGTGGCCAGTCTGTATCACTTGTGTTCTGTCCATATTTTCTTGCTGCAGGTCGTCTTCAATCCCATCCCCGCTACTTTGCTACTTTACCTTATGACTCTCGTGTCAGATTTAGGGTCTCTGGTCCCCAGCTAGTGTCGGTGAAGAAGTTTCTCTGTGACTACAGGCATCTGTGGATGACCATTGTAGATCATCTCCTCTTCCTCAGTTTGCAGTTTTGATGTGGGGCCATTTACCCCATCTTTGGTCTTCCTCTCCTCTCCCATAGTATGGGCAGGGGACATTGCTTTCCTAGAAGCCATCTCCAAAATGATATCCTGGGTCTTCCCGGTCTGGTGAGCGCATAGGTGTGCATCATAACATCCTGTCTCTACAGTTGCTTCTCTTGTCTCGCATGCACTGGTTCTCTCAGTTGTCCATCTGCTGTGTCCAGCTCAGGCTTGTGGGCTGGATTTTTGCATGATCCCTCACCCATTCTATAATGGGGTTTGTGTTGCACATGTTCTTGCTCCTCTTGAAGTTTAGCTGGAGTGAGAGTGAAGTGGAAGGTGCTTCCCCCTCCTCACCTGTTCCCACGCCTGTATTTCCCTGAGTGGGGGTGAGGTTCAGAGGGCTGAGCCTTTACCCTTCCATGCTCCCCTTGGGCTAGGAGCAGGGGGCAACCTGACTCCGCTGATCCAGCCTGCAGATGACTGCCCTGTGCAGCAGCTATTCACTGGTGGTGGGGCCACCAACCCCCCACCCCTCCTTCAGGTGCTCACCCATCTTAGGGTGCTTATTCAGGATCCTTCATCCCCTTTGCTCCCTGCTGGCAAGGGAGCTCCGACGGCTAGAGACCCTGGTTAGCAGGCAGCTCTCAGGTTTCTGCCTGCTGGTTTACATAATTTTATCTTAATATATACTCATTCTCCTGTAAATTTTAATAGAACTAGAAATCTTGTGTTGATATACAGTTTAGAAAATGTAGTTTTATTAAAAAATAATTTTATTATTTGATTAATCATTGTGAAAAATCTGATTATACTATATTGTTGAGGTAAACAAAACATGAATATTGTCATATAGATGTAATATTCAAGAAAGAAGAAATTCATTGACCTAAATAAAAAAAAAAAAAAACTAAGAGTTTTTCAAAAACTGATTTTCTCATTATCATCCAGCTTCTGATACTGCTAGGTCAGGAGATGAGCTCTCTTAAAACATAACCTAAAATCCCCAGATGAGAAAACCTTGGGTCCAGCATTATTCATTCAGCTAAATTACATTCTAGAATAATTCAAGACTGGCATCCAACCTATGTCACAGATGTATTTGACATGGCAAACTTCTGCATCAACCATGACCTAAGAATCACTGCTTAGCACCTGATACCAATTTTTAGCTGGCTAATGGAATGAGGTCAGGTTCTATGTTTTATCCCATTGCAAAATTGATATTTACTTCAACACCCTACACTGATGATTTCTATGATCCAATTTTTATATGTTATACTGAAATATGAATGTCCTTTATTTACCAAAACTTGCTGTAAATCGATCTATCAACGTGTTAGTCAGACAAATTATAGCAACATTTTGGGGTTCAAATGTGTCCTTCTTTCCATGTCTTAATTAAGCATGACTGTCTAATCATTCTTGATATGTAGTATATAAAGAACACATGCAATTTTTAAAGGTAATTTTCTCAAAACTGACTTGTAATGTATATCTACATTCTATATAGATACATATATTTATAAAACTAATAGCCAATGAGTGTGACATGTGTTGAGAAAGTTAAGGATATTGCAATTCATAAGGAGCAATAATCAAATCTAATGAAACTGCTGCATTTAAGAAAATGAAATTTTCAGATGAGAATGCAAGTGCTGAAAATTATGCAATTAATTTAAATAATCAGTTATATTATTAGGTAAAAAACTAGCATCATCTCTATGTGAAGTAGAAGCTATGAAGTAACATACTGCAAATTGTAGTAGGGTTTATGTCTAGTGCCTAAGATTCAAGTATCACAATATTTCCTTCATTTAATATAATGTAGGAAATAGATATTTTCAGAAAGATTTAGCTATGTATTACCTTGTATTGCTTCAGCAAATCTGATTAAGATTTCTATGGAGCAGCCAATAGTTCTCTAAGAAATCTAATTATTACTTTATCAAATAAATCACTCATTTATCAGCCTTAGTAAACCCTGACTATGTCTGTGCACATGGTAGGGAAAGATAATCACAGCATTTGGACAAACAAATTGGTTACATTTTGCAGTTCTGTTATTGGGGAGTAAAATGAGAATGTCTGATCAAAGGTTCTCAGCTAAAAGGAATTTTGTTTTCAAATTCAGTAAGAAAATAACCTGGAAATAATACCTTTTATGGTTTAATATTATAACCAATAGGTAATGAATATATAGTTTAAAATTGCATCTAGTTAACAAGTTGAATTAATTCCTATGTTTTTCTTCAGTACCTACAATGACTATATTAGTCTCAATAATGCTTAATATCTTTAAATAGAGCAAATAAGAAGGATTATATTAAAAACCAATGATTACAATCTCTTCATTGATAGAGTCAAAACTTAAGAAAATAAATAACAATGTATGCCTATATATCTGTCCATGTACTTCTCTCTATAAATCTATAATTTGAAAAAGTTATATAAAAGAAATAGTATTTTTGTCTACCCACAGCGATACAGCGGTGTCTTATAGCAAACGTTTCTGAAAACTCTGTTTAACATATTTAGTATTGATGTAACAGGTATAATTAAACAAAGCATACATATTCATGAAAAGAATAGTTTAAATGTTGAAAGATTGTACATTGGAACAGGTTATTGCTCCCAAATTTGAAATTAATTTCTTTGTTAAGTTCTCTCAATGAATTCTTGATCAGTGTTTCTCAAATGAAAGAAAATAAAATCCTGAAGAAGTAATATTGAGAAAGCATGAAGTATTACTATAACACCAAGAATAAAAATTAAAAGTTATACAGAGAAGATAAATTCCCAAAGACAAAGTGAAAAAATGTAAGCCAAACATTTGAATATAGTAAAACTTGTAC
Source organism: Uropsilus gracilis (assembly GCA_004024945.1). Lineage (NCBI taxonomy): Eukaryota > Metazoa > Chordata > Mammalia > Eulipotyphla > Talpidae > Uropsilus > Uropsilus gracilis. The sequence continues at coordinate 148,088 of PVHY01000678.1, forward strand.
ACATCTACCCTTTGCCTGGCCTACTCAAATTCAAAACAGTGAGAGTCATACTCCTAACATATGAGTTACAGACTATTAGCACATAAGCATATTTAAAAGTAGTCATTTAATGAGAGCATTTTCATTAAATAATGACAAATTTTTATAACCTAAGTAAGGTTAAGTTGGAAATTACTCTTTATTTTAATCACTATTATGTATCTGTAATTTTGATATAAGGGATGTCTTTATAAGTTAATTTATTCTCAATATTTTTTATCTTTTAATGTTATACATATACAAATATAATATTTTATAAACATAAATATAATATGTACCTTACATATAATTTTTATTAATCATTTTGTTGCCAGCATATGTGTGTGTGTGTGTGTGTGTGTGTGTAGGTATAGATATATTGCGTCATTGCATTCCCTAGGTTCTCCTCCACCATACTACCTGTGAAATTTCATCTTGATCTTCTTGTGCTACTCCCTCCCCTGATTTCTTCCTCCTTCCTGACCTTACCTAACTGCTTGCCCCAGTTCTGTTTTTAGATTATTTTGACTTTTTCTTGGCCTTTGTTTGTTACTCCTATATCCTTTCTATAGGTAAGATCAAATGGCTTCTGTCTTTTTTTTAGTGAATTATTTCTGCTAATATTATTAGGTCTATCCATGTTATCACAAATGCACCATGTTTGTTGGTTTTGAGTGCAGAATAATATTTCATTGTGTAAATATACCACATCTCTTTCAACCATTCACCAGTATTGGGGCATTTGCATTGTTTGCATATCTTGGCTATTGCGAATAGCACTGTGGTCAACAAAGGGTACAGGTATCCATTTGATTTAGTGTTTTGGGGTCCTTTGGGTAGAATCCCAGGAGCAGAATTGCTGGATTCAATGGTAGTTCCATTTTCAGTAGTTAAAGGGTCCTTGGTACAGCTTTCCATAATGACTGAATCCATTTACATTCCCACCAGCATAGTAAAAGTGTTCCTTTCTCTACACATCCATGCCGGTACTTATTATAGCCCCCCTCTTCTTTCTTTCTTTCTTTTTTTTTTTTTTTGACATGGGCCATTCTTAATGTGTGAGATGATATCTTATCGTGGTTTTGATTTGCATTTCCCCGATTATTAGTAATGGCGAGCATTTTTTTTTTTTATATGCCAGTTGGCCATTTGTATTTCCTCTTTGGAGAACTGTCTTTTTAGTTCTTTTCCCCAGTTTTTGACTGGGTTTTTGCTTTGTTTTTGATAAGTTGTGTGAGTTCTTTGTAGATTTTTGTTATCAGACCCTTATTGGAGGGCAAATTTTCTTTCCCATTCGGTTGGGTTCCTTTTTGCTTTGATATTTCTTTTGCTGTGCAGATGCTTTTTAATTTGATATAGTCCCAGCTGTTTGTAATTTCCTTCTTTTTTTTAGCATCTGTAGATGTGTCCTGAAAGGAGTTTCTGAAGTATAAATCTTGGAATGTTTTGCCTATATTTTCCTCCATGCATTTTATGGATTAAGGTCTTACATCCAAGTCTTACATATATTAATGGTTAGATATAGAAATATATGCTAAAATATATGATTTTCAACACATAACTAAATCTGAGGAGCAAACTTCTGTCAGTCAGTTCCCTTCTCTGATTCAGCTATATAAGAGTAGATAGATTAAATTTTGCAGTCTTTGCTATAACTAGCTGAATTTTTGTTAGAATCTTATTGATGTATAATATATATATTTAATTGAGAAATTTCTAAAAGTTTTTATTTTAATATCAGTTTCCTTATGTAAACTTCAATATGAAAATAAAAATGTTTTGCCAACTTTGTAATAGTTCTATGGAATGCATGATATCATTTTATATCCTGTGATTCGCTTATTCGATCCCTTAAAATCTTTTTGCTCTCTTGATATTAGAATTATGTTTGTTTACTTGAAATGTGCCATCTGTAATCTACAAATCTCTATTAGTCATCTACCTTTTGTCTTGTAAAATCATTTTAAAGGGCTAGTGTGAATTAGTACTACATTTCTTTCAGTAAGAATTGGTTATTTTTTTTAATCTTTTAGTCAGAAATCTCATTAAAACAGCATTAATTTCTAACTAGTTAGCATCTTAAGGCTTTCTACAGAAATCTTATCACAGACTTTTCTAGCTCTAATAAATATTTATACTTTCTATTTTCTAAATTCATCTCAACTGTATGGAATTACATGCTAAATAACTTTCTCCTTACAGTCACATGTCGAAAACTTTGAAAATATTTCTGAGGTGGCAAAGACATTTCTAAAACATTCATGCTGGTTTCCAGTGAAGATATTTAGAACTGTTCAATAAAACACATTAGTAATATTTTAACATACTCTTCCCTTTATGCTATTATGGAGACATATATTCAAAGACTTTGAGAGAAAATTTCCATATGTCTCATACTATATTATTTTTGGATTTTTATCCATATTTCATAAGAAATCACTAAAGTCTTACAATTTAGACTGTACTAATAATTTCAAATTGGAATAATAGTCTTCATTCCCATTTTTGAGGATTAAAGCCATGTTCTTTTTGTAGAATGAGAGTAAGGAAGATGGAAATAAAGAATGCCAAGATCTAGGTTAAATAGGCATGTATCCATGTGCATATATATAGGCTCACATATGTATGGTTTGCTTTATGCATATTAGTATATATAAATTTATAATATATTAATATTTCATAGATCAACAAAAATTAATAAAGTGGACTGGGATCCTTGCAAGATGAGGACAGGAAATCAGACATTGCTCTCTCCCTAAGTGCAAAGAAATTGAAAGGTCTGCCACCCTGCTCTCAGTTTGAGTTTTCATAATTGTGAAAAATAAATTTCTTCTGCCCACTCCACCCTGTCTTGGTATTTCGTTATGGCAGCCCAAGCTGACTAATAAAATCATACAGAGAATGGTCCTAACAGAATTTTCTTTTAACCTGCAGAATCAATATATCCCACAGAGTTAAGATTATTTTGGTAAGATAATCACTTGCAAACCCTTTCCTTGAAACATAGAAATGTACATACAAACACGTGGAAACCATCTGCCTTCATGTCTGTATAAGTATATATGTGTGTGTGTGTGTGTGTGTGTGTGTGTGTGTGATGGGAAACTCATCAATCACATCGCTACTTTCTGCAAATAAGATCATAGGCTTAATCAGCATGAAGTCTATTAAACTGTTTTTTAAACTCTGGATATAAACTCTGGTTATAAATTTTAAGCTAGCATATCCATGTATATAGCACCAGTCATGAAGAACAACAATAATGAGGTCATTATTTCAAGTAATCATTTCCTAAATACTAATTATTTGTGAAGCAATATGGGATCAGTAATAATACATGCTGTAAAGTATTACACACACTAATATAAAAATGGAAGGCATAATCAAAGGTATAGTATTTCAAGTAAACCTGAAGATTTTATCTAAAAAAAATCAAAATTGAATAATCATATAACTAATAAAGGAATCTTGGTGTTAGTGATGTTTAAAAATATTTTTAGTCAGTTATCATCTACAATGTTGTATTTAAAAACAAATGCTATGAGTCCTTATTTTACTTAAATAGTAAGTGTTGGTGATTCTAACTTTGCTAGATTTATTAACTGTGGGATTATCTGTCCATATCCAGACAAATTAGAAAAGGTAGTTAGCATTTGTTTCTTATGTACTGTAGTATAAAAAAATAACATTTCCACATATAGCCTTGTGACAAGTTATATGTGGCTCCACTTTGAGCTAAACTGGTTTATTCAGCATTTCTCCACAAAAGGATGGAAAATTTTAGAACATTTTTGGAAAGCTATTATTAGGAATATGAAGCTACTATTTGGATTCTCTCTCTCTCTCTCTCTCTCTCTCTCTCTCTCTCTCTCTCTCTCTCTCTCTCTCTCTCTCTCTCTCTCTCCCCTCCACTGGTTCTATTAAAGATTTTTTCATGCTAAGAGCCTGCCTCTTTTGCTTTTCTGTTGTGAAATATTAGATGATTTAGCATGCATATGACTTAGCAGCTTGGGGTCCCTGGGTGCCCCTCAGTTGTGGGTTAACAAAAAACATTCAGGTTCCTAATATGTAAAAGAGCTTTCTATATAAATAAAATAAATTGGTTTTTTGATTTCTTTATCTGAAATAAAATGTACATTTTATTTCAGCACAAACATCTGTTAGTTCCATAAGAAAATATATAGATTTGAATTTAGAGCTGATTGAAATTGTCCCTTTCTTTAAATATGATTTAACTATCATGATTTTAATTTTAAAGGGAAAACTTAGATTACTAAACAGGTAAAGTCATAATTCCCAGCATTAGGAGCACACACCATAGTATATAAATAAACTCAATGACAGTAAACTTGAAAATAGCAACAGAATAAAAAGATAAAATCTATAAATTATTGAAACATTTATATATATATATTAATTTTTTATTGTTTTAATGACAGTATGACAGGCATTGGGATTTCAATGGTGAGTGAAGAGAATCAAACACTCAAGAAATTATGGGCTATCACTACTTTCACAACTGAAGTTACACTAAAACATGAAAGTAAAGTAGAAATTAGCAGAGCAAAGAATGAACAAAGAGAGTTTACAGAAGAAAAAGGACATATTAAAATATTCCAGAGACAAAAATAAAGGTTACATGTAGAAAGATTAAAGATACTAATAACTCAGAAGATTGGAGGATATAATGAGAAGACTCACATAAAAATGATTCTGAGAAGAAAGCAGAATATTGAATTTTATCTTAATGGAAGAGAGAGAGCCATGGGATTGCTTTATGAAGGAGAAAATACATGTTTGAATTTAAAATTATTACCATGAATATGATCACTGCAAATGATTGATTTAGAGCCATAAAGAGGATGTGGAAGCTCAAACAGATTTAAATGGATAATTTTTCTCTAATATAGAATAAAATATGAAGAGGGAACAGATTTCAGAAATTTATAGATTGCTGTGTCAAAAAAAAATTGGCAAGATTTTGTAAGTAGAATGAGAAAGAAAAGTCTATTCCCAGATTTATAGCTGGAATCTTAGTTTACAGATCAAATAATCATAACCGCTTCTTTCACTAATATGTGAACATTTATATAAATCTCCCAAGATTTCTTGACTGTTACCCCAAATTTCCCCCTTTCACCATTTTGTTTTCTATAAATTTATATTTGAAGTAAAAATAAAATAGAAGCAAAATTTCCTTAATTGTCAAAATAAGTTGTTAAACTGCATTTATTTATGTAGAAATAATGTGTTTTGTTGTTGTTGTTTTTTTTTTTTTTGTAGTGTAATTGTCTTATGGACAATAACAAATACAGACATGTAGATGTATCTTTCTATGTGTTTTCCTGCTATCAGTAAGATCAATGCATTTTAAAAAGACATGAGACTTATGTAAGAATAACTACAGAGAAAGTGTATTGGGAATAAAGTTAGAGAAATCCATAGAAGGTGAAAAATGCTTGAGGCACAGGAACCAAAGGAAAGGATTCTTTTCATTCAAAGACCAATGTAGGTCAATAGAAGGAAGGAAAGGAGAGGAATGTTTTAAGAAATAACTCAAGCTCAGTTATAGACAAGTAGGAAATAGCATCAGCGGATAGATCAATCTGGCAAACAGCTACAAAGGCAAAATTTTTAGGCCAAGTCTAAATGTGAAACACCAACAAAGAAGAACAGTTTCTGAAAATAATTTCATATCTAAAAGAATCTGTCTTTCAGAGAGGCAAAGTGTGCTGTACTTTTGTTTTCCAATACTTTAATATTTAAATAAGGATAATATTTATATATGGCCATAGCATAAATTTACTTTGAGAAAGTGATATGATATGCAAATTTAGAGAGAGCTTATTATAATTAAAAATAAGATAAAATGTTAAATCTTCCAATATAATTGTAAAATCTTCTGATATGATCTCTTTTTTAGCACAATAGCAAAATTTAAGAATTTAGTTAGGTCCTAAAACAAACAAGATATCTTTAGATAGTTTCAAGATTCATATCTTAAACTTTATCAGTGAAACAGAAAAATACCTGGTGACTAAATTCTTGAGTTGCAATATTATGCTTATTTTGCAGAAAAAATTCACAGCAGAACTGGATTGAGAAGAAAATGCAGGAAAATTAATGCTATCATAAATTATATGACAAAAGATAAATCATATGCTTCTATGAATTCCCCAATCTCAATAATATATTTTATATAGCAAAATATATAGCTATGTTCCTATCAATTTTGAAGACTATTTAATTCTGATAGTCCTAAGGGAGTAAAGAATTGCTAGCCAACAAAAGTCATTTTGTATCAAAATATATTAGCTTTTTAAGACCAAATGCCATATCAAATAGATATACAACTATTTACAGAATAATAATAATGGCCTTTTAAGAAAGAATGATTATTCCAACATTCAGTATGTGCTAAAACGAAGGATTAGTGACTGTCACAAGATCTCAAAGATAACACAGCCTGTAATAATGGTGATGTGGCTTTAAAACTGTGTTCTCTCTATGATCAAAATAGAGAGGGAGAAAATCTAACAGACTTAGAGGAACCCCCAACCCTTATTCCAAATGCAGAGGATGGTAAAAATCCATCAACAACACTGCTAGCAGGAAAAGTCTCACTTTCTGAGCCCCTACACACTAATGGAGACTTGATAGGCCATCTGATTTGCCCACAGGTGCACAATAATATATCAACACCAATATATCTCCTCAACTGAAAGGATCAGGGCAGTAGTGACCATCAGTTTTGCTCCACAATGAGGAAAAAGGACAGAGAAGTTGGGGATACAAGTAGAGAAAGTGATGCCCTATATTCTCAAGAGCAGTAAAGCGGTAAGAGCAGAGAAAGTCCATGTACCAGTAACTTCTACCCAGCATCTTAAGGATACTTAAGATGAGTGACTTCTGTTTCACCTGCCCCAAAATCAACCAAAAAGAGAAGATTTCAGTGATGCAACAGTTGCCCTAGGATGGCATCAATAGGAACTCAGGAAAACTACAAGTCATCAGTGAAATGAAACAGGCAAGCACTCAGAAAATAAAACTGTCATTGGAACTAACCTAAAAAAAGTAAGATGATGTGGTACATATACACAATGAAATATTACTGATATATAAAAAAGTAAACTATTTCCATTTGTGTAATCATAGATTAAACTGGAGAGGTTAATGTTAAGTGAAATGAGTGAGAAAGAGAAAGGCAAATACAAGATCATATCACTTATATATGGAACATAGAGAAACTAAGGACCAATATAAAACCAAAGCAAGAGCAAAGACCTATATCTGACTGTAGAATTGAGGTTACTATAGGAAGATGTTGGGAGGAGTACAGAATTTGGGGGGAACAAAATGAACTGTGGTTTAGGACTATTAGTACCTTGCTGATGAGAGTGGTGTGGTGATACCTGGAGATGTGATCCTATAGCTCTAAATCACATTATATTATAAACCAATGTTATCTCAGTAAGAAAAAAGTATTTAACTATAGATTTTTAACTGAATTTATAATATACCTTCACAATAACAAGTAAAATAGTATTTGATTAAACAACTGGATACCATAGCCAAATTAATACATAAAACTAATCATCATACCATATAAACCAGCAATTTCATAATAAGACAATATTTCAAATAGATTAAAATATGTTTTCACCCAAACACTTGCACACTAATATCCATAGCAGCTTGGTTTGTCATAGACACAAACTTAAACTGTTCAAATATCCTTCAAAGGATGAATTGTTAAATAAACTGTAGAACATCCCTATGGAATACTACCAATAAGAACCAATATACTAAAGTTTGAAAAAACAAGGAAAGAATTCTCACTGCAAAAAGTCATATCACAAGGATTCAAACTGTACAATGCTACTTGTTTGACATTCATTAAATAAACTAGTTACAGAGATGGAGACTAAACCAGTGTTTTCTAGTGATCAGGAATTAGGAAATCTTGGATTAGCATATTAAAGGGGAAGGGTGATGCATTTTGTCATAATACTACAATTAACACTTTGTGGTTGGGGCTACAGGTGATTGCATGTGATAAATTCCAAAGAATTAAACACAAATTCATGCTTGACTTATGATATTCTGTAGATTGTATTAATGTCAGCTTTTTATTTTATTTTACCTTAGTTATACAGAGATAGCATTTGAATGAGTCTGGATAAATTATACATAGAATTTCTAAGCACAATTCGTCTTGCCTCCTTGTGAATCATTTTTAAATAACAAGTCTTTCAAAATAATCAGTGTAAAATTAACACAAGTCATGCATTTATGGCTTTTCATCAAATTGCTTCATTATTGTTGTTTACTTACATAGACGCATTCTCAAATTTTTGTTTAAAAAGTCTAACAATCTGTTGTAAATATTAAATTTCCTCACCTGTATACCCTTTCAAAAAAAAAAAGAAAAATGACTGGACTCCTAGAAAAGTATAGAAAGATGGACAGCTTTGAAATATGAAATTTTTCAAGGTAGAGATGGGCAATAGAGAATTGCTTTTCCAGAAATCAAACTTAGCCCAGGGAAATCCTCATTCACTGAGTGAAGGCAGGCATAAGAGGCTCAGGCACTTTGAGTACTCTTCTCCCCAGAGCTGATTTAATGTGGGATAAATATTTGTTGGGTGAGTCACAATTCACTATCTCCTTCTCACATTATTTCCTCCTTTTTCTTTTCATATATATTGATCTTTAGTAAATACCTTCCTCATCCCAAAAGTAAACCTCCTTTATGCAAACACTGGAGTTATGTCTATGCAAATTAAGGTAAATACAACCAGTGAAAAGTTTCAATCATCTGAAGTGATGGCTTTGGAGAAATTTTTCTTTACTTAGTTCATATTTTCTTTATAAAGTAAAGTAAAATCACTATAGATGTTGAATTTGTAAGATATATTGCATTATATGACTATGCATATTTATACTAAGAAGATAAATACATAACTATATAAATAATAACTACTGAGTAGCTAAATTATGTATTATTTACATTCTAATTGTTATGCTTTGTGGAGTTTTATTCATCTTCAGTAATCATGGATTGCTATACAATTAGAAAAAAATAGACACAATGCAATCAACAATTGTATAAGAATGATAAACTGAGGGGGAACAGCTAATTTTCACTCAAACCAAAACTTAATTAGAACCCAATTTCCCCCTGTGAATTGAGTTGATTTCATTTTCTTTCTATTCTTCCCTTTGAATTCAATATTTTAATATACAGAGTCTCTATAGAGAACTTTAATTGCTAAATACATAGTACTTGGAACTAACTTGGGTAATGATCACATCTAAAAGTAAAGATTATCTTCATTCTAGGGCTATAATTTACTAGTTTTAAAATAAAAATATTTTATCTATAATTATCATAGGATGAAGAGCATCAATTTTAGAAAAAAATAGAAGGTAGCTTTTGGGTCAACTCTTTTAAATGGTGAATTATCAAATGATACTTTGAAATGAAATGCAAGGGTAATTGTAACACACATGATTGTTTCATTTAAATTTGCTATGAAAGTTTCAGAATTAAGACTGATTATATAATATAATATCTTCACTTAATGGGTAGCCTTATACCAATTTCTAATGTTTTCATTACAGATTTTCCTAACTAGCAATGATAAAAAATAAGGCATTTATGAACAAAATGACAAATATACCTGATTATCATTTATATTTTTCACAAATAACTTTTTCTTCATAATAACTGATATTTCCTAAAGCTCATCATCCTAGGAACCCATAATACATACATACATATATGTTTTCATGTAATTCTATAGTTTTATAAAGGTGAAACTCTACATCTACTCCCAGTTTTCATAGGGTTCAGATCAATGGGAGAGAATGCAAATTTGTGTGGATTATTGTAATAATGATGAAAATTGTCTTGGTCTTTTAGCTTCCACTGAATTGAAGGTACTTATCTTTCTTTCCAACAGAGCTCTAATGTTTCATTTCCTCACCAATTATTCCTGATGACTGTGCTTTTCTTCCTTTTGTCTTCTGATATATGAAAATTCTGCTACTATTTTCTTGCTCTAAGCATTGAGAGAGCTTACCTTTATCTCAGGAAAGGAAAGAGAACTTGATTCCAAAAGTGTTTTTTATTAGGTACATAAGTGGTGGCTATTTCAATCTCCTTTGGTTTCAAATACTATTCCACTGGGTGGGTCAGGACACACTAGATGGTAACACTTTGTTCTGCATTTCAAAGGATCTCTCCCAACTGATCATAGAGGTATTTCTGTTACCATTTATATAATGTGATAATATAAAAATAAGAAGCCAAAATAAGAAGCAATCAAGCATCTACTTGAACTTAAAAAATTCAGAGTACACAGTTTCAAGTACAAACTTAGACTATGACCTGGGGAAGGGTAAAAGATAGGGATTTTATGGGAAGAAAACAGTAAGATAAGACATGTAGGTATGAAAATTGTTAATTAATGTGCATAAACTTAAGCAATTCTTATCTATGCACAAGTGGTAGCCAATTCTATCCTTTGGCAAAGTCTATACTCACTGGTCTTTGTGACCAAGATGTCTATTCTCTTAGTACACTAAGAACCCAATATTCTCTGGGTTTTCCAACAATCTTCCTGGAACAACTGCTGCTCAACCAGTATAAAACTCTTTTGTACCAGTAAAAAGAGACTGCACCAGCTTTTTTTTCCCACCATACAACTCTGACAATTTTTAAAAATGGTTCTACTTAATATGCTTGCTTTTTACAGATGCTACCAGTCACTTCTAACTCAGCAAATGTTTTATTCTTTTGTTGAGTAACAGTTAAGATTTGAGGAAGGTACATAAGCTAATATCTTGATATACTTTATTAACAGTCAATAAAAGCTACTTTATTTTTTCTCATGGTCTGCTACTATGAACCTAGAGAAAACCTAGAAAGGAATATGAGCAATTTCTTAGGATTTCAAGTAAGCACATGCCTATATGATCAATGAACCAGAAACATGGGAGAGACAGATACTTTTTTAAATTTAATGATTTATTTATATATACTTATATATTTCACATCTTTGTATTCCCCAGGGTTCATCCTCCAACTCCCCTCCCTGAGCATTCCTGCCCTCCCCCTCCCCCTGCGTTGTGTACTTTAATTTGGTTGTTATCTTGTTTTGACTTTTCCTCCTAGTCTTTGGTTTGTTTTTCCTATGTCTCATGTATTAATGAAACCGTTTGGATTCTGGATTTGTCTGTTGCTTGCTGACTTGTTTCTGCTAATATGATTTCTTCTAGGTACATCCATGTTATATAAATTCATTGAATTTGTTAATTGATACTATTGATTTTAATTGATACTATTGATTTTATTGCATAAGAGTGAAAACTAACCAACAAATTATTTTTCATGTTTAATTTTAATTAACCATCTAAGTTCCCTATGAGTTTGTTTATATCATTCACATTTAACAAGTAAGTAGGTAAAATTCTGAAGAATTATCATCTCTTACATAGCTGATAAAAAATTGAATTGCATATTGAACTTAGAGAAGAGTTTCTAAAATTGTCGCCAAAGGATTTTCTCCATTAAAAAATACTGGAAAGCTGGTTAGAAATGCATATTCATTTATTTTAATAAGCACATGTTTTCTTATTTCTTTATTTAACTTAGTTTGTATCATACCCGCTTCATTAAATATATGAACATATACACACACATACTCAAGTATCACACACATATGCAGAAATTTGCATACATCTTTTATAGGTTGATATGATACTGAATTATAACATGATGTCTTTCAGTATATATCCATACTGGTTATTTCTTCTCATTCATTCGTATTTAAGGAATTGATTAAATTTTATAAAAATACACTTCATAATAAATATAATGTTTCCAAATAATGCCTTCAAAATAATTGAAAACTATGATATTATATACAAATATTTATAGTTCGGTAAGACTTATTTTCATTATGAAAATTACTATGAAAGAGTTATTGTTGACTATGTTCTAGTTAAAAAGAACTCAATTTTTGGGACAGTATTTACATGTATGCCATGTATTTACATTGTATTTTAATATTAATGTGCTTTTTCCTTGCATGAGTTTTAGAAATAAAAGATAAAATTCATAAATGTACTCAATGGTTTTCTAAATTTTATCACAAAAAATTTGAAATATAAAAATGTATTTCATTAAAATTTTCTATGTTTCTGTGATCAAAGTTTACCTCAAAAACTACTCAGTTCTAACCAAAAAGTCAGTAAGTTATTATTTCCTCTAAAGAAAGCATAATTATATGACAGTGTTTTAGATGAGGATGTCAAAATATAATACTCTGTAGAGATCTCCAGAAAATTATCTTGATATATTTAAGTCAAACATTAAAAGTCTTCAATAGCAAATTCCTTCCAGATTTATGGCTATTTAGGAATTATTGCTGTACATTTTGGGGGATTTATAAAACAAAAATTTATGAACAGTCACAGATACAAATACAAAATCTTATGGCCATTCTAAAATATACATTTCAAAAATTTAGAGAAAGAAATGGACTAAATGTTTAAGTCAGACTCACCAACTGCAAAAGTATAGGTATTTCAGTTATCTTCTCTTTAGAAACCATTTTTTTAACTGCCAACACAAACTATTAATTGGAAACTTAAAAGTGACATGATTTTCTTCATGTTAAAAGTCAATTTAAAACTATTACATGTCATTACAAGTACAAAGTTTTCAATATCAGAATGATGGATTGGCTCAATTACATGATCTCTCTCATTCTGGATTTATGTATTAGACATTAAAGAAATAAAGATTTTCTTTTATTCCAAACTTTCAATAGATTGAGTTTATTGATTACAAATTAATTCAGAACTAGAAGGAAATTCTGTGCATCAATAAAGATAATTGACCCATTATTCAGATGTTTTTAAAATAAGAATGGAAATATAAATATCAAGTAATAGTAAAAAGAAAAATATTGAAGACTCACAATTTTGTGCACAGCAGAAACCATGGCACTTTCAAAGTTTCCTAAATATTTTCTTAAAAAAAAAAAAAACTATGTTTATTAGTAAAACAAAAGTAGAAAGAATATTTTGCTCTAAAATTCCAGCATTAATATGTAAACTTTATATAAATTGCTTGTCACTTTGTAGTGTTTTTTTTCCTCCATCACCATCTTTTATATCCTTTTGACACTTTCCCCTTCCCCTTCAGACATCTCATTTCATTTACTAATGAATATTGTCATTTTAAGTACTTTGCTCTGTTCATTTGTTTGCATTTTAAAGTTCATTTTATCTTTATCATTCTGATTTGCTTCACTACACATATCCTCGAACTTCTTTTACTGGAATGGTAAATTTCATCTTTCTTTATAGCTGAATAATATTCCATATGTGAATATACCACATCTGTTCCATTTAATCTTCTATCAGAAGGCCACAGGTAGTTTCCATGTTCTCCCACTATAAATAATGTTGCTATAAACAATATAGTATGTATAGTTTTCTGAATTGATGGTTTCTTGTTCAGAGGTTCTTTTTGTCTATTTGCATTCACCCATCTATGTGTATAAATGTCTTGCTACCTGTATATGTCATGTATTTTTCATTGCATAAGTTCTTCACCTTCTTGGCTATGTTAATTTATAGGTATTTAATAACTACTGTCATATATTATTACTTTTGCCATTTTATTTGCTTATGAAAAGCAGAATAATTTTGCACATTTACCACTATAAGAACACATTTTAAGCAAGTGTTTAATTTGTAATAAATGCTGAGAAGTCATACAAACTCTAAACATTCAAATGTATATATACATATATTAAACATACATAGATGTGGTAATACATATTAATATAAACCATATAATATAATTTTTAATATTATAATATATTTCTTATATTTTTGTATTTTTAAAATATACATATATTTTTCATATATAACTTTTTGAAATAACCTACCTTTAGATCAGCAATCTAATGTGATTCTTACAGTATTTACTCTTGCAGTTCTGCAAACTTAGAGAAAAGTTATTATGTGGGGAGTTCTAACAGTGCCATTCCTATTGGTGTGATATTGTCAAGCACAGTGAAACAACTAAAATAAATAGAAACAGATAGAAATTTTATCTAGCCAGAAACTGTTTAAAAAAATACCTCAATTCCTCACATTTTCATAGTGAGTTTAGAAAGACCTTCACTAAAATAGAAATGAAAGCAGTTCTATTGAATCAAAATACTTTTCTCTCTTACTGTTTATTCAGTGTTTAAAATCAATGTCATCATCAGAGTATAGCCAAAATTTCCATTAAATATGAAAAAGTCAAAATAGGTAGTTGTTACTTAAAGATTGTTGTGGGGAATCTAATTCTCTGATTGTAAATAAGGCAAAATCCCATCATTGAATAGTTGAGGAAGTCCTTTTCCTTTTTTTAACATAAAATACATAAGACACCTAATATTGCAAAAATAAAATTTCCTTCTTCTTGGAATAATGTTTATCTGGATGACAGATTTATCTATTGAAATAAATCTGTTTGCACTCATATCTGCACCAATTTATCTGCTAGAATCCTTTTTTATTTTCCGAGTTTGAGATGTCACTGAGTTCCTGAGTCTATTTACTGATAAATAAACAAAAAGGAACTTTTTGTTTCTTATTTGTAACTATGATTCTGTAATGTTCTTTTGCTTATTAGCTTTTTAATGAACCATGTTAAAGAAATTTTATGTTTTACTTAATTATCATTCTGTCACAGGATCTTCATGTGTGGCATCTTCTGTACCTAAAACGCATCTTATGATCCACATACCCATTTTTACCAGTTAGGTGAACAAATGAAGGATTGAAGCAGCATATTAAAAATAAAATGGATATATTTAGTAATGTATCAATTCAGCAAAAAGACACTAGGTGAAGAAATCAAAATGAAGCTGAATCCCGTAGGACTTCACTTTATCCACTGGAGGATGTAGAAATATAGTCTAGAATTGACCTTAGAATAAAAGCTAATAAATAATGATCGAGAATGGTCGAGGTGAAATCTTTTTTTTTTTTTCAGTTGCTCTATCTCTCACTTCTTTGATTTCCACTATTATATAGAAAGAGCCAAGAGAGATAACCCTTTTCTGGGAGATCTTCACTGAATAACCACATGTCTTATTAAAGCATGTATTTCAGTAGGAAGTAAAAAGGAAGTCAAATATATGATGTTGTTAGTTTACCAGCAGTAAGTGACAACATGAGAGGTGTGGGTTTAATAAAAATCTCATTAATTTGGTCTTATTTATGAATAAGCCTTAAGCACCATATGTACAAGAGTGACACAATCCAAAATCAAGTCACTAGAAAGGAAAATTCACTGAAGTATCCAAAATAATATTTTTATAATGATAACACACACACAAAAACCTTTTAAAAGTATGCATTTTGACTGATTTTCCTAACATAAAAAAATTCCCCTTACAAAATCAATTGAAAACAGAAAACAAACACAGCAAAAGAAATATGATATAAAAATTTGAAAATATTAACCACACCCTTCAAATATATAAAACTTATTAGTAATCAAATGAGACCAAATACATGTGATCCCAACAGTCATGAAAGATTAATGGCTCTTCACTGTTCTTCAGGTTGTTGGAAAACATGCAATCAGCAATGTTGCTAGTAAAAGCATAAATTCATTTGGAGGCCAGATTTGCAATGTGAAACAAAATTTTAATACAAGCAACATATAGCCATTTAATTAAATTTTTAGAGATTTTTCCATGTTTTAAAAGTCAAGTACTTAAAGGTATATTATAAGAATGTTTATCAAAACCTTTTAATAGTGTAAGTTAGAGAATATTAGCTATACCCATCAGCAAGTGACTTTCATCATATGCATTTTAATAGAAATATACAATGGAACATCTTTTTGAATACAAACACCATGAAACTACTAAATTATAAACATAGAATTCCATTATTTAAATGGAGAAAAGGAGCTTATAGGCAATAAAGGAGTGTATGGTTAAAAATGCTAAATGAATAGGTATCATAAAGAAATAAAGGATATACATCAGGCTATCATTCTCAATAAGGCTTTTATAATTCTCTTTAAGTCTAACAAATAATATAGCATTTATTGTGTTTCCATTTTCCTTTATGTATATACTACTCTGAGTAAACTTATGGGAATGGTTAACATTATGAGAAGGTAAATTTGATTGCAACTATATGTTCCCAAATATTGCAATTTTCTTTGTCTATATCTAGCTATCATCTGTCCAATCTACCATCTCTCTCTTCTCTATGTAAGCAAAACTGTAACAAAAAATCTCCATGAAAATCTTAAAGCTGCAGCTTTTATGTAGTAAGATTATTTGTGTCATTTGTTTTTCTTTAATTGTTAATATTGAGATGTAGATTTTAAAATTAGAATCAAGATATCAATTTTTAAAAGATGTTATTTTCAATAATTTATTGTCATACTGTAACAAGATTCTCAAACTATAAGTTTCTAAATCATAGCTTAGTGATCTTCTAAAAAATCTTTATTTCAGGAAAAACACAGGTAAAATTAATATTATTATATGTAACAAATGTGACCACAAAAATCTATCATCTATCTATCTACCTATCATCTATCTATCTATCTATCTATCTATCTATCTATCTATCTATCTATCTATCTATCTATCTATCTATCTATCTGTCTGTCTGTCTGTCTGTCTGTCTGTCTGTCTGTCTGTCTGTCTGTCTGTCTGTCTGTCTGTCTGTCTGTCTATCCATCCATCTATCTCAAAACTGTTTTCATAGGATACAAAGTATGGCACAAAACTGTTATGATTGTCCACAGAGTGTCAGTTATTCTTTTTGTACTGGAAAATTCTACAAGTAAAGTAAAAATTCAAAGGAATTATGTATCCTAACATACTTCAGATTGAACAAAGAGTTAATTACAAAAATTATGGTTCAAAATATTGCAACGTATAAATACACTTCTTGGACTCATTTTGAATTGTGATTTACATCCTCTTTTCTGTTTTTTCTTTGACCCACTAATGTTATCAAATTTAGTTTCAAATCTACATACTTTCCTGTCTCTCTGTTCCATCCTTCCCCTCCTCCTTTCCTTACCCAGCTTCTCTTACCTTTATCTTTAATTCAGTGTCTGTCTCAAAGATTCTCTTTATTAAGTGCAGTTCATTGGTATAGGTTACCTATATTTTTTTGCTCTGAAAATATCTTACTGCGTTTTTCCCGTCTCCCAGGACTAATTATTTCCATACCTTCTAGGTTTGACCCAACTTTTAGTTCTGGTTAGATTTAACTATACTCTTTCAAATTAAAATACTGTTTGGTCTAAAAAAATAGAATTCAAATTCAGAAATAATTAATGATCTGAGCTTTGGAAAATAAAAAAGATGTAAGGGGCAACATCCTTTAAATTAGTTTTAACTCTTTTTATCATTGAAATTAGTGAATATGAAATAATTATTTTTGCATTTTAGAGGTCATGATATTCTTTCTTCCATTCTTACTTAAGTTTAATAATGTGATTCAATCTCATCTCTTTTAATAACATTTTAAGTCTCAATTAAATGATTTTAAAACTGTCAATTACTATACTTATGAATCATTTGGCTAAATTTAAAGTTTGAGGTTGACATTACATTAAATTTTTCTATTAAGTACAAGAGATACATCTTATTTCTTTATTGTACTGTATTAAAAATATTGCTATGCTGGAATGTTTATATTTACATGGAAGGCTAGAATTAAATAACATGACAGTAACACTCCAAGATTTTAATAAGATACATTCATTATCCTTAATCAAATAACAATTTTCTATTCCTTCACCTTTTTAGTGCTTTTATTATATTAAAAGTTGTAAAATTATTTAAACAAAAAGTTATATTCAAATTATTTTAGTGATTTAAGAAATGTCAGCTAAATTTTCCAGCAGTTCTTAAAGGAGAACAAACTGAAGTGTAAGTTGTGTAAACATAGAACCGTTTGCAAAACATTAATGAGCAAAAATACAGGAACTAAAACAAAGATATTTAGACACCCATCCTACCATGACATGTTTGGCAACAAAACAGGAAGACAATATCTGCAAAGTTTTTAATTGTGTTCTCATTCAGAGTTATTTGGAGTAAAGTTGTGATGAAGCTAATTATAATCAAACGTATGATTATGGAAGGTAATAATATTGCCTTGCTACATTCACAAAGGATAATAAGTCCAACTGAATGATGCTGAATCAATTGGCAAAATTTGGAAAGGAAATCTAACCTCTGGAGTATGCAATGTATTTTTGCTGCCTAAGAACCAAGGTAAAAAGTTATAAAAATACTCTTTCAATCATTGGAATTTGCTACTTATTTTGACTTTGTTAAAAAGATGGTGATTCTTTAGGTTGTGATTTTAATTTAGTAAAAGTGACACTTTTCTTTAAACTTTTCTTTTTTATTAGATTATGTCATTTATGACATTGCATATGATTTAGGAATATGGATTCTACACCTCTTCATTCAGATGTATGTCACACTACATAATCAACAAAGCATACAATAGACGACCACTTAATACATCACAACACTTTCCCTTTGCTCCCTACCACCTATTCTACCCTTTGTAGCCTCAATTCTGTGGTGAGATTTCTAGGACTTATTTTTTTTTTAAATTTTGTCTGTTCCTTTGTTTTATGTGTCTATATTCTATAACTGAGTGAAATAATCTTCCATTTGTATTTCTTCCTTCTTATTTCACTCGGCATGATATCTGTAGTTCTGTTCATATTGTTGCAAATGCCAGTATCTTATCTCTTTTATAAATGATTATTCTATATTAATTAAATACTTTAATTAAATTTCAGTGCAAAAAACTCTTTAATGCCACCAAAATGCGAACCTTTCTTTGAAATTATAGGGGGAAAATTAATAATGTAAAGTGAATCAAGTCTCACTTTGAAAAGTAATATAGAAAGTACTAAGGTTTTAAATTTTTAGCATTATTTTTAAACTAAATTTATACCATTTTGGTGATAGAAAATTGATGATTTAGAGAGGAATATCTTGCTACTTTGAACTTAATTAACATGGTTTTATGTATCAAATTGCTTAATAAGAATGTACCACTTAACCTGCTGGAACTCATACCTTTATATATTATCAGAATAAAGTAATCACTTAGTCTTAGAATTTAAAATAGAGGTATTTTGAAAGGCAGAATAGAATAAATGCCAACATAGCTGAAAAGCAATAATAATAAGACATTGATAAAATACTTTGGCAACAAAGACTTTTACTTTTGTTTTTCCTTTATCCTCATCTGCTTCAGGCTATAAAATGTGTTGAAAGACATATCTACATTGATATAGAAGTGATGGAAACCAAATAATAATAATGTATTTATGTATCATGAAAAAATTGGAGGCTAAAATATGGCAGAATATTAGATACTAGAGAGGCGGATGCTTCCAGTCAATGGAATAATTTTTAGTGACTGCAGTGGCTTAAAATTGTTTGTTTGAACATCACAAAAGTAGACTATTCTTGAGAAGAGTATCAATTTAAAAAAATAACCTTAAAAGTATATATGATAAATATATTAATGTTATCTCTCAATTCTTCTCATTCTCTTCCTTCTAAAGAAATTTTTAACATGAACTATTAAAATATTCCCCCTTTCTAGTGACTTAAGAAGATTCCATTTCTTGCTCAAGTATTTGCGTATTTTTTATAACCAGACAATAAAAAAGTTGATTTGACTAATAAAAATAATATTAAAGTTATCAAATGGATAGAATTGATTCCAAAGCTATTTTTTAAGAATTACAGAAAAACTTGTAAAAACAAATAAAATAGAATTTATTGTATGGATTATATATATTATTATGTTACTATTTAATGAAATATTCTTTTTGCTAAGTTTCCTTTGGTGACAAATGGGATTTATTTTTAACCAACCACTGCTTTTACAGTAGATTAACTAATGATGCATATTATTTTTAATAAGAAATATGTATGTGTGTAAATCTGTGTACATGTATCTTTTTATATCAATGTTTATCTTTAACCATATTTCCATATTTGATATTTTTTATACATATCTACATTTCATACCTTTAGCCTAATTAAAGTTTGAAGATAGGTAAAGTTTTCAGAATCACTTGTTTTTAAACATAAAATATTCACAATTTTGTAAATGCCAAAACATAAAGTATGCTGATAAAATCTCTACTCCACGGTGGTGGGCTTATGTTTATTTTGGTGATAGATGCAGTGTATTAACAACACTTGATGATCCTATACCTCTATAAGACAAACAACATTGTAAACCAATGCTACCTTAATTAAAAAAAATAATTCTATAATGTTCACTATAAAGTAGACTTTTTACTTATATTACATTTCATTTTTACAATGTTAGCTAAGAGTATTATGTTCATTTAACATGCTCAGTATAAAGCAATTATTAAGTTGTTGAGTAGAAATTTGGCATAATACGCTTTCTTCTGAGATTGATCTACAATATTAGGTAACCTTTGGAAACCTTAAGGCAAATAGCCTTAATAACATTTTTTTATTCAAGGATTGTGATTTCTATAGCTATATAAAGACTGCAATTTCTCCATATATTTTATATAGCATATACATATGTATCTTAACTTCCCAAATAAAATATAATTTTCTTGATAGAAAATCATAAGCTAAATGGACTTCTGTCTTAAATAATATCTAAGAAAGCAAATATAGGATGGGTAATGACCAGTTCATTACCCATCTGTTAGAATCCTAAAACACATAATTTGTAGGTATGCAATTGTATTATTTAGAGCTTTGCAATTCATAGCCAGCAACTCTGAAGTCTATTTATAATGAGATGAATGAGAAAGCTTTTACATGTCATATATAAACTTTTAAAATTAAATCACATTGCTTATCTTAAAAAGTATTGCATTTGAAAGATTTAAGTAAAAAGTGATCATCATGCATTTGCTGTTATGAAAAAATAAGTTTAAAAGATAATATTTTTGACCTTTTCAAATATTAAATCATACTACTATACTTTTTTCCAACCTTTCAAAAATCAAATTTGTCACACTATCTTTGAGAAGTAACAGAACTATAATTTCGGTTACATTTATTGTACTCTGCGCATCTCATTTCAAGGGAAAATTAACTAACGTGGGAGTAAACACTACCTACTACCACCCTAACTGTAACCTCTTTTGATATATTCATCAATCTGCTAATTATTATTCATCAGATGTTCTGCATGATTAGAGATAAGAAAAATAGGGCCAGAGGATACATCATCGTAGCAAAAGAAACAATTACAGTAAGATCACCAGCTGTTGCCACTCTTGTTTTAATTGATATTTATGATTCTGAAAATAAGCAGCTTATTTAAAAAACACACAGATATAAATGTGGGAATTTGTTATTTTTAGGGAAAGAATTTTTGGTTGTAAAAAAAGTTTGAATTTATATAGATGAAAGGAAAAAAAAAAAGAAGTAGAGGAAAGAAAAATATTCACCACCACCACCCCATTTTCAGTAAATATGCATTTTTTAAAAAAATGTCATAGGGTAAGGCAACTTACCTTGAAGATCTTGAGTAGATATATTTGACTCTATAACCAACAACAAATTCCTAACAAATTCCAGCAACAGTGCTAAAGAGTATAATTATGACATATGACAAAAAGTTCACATTTTGCCTATGTGGCATACATTATTTGCGTAGATCATTTGTAGATCATTCTTGAGAGCATTGACCACTTTTGCCTTAGAGCAGTTTAGTCTCTCTGACTTGAAGAGAAACTTTAGGAATATCTCTTAAATGCCCCTAACATGGAATAATATCTCTGTACTCAGGGTAGTAAATTTGTATGATTCACTACCAAGGGCAAACACATAGAATTTCCCAGTTTACAAGTTTCCACTCATGGTCTTTTCTAGGGTATTTGTTCACTGCCTGTTCTCCTGGAGTACCACCTACTATATATTAAGCTGATATACTGTCAAACCTGTAAAAGACTTTTAAACATGTTTTTATGGAATTTTTGCTGTAATAGTTACCTGTCCTCAATATTCTACCTCCCAAATTCAGGTAGCTACTCTCCTTTTAATTAAATTTAGATCAACCCATCAGAGTTACTGGATTCTGTTTGGGTTCTCCTTTCTTTGCTGTGGCTAGCCAGTTGATTTCAGTAGAAAGACAAGGTGGGGGGGGGTGTTAGTAAGTATGATCTCACTGATTTTCTTCATTTTGGGAACCACGATACTGTTGTCAAAAGCCTGGATGTGATGGTTGTATAAACTTAGCTATCTAGGTGCTTCGTGCAGGAAGTCAAGTTTCATACAAATTGCCTTTCATACATGGAAACCATCTAGATCTTATTACCCTGCTCAACAACCACAGAATAGAACAGTTATTATTTGAGGGAAACCTGGGCATGACCTTGGCTTCCACATAGCCATGTGTGGCATCTTGTTTTATTTATTCTTATTAGCTTAGTATCTTCATGGAATTTAAAGACTCAAGGTCTTAACCTTTTGTTAGCACTTTGAATTGACATGTTCACAAAGAGTAAAAGGTGCTACTGAAGTCAGATAAACTCTTCAATTTTTTTTAATTCTGATTTCTCAGTCCTTTGAATGTTCCTTACCTCTTCAGCTTTTCAAGTTTCATCTCTGAATTTTAATGCCAGCTTGCCAGTTTGCTCAAAACACTACTCTGGATCCTCTTATTTTAAACTGCATTTTACCTGGAAAGAAGTTTTTTTAATATTAAATAATTTATTTATATATAAACTTCACATCTTTGTGATCTCTGGGGTTTACGCCCCCCCCCCCACCATTCCCACCCACCCACCCCCACCCCAGTTGTGTAATTTAATTTGGTTGTTGGCTTGTTTTGACTTTTCTTCATCGTTTTTTGTTTATCTTTCCCATGTCCCACGTAATAGTGAAACCATTTGGTTTCTGTCTTCCTAGTTTTGACTTGTTCTACTCATATGATTTCTTTTAAGTCCACCCATGTAATCATAAATCATCCAATTTGTTGTTTTTAATTGGAAAGAGAAGTTCTTACCTAAATTTTCATGCTAGATTTCCATCCTTTAAAATTGTTAAAGTAAAATCTACCTTCCTCTCACTATTAGGCTAGTATTTTAATCATTAATTCAACTGCATGATATATCTAATTAAAGGTGTAGCGGCATTCCTCCATTTTGCAACAAGAAATGCTCCTAGATGAAAAATATAAATAAGTAGAATTAGACTCTAATTGCCTAGTGTTTTCTCTTCCTCTACTTCCTCTTCACACTTAACTGTCAACAGACTCTCGTAGGTACTTGGGAAATTGTGTTAATCCCTCATAAAATTCTCTGTGTTCATCTGCAGTTGGTATTAGCATGAAAACAAATATATTCTAAAAACCGAGAAAATCCCCTCCTGGGAAAGTCAAACTCCATGGCTCCCATGTCCTAATCTTCAGGGCACCTCCTTGGGCCTAGAAATGTGGAGTCCTACACTTCCCTGACATTCTTTCCTCCCTTATACAATCCTAATACTCCTGTCAGGGAACTGTTTTCCTGGGGTGTCTTAACTCACTGACTTCCTTGACGGTAATCTTGATTATCAAACTCTTCAAGATGTACAGATTTCCTAAGTGAAAATAGATGATATTGGGTATCTATCTATGTATCTACTTATCTATCATCTGTGTAAACTATATACTTTTAGTTACTTAACCTTTTCCAAGAAATGGGATTTGTTAAAATGTATGTTTTAAAGTCAAATAAGTAGATTAAATCACAGAAAATATTTGAGCCTTAGTACTTATGGATATATTTTAAAACTTTATGGAGGGTCCTCAATGACCACTTTGTGGTCCTAGAGCAGTCATCTTTCATTTCACTGTTGACTGTTCCTTGCCACCAACTTTGCACTCTGAAAATATAAAAATTATTCTAAAGTCTAATGTATAGTAAGTGAATTCCCTGCCATTCTTGTGTTCTCTCCTAAGTTGGTATGTATATTCAAAAATACTCCTGAGACTGACATTTCTCTACAAGGCACTGAGTCTGGTAACTTTTAGAAAATTTATTGTCAAAAGTATCAGATTTTTCATACATGCATTTAGTTACTCAATATAACAGTGAAGACTCATTCCTATTTGTAACTGGAAATCATTGTGCTTCACCTCATCTTTTGCTCATATTGTAGCTAAGGATATTATGTGGAATTTATGTAATTTTGAATACTCAAAAATCAAATAATTACCATGGAAATAGCATTTTTCTCTGATGATGAAAGAAGTAGTTATGTATAGAAATAAGTAGTTATATGTGAATCAACAAAGTATTGAGTATTGATTTCCATCTAACTACCAAAAGAACAACCTCAGATATGTAAACTACAGTTATGTATGCCAATTTATTTTTCCAAATTCCTAATTTCCTCCTCAACTATGATTTAGGTAGTATGAAAAATACAGTCTCAAAAGTCTATTAAGCATACATTATAATGGAATCATGTGTGTCTTAAAAATAGCACTCAGAGGTAATTATAGTAAAAAGTGGAAGATTGAAAAAGTAATCAGACTAACACAATTACTTTGAACAGGATCACATCACATTTGAGGAAATACAAACTATGAAACACTGATGTATATCTAGTGTTTATTTTTTGAATAGATATTGGTTTGCAACAAACAGGTACTATTTACATATTTTGAAGGCAGTACTTTTCATCAACAAAATCTATATAGTCCTCTGAATAGCAATCACATTTTGTGATTTTATGAATTGCAGGTTAATGAACTTTTGCCTAGATTTAGTTTAGGGAATAGCTTGCTCTTTCATCCCCAATGAGTTTGATCATATTGCCTATTATTTTAGAATATTTGACAATTTTAGATCTGTAGATTATTTTCATAAGTGTTTGAGTCCTTTACAATAATAGACACTTAAAAAATTATCATGTTCCACATTAGAGATTCAGTAGAATGAGGAAGATAATAGAAAATGAATGAGATATTATAGTGTTTTTACACTTTTATTTACTTTAAGCTATTTAGACATATTAATATTGAGAATATGATCTTTTTCCCATTTGGGGACTGGTCAACCCAAGGTGTTCTTCTATTCTGTCTTCTTTATATTTCTAGCCTAACTTCACTTTTCTGAAATAAACCTGCCTCTCACTCAAAAAATTGAGACTACAACTCCATTTCTTTATCTATGCAAACAGTACAGGTAAGTATGTGCCCCATCCTCAGACAAAGCAGGGGATGCTCCCATAACACCTCTCCATGCCTGGTGATGCAGGAGAGGTAAGCATACACCTAGGTCCCTCTTCTGCACACTGCATACTACACCACTGGATGACCACTCCCACCAAACCAGTTAACAGCACCTTCCAGTCCATACTGATCTACAGTCCTGAAACACCAATACCCCACCTTAAAGCTGGAATCTTCAGTTACTCTAGCATGGGCCCAGATAAGAGCATCTGAAAGAGAAGTCTCATGAAACTACACATCTATTCCGGTCCACCAACCACTGCAACCCATGAACTTGGCAGATACTCCTATAACCCAGCAACACCACCAAGAAACCGTACCCATTGGTACCAATGGCACTAGTATACCAATGGCAGAGCATATATGAAAGCAAAATGTGGGGAAAAGGAAAATCACAATGACCAAGTCAATGATTCTGAGACCAACACACCCCAGGAAGTCAGTCCCTTGAATCCAACAACACAGATGCAGAAAAATATTATAACCTGGCATAAAAAGAATTTAGAACCATCATAATAAAATAAAAAAAAGAAAACTGGAAGATTTAACAGAGAAAACAGAAAAGGAAAAGAACAAGATGAAAAACAAATCAATGAATTAAGAAATAAGAATTAACCCATAAAAATTAATTAATGGATGCTAACAGAACAATAAAGGAACTTAAGACCTCAGGAAAATGCGAAGAGCAAAGAATAGAAGAAATGGAATAGCACTCTAGAAGATTCAGACCTAAATAAAAAACAAACAAACAAAACAGAAAAGAAAGAAATATACATAGGGGGAAAATGAAGATACACTCAGGGAAATATCTGAAAACTTGAAAAAAAATCAGAAAAATAAGCATCCCTGAAAAGAAAAGAGAAAGACAAAGGAATTCAGAAAACATTTGAAGAAATAATTGAAGAGAGTATTCCAAATCTGAGGAAAGAAATGAAATAGATATACTAGAGGCTAGAAAAACACCAAAATACACTAATGAAAGAAAAACTACAACAAAATACATAGTAGTTAATATACCATAAATTCAAGACAAGTGAAAAATAATGAAGGTAGTGAGAGTCAAAAAATAGATAACCTATAAAGGAAAACTTACTAGGCTCACATCAGACTTCTCAGAAGAGACACCTAGAGCAAGAAGGCAACAGAGTGAGGCTAACAAAAAAACTCTAAGATAAAATATGCCAACCAAGGATACTTTATCCTGAAAGCTCCCCTTCATATATGGGGGAAAAATATGGTCCTTTTCAGACAAATGAAACCATCAAAAATTCACCATAATTAAGCCCCTTTCGAGAATACTACAAGAAGCCTCAAAATGTAAACCAATGGAAGAATGAACTGGAAGAAAGGAACAAAGAAACAAATTGAACAAAATAGAAAAGAGATGAATAAATTGACAAGTATAAACCACCATATATCAACAATCACCCTAACTGTTAATGGTTTAAACTCACCAATAATAAGAGAGTAGCAAAATGGATTAAAAAACAGAATCCAACTTTGTGCTGACTCCAGGAAACACTGCTAAAGTAAACACAGATTTGCAAGCAAAAGGCTGGAAAATTTTTCTACAAGCAAACGGACCCCAAAGGAAGGCAGGTATAGCTATACTCATCTCAGATAAAGTAGATTTCAGATTAAAAATGTAATAGACAGAAATGATACTATATACTGAGACTATATCAACAAGACAAAAAATAAACATGGACACAATAGCCCTACACAATGCCTAAATCAAATGGGCGCACTAGTCATCTACAGGACACTGCACCCTGTAAGAAAGAAATATATATATGTTTCAAGGGCACAAAAGTCAGTAACCTTTATATATACAAAAAAATCAGTCTGAAGAACAGATAAAGCTACCCCATTCACTACCCCATACCAATGAAAATAAAATAACTGGGAATAAACTTGACAAAAGATGTGAAAGACTTATGCAAGGATCATTATAAAACATTGTTAAAAGAAATAAAAGAAGTCATAAAGAAATGGAAAGACACCCCCTGCTCATGGACTGGAAGAATTAACATAGTCAAAATGGCCATTCTACCAAAAGCAATCTACAGATTCAACAGAATTCCAATAAAAATCACAATGTTATGCCTCAAAGAAATTCAAAGAATGTTACAAAATTCATTTGGAACAATAAAAAAACCTCCAATAGACAAAGCTCTCCTGGTTAATAGGAGAGGAAATGGAGGCATTGCACCCCCAGACTTTCAATTGTACTACAAAGGCATAATAACTAAGATACCATGGTACTGGAATACACAGACACACAGACCATGGAACAGAATTAAAAGCCAAAAAATAAAGCCGCACATATATGGCCAGTTAATCTTTGGCAAAAATGCAAAAAATATACACTGGAGCAAGAATAACTTCTTTAGTAAATGGTGTGCGGAAAACTGGACCACTATATGCTAAAAAAAATGAATCTAGACTACTCCCTCATATCGTGTACAAAAACCAATTCAAAATGGATAAAAGACTTGAATGTAAAACCTAAATCCTTAAAATAATAGAAGAAAATATGGGCAAAACACTCCAACACCTACACTTCAGAAACCTCTTTCAGGACAAATGTATAGATACTAAAAAAATGAAGGGAAACGTAAACAGCTGGGACTACATCAAATTAAAAAGCTTCTGTACAGCAAAATAGACAATAAACAAATCAAAAACACAGCTTAATGGGCCAAAAAAAAAAAAAAAAAAAAAAAAAAAAAAAAAAAAAAAAAAAAAAAAGGAAAAAAAAAAAAAAAAAAAAAAAGGATGCTGCCCTTCATACAAGTGGTAAGGGTCTGATAACAAAAGTCACAAAAAAAGTCACACAACTTAACAAAAACAAGACAAAGAGTCCAGTCAAAAAATGAGATGAAGAAGTAAAAAAAAATCTTTTCTAAAGAAGAAACACAAATGGCCAATAGATATATGAAAAAATGCTCAACATCACTAATAGGTCAATATAAATCAAAACCACAATGAACTTATACCAGTAAGAATGGTCCAATGCCAAACAAAGGGGGGGGAGGGGCAAAAAGTGCTAGCATGTTTACATATTTATGTATTTCTCTCTCTCTCTCTCTCTCTATATATATATATATATATATGATTATTATTCTTCTATGGAAAATAAAATATTTTCAATGGTTTATATAGCAATGGAATCTAAGTAGGAAGTGAAAACAGGAAAATAACGGACATTTTAGTGATGGTAGGATAGATGAGATTCTTTGTAATATAGAGGAATGCGAATCAGAGAAATTAGAATACAAAAGGAGATGAGGCAAGCAATATTTAGAATGTGTTCTTGTATAGAAGGAGAAATATGTTGCACTGGAGGTATGTAATAGGGGGTATGTAGTATGTGACTAATAAATATTTTTTAGCAAATTTTATTTTAAAATATGTAAAGTATACATTACAGAAATATTTAGGTGCAAACCCTAAGTTAGTAAATTATGATAAAGGTACTATTATTAAGGTCTCCTTCATATGAGTTTAGTGAGGAAAAGGAGAAATTGTATGAGATTTCATCAGGTTGAATTCTTTGCATTCTTTCCTTCTTATCTATGAGTGAAAAAAGAGGTATAATTGACACATAGGGAAAAAGATGATCCAACAAAGAAAGAGGGCTCTATAGTCTCAATTCCTAAGCCAATTCTGAAGTCATTTTCTAAGATTTTATATAGTCCTTCCTCTACAAGAACTACCAACATTACTTCAATCATTTATCTAGCCAATATTTTCTTAAATTCAAGTTTCATTTTTTTACATATTATTTTTAGTTTTCTAAGTTTTCTCTGTCCTCATTTTTGTTCTATCCCTTCCTCAGAAAATAGACAGTGGTATAGAATGGCAAAGACAGATAATTTTTCAGTAGTAATTTTCATTACAGGCAGCTATCAATGTCAATCTAACTTTACATGTCTTTGCTTCAATGATTTTTAATAAGGAAATTATTGTAGAAAAAAAAGAGGAAAGTGAGTCTTAGCTGAACATTTGACATTGAAAGCTTCATTTTAATACAATAAACTAAACTCCTATAACTGATATGTGTAAACATGAAATATATGCTTTTTGTTTGTTTGTTTATAATACTAGCTTTTGTTAAGTCATTATTTAGATTATAAATTAAAAACTGGGAAATTTTAACTTCATATAAAATTACTCTCTTAGTCTGGTTGGGTCACCATAATAAAATACCAGAGATTAGGAAATTTGAACAAAAAAATGCAATTCCCACAATTCTGAAATCTGGGGCATTCAAAGTCAATGTACTGGTGACATTATTTTATTCTGAAATGACTTTCCATATCTGGCAAGATAGCTATATTCTGGCTCCTATACACAACCATCCTATTGCTGTGATATTATATAACCTCCTCTTTGTGAATGCATGAAGGAGGGGAACACACTCTCTGAGCTATCTTTTCATAGACTTATCCAATCTTAAGTACCTTCAAAAGGCATTATCTCCACATATCATCACATTGAGTCACAGCATTTCAGCATATGACTTTTAAGAGAACAGACATGTATACTTGATACCACTGACTTATAAGAAACCTCAGACCCTCAATAAACAGTTAATATTTGATAAAAGACTTGTGACTATTGAGTGGATGTCACCCTTTCTTTTAAAGAACATTTTTGTCCCTGTTCACTTCAGAATGCCCATGTACATTCTTAAGTGATCTGATCTGTGTTATACGGTGAGATCCAGTTCTTAAATATGTGCCTCATAGAACAGTAGGATAGCAATTAAATTGTTGTTAAACTGATTTTCAGCATTCATCTAATTTTACGTTGAGATTGACAAGAATAATTTTAATATAGGCAGGGTAAGTGACTCTATGTGTAAACATGTACATGGACCATTTCACCAATAATTATTTTCAATTATAGTCTAAATTCAATAAAATCACAATAAAATGGAATGTTCATCTCTACTTGTTATTTCAAGCCTGTATTATGGACAAGACTTGTTTTAATTCAGCCAAAACGTTTTTTGCAATGATTTTGCATAAGCAGGTAGTAGGTTAAGTATTAGGAAATAAAATAAGACAGCCATTTTTAATATGCCTCTCAGGATGTTAATGTGAGTGACCTAGGAAAGTAAATCCATGTTTAAGCAAATTTAGGGAAATTGATTTAACAATGTGACTAGTTTCCACATGATGAGATTTTTCTCACAGGAAAAGATTGTTTCTGCACAAAAAGACACTAATATATTATAGAATTTAATGATCTACAAAAAAAAAAAAGCAGACATATTTGTAATGTATTTCTCCAACACATTTGAACATAGAACAATTTGAGGAATGCTATAGTGTGATATTTGCTTCTCACTTTCCCTTATGATAGATTTAGAAGAGAGGGCATGGAATTAATGTGAGTGATCTAAAAATAAGTTCCATGGTCAGATAAATCTAGAAAACATTGGTTCTAAATAAAGCTTAAAAGTTTGGAATCGGAGTATTTCCTCTGGAAACTCTGAGCTGCTGGTACTAACCCTTTGAAATCTGTAAGGTCACTTAAGTTCCTCTAATCCTGGAATATTTAATTATTATTATAGTAGAGAATCAGAGTGTCTGAATAGATAACCTTCAGGATAGGTTTGAAGTTGAGTCCTGGTTCGTCTCCAACATAATTATTTTGGGAAATGTAAAAGTCAGTGGGTGAACAGAGAAACAGCTAAAAGTGTGTCCTTAAAATGATGTTGGTTACTGATTAGTGTTACTACTTATACAGTGTCCCTCTCTAGTTCCTGTGCTGCAGTCCAACTGCCCCGGGACTTCAAAACACGACCTTACTTAGAATAAAGCGCTGCAGAAGTAATTGGTTAAGATGACATCTTAGTGAATTTAGGTGGACTCCTTGACACAGTTTGATTGATGAAAGTTCCCTTTTATGAAAGGGAAATTTGGACAAAGACATGCTTACAAGGAAAATGGCATGTAGTGTTGAAGGCAGACATAAGTATGATGTTTTTACAAACCTGTGCTAGCACAGTAGTGGAGGGTAGGAAATAAGAATGAAATAGATTTGTTTTCAAAGCTTTAGATGGAATCAACCACTTTAAACCTAGTTGTAGAAATCATATTCCTCAGAACTGTGAAATCTTGTGTTTCTACTGCTTAAACCACCCAGTTTGTCATGTTCTGTCATAATAGTTCTAGTAAACTAATACAGAAAATAAGGAAACAGACAGGGAACATGATATCACAATTGGTGAGCTGATGCATCTCAGACTACACTGAGAATTTCCCCACAACAGAAATTCCAAAACATCAGTTATTACACATTTTCTCCCCAAATTGAATTAATTTGTAATGACAGTGTTGCAAAATATCTTTATATGATAGGGGTTAAAGTAGAGCTGAAACAAAAATCAGGAAAGATAGCACACTAAAAACTTCTTCCACATCTGTCTTCTCATCACTCTTGAGGGAAGATTGAGGCAACTTCAAGCCCATGGAAGAAGAGTAATAAGAAAATAAGCGATTTTTCCACCAGTTCAATAGCCTGTCTTCTTTCACCTTCAGTACTCCATGCAAAAGTCTGAATTGGTTTGCTCATTCTCATTATTCCAACACTTTCTTAGTAACAGCTATGACTCTATATGATCTTAATTACAGCAAGGACAGTAAAATTAATTATACTATTTTTGATAACAGTACTAATTCAATAATTTGAAAATATCAGACAGCTCTAAATGCTATTAACATTTATTAATTCCATTTATTCTAAGCTAATGCTGTGAGGTAGGCTTGCATAAGTGGTTAGGAGACAGAGTCAAAGTCCAGATGACTTCTCTCAGGCACTGTCAGCCCTACTAAGGATTTATATTAATATAAACCATGTAATTTCTCAACATTGCAAATATTCATAAGTTTACAACTATAGATGGCTATAATAGTGTATTTTGTTTTCTGTGACTAGAATTCTCTCCCATTTATTTTGTAACTTACTAAAAAAATAAATACTAGGTGATATAGTGTACTAAGTAATACTTCAATAAGTGCTATCAATAGAATTTTGCATTTGAACTATTGAGTGAAGAATTGTGAGACTTTTCCCTATTTTTATTTAAATATTTTCCATGTGTATAACTTCATGTTTATCGAAGAATAATAGCTTTCTTATGAATGTCACCAATAGTAAACACAAATGGATTATAAATTATTCCTTTGTGTTAACTAGCAATGGAAAAAAAAAATACAATACTTGTAACTCAAAGTACAGAAATAAATTGACTTGGTAATTGCACATAACAAGACTACATAATATTACTCTGATAATGAGATTTTAATTCTCCAATTTCTCTTGTGCATTAGTTAATAAAAGTAGCAACAGAATATTTGATTTATATATTCATTCTAATTTACTGCTTTTAAGCTATGTGACCTTGGAAATTTATATGCAACTTCATGGGAGCTATTTAACTCTTTTTAAAAAAGAAGTTTAAACTCTAAACTCTAAAATCATATTCATATTATATATATCATATATAATAATATATAATATAGTATATGTAACCATTATATTACTTGATAAATATAATCAAAATCTTAATTTCCAATTGGTTTATCAGCTATATAAAAGTCAAAGGAATGCTAATTTTCATTTTAAAAATTAACTCAAATCGCACACCTGTAAATATACATATATAAATTCAAATATGTACAAACAAGGAAAAAATGTTAAGTTTAGTTAAAGCTTACTAGACTTAAAATGCAAACATAAGTCTGAAAACACTGTATTATTACTCTATAGATAGACAGGCAGGTAGCCAAACATTGTGGTCAATTGGGACAAAGTAAAAACTGCCCGTATCATTTTTTTTCCTTTTATTTCAAATAAATAGTGTTCATGATAAATGCCTGGTCTCAGGACTGGTTCCTTTTTTATAGTCAGTCTCTTGTTTTTCCTCTTTGCCCATCTTATCGCTGTCTTTGCTTCTATCTCTGACTGTAAAGGAAGATCTAGTGCTATATCTGTGTCTACATATAGCATCTTGTTTTGAGGTTGAAATTCATGTATTTTCTTACTGTATCATATCCTGTGATCAACTTCTTCTCAGTCTACTGCTGAAGTCAATTGATTGAAAAATTAACATGCATTGAATTGAACTGGAAAGTACTTTCCTTAAAAACATAATTGTAATAACCTTACTTCATGTTGCTATCTGTAGATTTTTGATTCAAGGAATGAAATATAATATTCCTCATTGTTTAAAACAATGTCTGTGTTTCTCTAGAGTTTAGAATAGTTAAATTGCAATTGCTTGTCTCAGTTTATAGAGATCCTTACAAATTTTTACATCATGCACATATGCAAATAGATTATATACCATTCACCCTTTTTAGTGTTCTTTCGATATTTTCTTGTGTATTCATAACACATTTCAGATACAAGGACATATTCTTTGAAATGTTATTTTTTTAAAGTTCCTGAAGAAACTATTTTAAACCAACTTGATTATAAAATATCTAATCATTATAAGAATGCTGATATTTAGAACATGTCAGAAATAAAAATTGAGAAATATGGAAATAATGATAGATATGTGATTAAAAGTATATTTTAAGAACTTATGATTTTTTAAAATATATTCTTTGGGGGAACAATTAAGAAAGTTTGCCTAATAATTAAAGCTTTACTTAAAAAAAAAAAGCTATTAGAAAACAATTATGACCATGGAGTGAACATGGTGATGCTATTTCCTTATATTGTTGTGTGACAGCAGTTCTGGATAAAAAAAAAAAAATAATTTGGTAAAAGTCAACCGTGTGAGGGGGGAATATTACTTATAATTTATAATAGCCCTTACATAAGAGAATGGTAATATTCAGTTATTTACTTTTGCCTTTTATTAATGTTCATAATGTCTTTTGATCTGAAGTGTTTGAAAATAAGCTTTTTTTCAATAGAAATGACAGAAATCCCTGTTATTGAAGTACTATCACTCATAAGGCTTAAATAATAATTTAAAAAATATTTGCTTTCACTGTTTTCAACAGATGAGACAAGTACCGATTATATATGCATATACACATATATAGATACACATAGATAGATAGATATGTATATTTAACTATCTCAATAGAAAGATTATATTGCACAGTACAGTAAAATGATTATCATAATTTTTATACTCTTTGTGTTTATCAACTTCTTTAATAACTGTAGTGTTTATGTGTGTCTGCTTGTGCACATACACATACACACACACACACACACACACACACACAAACACATGTTTTCCACTAGGGAAAAACAATATCCTTAAGTCCGAGTTTTATAATGCATTTCTTTGTCTGAAATATTTTCCCTACAACCTACAACAACATTATATCTGTCAGTTATTATCAAGTGGTAAACAAAAGTAAACAATAAGGGTTT
Source organism: Uropsilus gracilis (assembly GCA_004024945.1). Taxonomy (NCBI): domain Eukaryota; kingdom Metazoa; phylum Chordata; class Mammalia; order Eulipotyphla; family Talpidae; genus Uropsilus; species Uropsilus gracilis. Next base: position 182,837 of record PVHY01000678.1, read on the forward strand.
TCTTCCAGCTGTCCAGCTTCTCCAGGTAGGGGTCAACTAATCAAGCCTAGGCTCAACTAGGTATTTTAGTTTTATATTTTATATGTAGCTCTTGCTGAACCTGGCTCATTGTTGCAAGTTTGTGTCCAGTCTGGTCATGTATTCTTTGGGTCTTGCTGTTTTTGCCCATGGAACCGCAGGCTCTTGTTGCCCAGGGTACCACAGACCCAAGCAATCCCTAGCCTCAGCTTCCCAGGTAGCTGGGATTACAGGCATGCGCCACCACACCCAGCTATTTTTTGGAACTAGGTCTCACTACGGGCCCCAGGCGGGACTCGAACCGCGATCCCTAGCCCCTGCCGCTTCATAGGCTGAAGCTTACAAGCACGAGCCACCGTGCCCGGCCTTGGTCATGTATTCTGTTGTTAAAGAAAGCAAGAACATGAAGCTTCCCAGGCACTTAGATTTGGGACTGCACTATTTTCCCAGCTTTATTTGTCTTTCTTTTCAATACTTTTCTCTTTAAATAGTGATGTCTCCTTGTGATATTTGCATTAGCAAATTGTTTTTGGTTTCTTAAAAGCTGTGGTTTTTCACCTTTATTGATAACGGTGATTTGTTTATTTCTCAAAACTGACAAAACATCTTATTAATAGGCTATATATGCACAATTCTATGCCATAAACTTATTCCCTATAAGATACAGTCCTGGTGTAATATTTGTATTTTCATTTTGTTCATTTCATTTTGTATTGCTGTATAGATAAAGATCAAAATATAATTTCCTTTCCTCTCATGCCTCAAGACACTTTATTCTTGGTTTGCCTCTTATTTTGCCATAGATTTCTAACTACTCTTCAAAAGTCATAGAGCAATAAAAAGTTTGACAGACAATAGTATTTGATAAAGGGATCAAAATCTTATTAAAATCTTTTACCACAGAAAACAGATGACACCTAGCTCATTTGGTGTCATTTGGGTGAAGTAATTGACATTTTTTTTTCTTAAGTATATCTACAATTAAAAGACATCGAACATTAGATCAAAAGAGCTTAAACTAAAAAACTGTATCGGGGCATGGTGTCTCATGCCTGTAAGCTTCAGCCTATGAAGCGGCTGGCGAGGGCTCGCAGTTTGAGTCCCTATTGGGGCAACACAGCGAGTCCTAGTCCCAAAAAATAGCTGGGCGTGGTGATGTGTACCTGTAATTCCAGCTGCCTAGCAAGCTGAGCCTGGGGATTGCTTGAGTCCGTGGTAACCCGGGCAACATGAGCCTGCAGTTCCATGGGCAAAAAATAGTGAGACCTAGTCTCAAAAAATAAATAGATAGATAAATAAATAAATAAATAAATATTACTTCCCTAAATACCTAACATTTCTTTTCATTTTTTTTGGTGTAGCTGTTTCATCAATAATTACTAGTTTTGATTATATAGCATATTTAAGATTATCTAAAAGTTATCTTAAAATGGCAAATATACATGATTGTAATTGTATCCAAATTACACAAAATACCTGGACATTGTAAAACACTAAGACAAGGGAAATACACTTCAGTCATATCAGAATCCTTTTAAAGGAGCAATGTCCAGTATGAAATACAGAAGAAGATAATATAAGCAAATAAGTGTAGAAACAACAAAAATGTAGAAAGATATGAATACTGATTCTGATGCCAGAAGTCAGAAATTTTCTTATGTCAGAAATTCTGACACAGTTATATGAGATTTTGTTTCCAGCATGGTAGACTAGCTGAATTCTTTTTTTTTTTTTTCACATTAAACTTACACTCACAAACTTCCTCCCTTAGAAACTGAAAGCAACTGAACACATAGAGAATAAAAAGAGAATAAAAGAACAAATACAAATTTGTAGGTCAAGACCAAAGAAAGAAGGAAAAGAAGAAAGATTATCCATATATATGGTACCACTTCCCTCCTCAAGGTATTTACCAATTAGAAAGTAGGAATAATGAGGCTGAGGTACTAAACTGTTTTTGTAACCTAACCACTGGCAAGGGGAAAGTTGATGAGACTTTAAAGTTCTCTAAGGAAGACCTGCCAAGAAATAGTACAGGTTTGCAGATGTGACTCAAATGTCTACTCCCTAAAAGCAATTGTGAATCCCAAATTACCCAGCCCTCTCAGTCCTAACTTTATGTGATCAAAGTCCTTGATTGAAATAGGTTCTCTACTCTAACCTAACTGGGTGATCAAATCAAAATAAATCCTCTTTGGAGGTTGACACTCTCATAAGGATGTTCAACTTATCTCTAAAAGTTTAATATCTACTATATGATACTAAAATTTATAAACCAACTATGGTGACAATATTTGACTGACTATATACTATGCACTATATATATGCATATATATTTGCACATATATTTCCAATATAAATATATCTATTGTATGTATATATTTTCTATTACATGTAATAGAATGCAACAAGTTATATTAAAATGTTGGAAAAATTAACTGATAGAATGATTTCAACTAAACTATACAAATAGAATAAATGTATTATCCCCCCAATAAAACATATAAAACACTTTTAGAAATGCACTTTTAATATAAGGATGAAAAATATTAAATGTAAATTGGCTTAAAAAGTATACAATGAAGTCTCTTACAGTGATTATCAAATATTTTTTTATTTTCAAATTTTTTAACTCAGAAAGGTTTTACAGTCATAAGTTATGTTTCTAAATATTCATTTTATATAGTAAACCTAATTTCTTATGCATTACTGTGTTATTAGTAAATTAGGGAATATTTTATCAAAATCTTAAATTACAACCAATAAACCTTAAGTTTTTAAGAGTAAATAAATATATTAGAAACTGTAAATATTAATTGCACTTCAGAACATAAATTAATTCATGTATGTTACTTTAAGAAACTGAGTATTAAAGTAGAAAATCTTAAATGTACATATTTATAATTTTACCTTTATATCTACATATGTTGCTTCAGTGTTTATTTAAAAAGGTGCATATGGAACCCAGGGAAAGACAACTTGGTGGTGAAGAGCTTGCACCCCAGTATCCCAGTGGTGCTCAGGTGAGGGCTCCAGCCAGCACCAGTCTACTTCCAGCTGCCAAGGTAATGCACCTGCAAGATAGACTGGGGCCACAAGCTTTGCAACTGAATGGGCCTCTGCTATTCAGGCTAGGCACAGACTGAGTTTTACTGGCCCAGGGAAAGACAACTTGGTGGTGAAGAATTCACACTGCAGCAGTCCAGAAGCACAGATTAGAGACCCAAGGACACTCACTACACAAGAAACATGTCAAGACACCCCAGTCAAAAAGGTTTATACGACAAGCCCTAGGTGCTCAGGGGCACTAAATAATATTTAAGACCCATCAATCTAAAAGAGGAGAAACAACAAAAAAAGAAGACAGACAATGCAATAGAAACCACATCTAATCACCACATCCAACCTCTGAAAAGGTACTTGTCCCCCAAAATAGCCAATGGAAACAAGCAGCAAAAGTACAAAGGCAGAGTTAACCACAACTAGATAGGCTTCGACATTCCATCTAATACTAGAGCAGTGGTCATTCAATATGTAGAGCAAGTTCAAAATGAAATCACAGGAAGAAGAAAGAATACAAATACTCAAGCAAACCTTAAGAAAAATAACTCACAACCAAAGGATAAACGATCTGCAGAAACCAACATGAATGACATGGAAGAAGTGCTTCATATGCAGACAGAGAATTCAGAATCAATGTGATAAAGAGGCCACGGAAGAAGGGGAAAAAAGGGAAAGCAAGAGGTTAGAAGCTTTCAAAGAACTAAAAGAAGTAGCAGGAAAATAAGAAAATAATGCAGCAAAGTGAGCACTATCATTGGCAAACAGAAAAATGAAATTGAAGCCCTAAATAAGAAGCTGCAGGAGATACAGTTTATAAGAGGAGCAATAGAAGAGCTCAAACATGCAGGGAAAAGCCAGGAAAGCAGATTAGAAAAAAACAGAAGAATGAATCAGCACACTAAAGGATACAGAAGTAGAGAGGATAAAGAGAAAGAAAGAGAAAAACAAAGTAAGAAGACAGAAGAAAAAATCAGAGATCTGTCAGATACCCTAAAGAAAACAAATATAGGAGTAAATGAAATCTCAGAAGGAGAAAAGAAAGACATAGGATCTGAAAGGCTTTTCAATGAAATAATGGAGAATTCCCCAAACCTGAAGAAAGAAATGAAAATAGACATACAGGAAGCAAAAAGGACACCAAACTACTTTAATGAAAGAAGAAACACAGCAAGACACATTGTAGTAAAATGTTCAAGAGCCAAACATAAAGGAAAAATAATATGAGAATAACAAGAGTTAGGAAACAGATAACATACAAAGGAAAACCAATCAGATGACCTCAGATTTCTCAGAAGAGACACTCCAAGCAAGGAGAGAATGAGGCCACATCTTCAAAACACTGCAAGACAAAAAGTGCCAACCAAGAATACTCTATCCAGCAAAATTGTCCTTCTTTTATGAAGGAAAAAATAGAAACTTCTCAGACAAACAAAACCTCCAGAAATTTGCTACCACCAAACCCCCACTTCAAGAACTCCTACAGGAAACCCTAAGACTGAAACCCACAAAAGAATAAAAAGAGCGAATAATAAAAAAAAATAAAGAAGAAACTAAAACGGAAGCCCAAATAACCACCAGGAACCTCAACCATCATTATTAGAACCTCAAACATGAACTAATTGTCAATGGACTAAACTCATCAATCGAAAGACACAGACTTGCAGACTGGATTAAAATAAAGAACCCAACATTCTGCTGCCTCCAAGAAACACATCTGATCCCAAAAGACAAGCATAGATTGAAGGTAAAAGGATGGCAAACAATTCTACAAGCAAATGTACCCCAAAAGGCAGAGGTAGACATTCTTATAGCAGACAAAGCAGATTTCAAAATAAAAAAAAGTAACAAAGGATGAAGAAGGTCACTACCTAATGGTTCAAGGGTCAACCAACCAAAAAAGACATAATAATATCAACATATACTCAACAAATAAGGGTGCACCAAGACTCATAAAACAGTTACTAAAAGAACTAAAATATTGATGAAAATACATATGTAGCAGGAGACTTCAACACCCCAT
>PVHY01000678.1:188037-205678 GCA_004024945.1 Uropsilus gracilis
AAAAAAAAAAAAAAAAAAAAAAAAAAAAAAAAAAAAAAAAAAAAAAAAAAAAAAAAAAAAAAAAAAAAAAAAAAAAAAAAAAAAAAAAAAAAAAAAAAAAAAAAAAAAAAAAAAAAAAAAAAAAAAAAAAAAAAAAAAAAAAAAAAAAAAAAAAAAAAAAAAAAAAAAAAAAAAAAAAAAAAAAAAAAAAAAAGAAAAGCACACAAGGACACACAAGCCTTAAAAGAAGACCTAGACAAAATGGAACTAAAAGATATCGACTGGATGCTACACCCAAAAGGAAAAGAATACTCCTTCTTCTCAAATGCACAGGGATCATTCTCTAAAATTGATCACATACTAGGCCACAAGGCAAACATGAATAAATACACAATGATTAAAATAACACCAACGCTACTAAATTAAGAATGGGTAACTGAAGAAATTAAAACTTACTTCAAAACAAACAACAAAGAAGACACAAAATTCCAAAATGTCCTGGATGCAGAAAAAGCATATCTAAGAGGAAGTTTCATAGCAAACAGGCCTATATCAAAAATGAAGAAACTAACCAAAAGAAAATGACCTAATCTACCAACTTGAAAAATTAGAAAAAGACCAACAAAAAAACCCAAAGCCCAGCAGAAGGCAATAAATAACAAAAAATAAATAACCTAGAAACCAAAAAGACTATCCAGAAGATCAACAAAACCAAAAGCAGTTTTTTGAAAAATAAATAAAATTGATAAGCCTCTTGCAAATCTCACAAAGAGGAGAGAAAATTCAAATAAACAGAATCACAAATGAAAAAGGAGAAATTACAACAGATACAAAAGAAATCCAAAGGATAATAACAGATTACTATGAGCAACTTTATAGTAATAAGTACAACAACCTGGGTGAGATGGACAGATTCATAGAAAGATACAACTCTCCAAAATTGAACAAGGAAGATATAGAGAACTTATATAAACCAATCACAAGCAGCAAAATTGAAGCAGTCATCAAAACTCTGCCTAAAATCAAGATCCCAGGAACTGATGGCTATACAAACGAATTTCTACCAGACATTCAAAGAGGAAATAATGCATGCACTACTAAAGCTTTTCCAAAAAATTGAGAAAGAAAGAAAACTGTCAAACACATTCTACAAAGCAAATATCACACACATACCAAAACCAAATAAAGACAGCACCAAGGAAGAAAACCATAGACCAATTTCCCTAATGAACATTGATACAAAAATTTTAAACACCATCCTGGCAAATTGAATCCAATGATGTATAAAAAGCATTATTCACCATGACCAAGTGGGATTTATTCCAGGGGCACAAGGATGATTTAATATCCGGAAATCAATTGGCATAATACACCATATCAAAAAATAGAAAAACAAAAACCACATACTAATATCAATAGATGCAGAGAAAGTATTCAACAAAGTTCAGCATCCATTCTTGATAAAAGCCCTTGAAAAATTGGGGATTAAAAGAACTTTACCTCAACATAATAAAAGCCATCTATGATCAATCTATGGCAAACATCATCCTAAATGGAGAAAAACTAAAATTCCAATTAAGATCTGGAACCAGGTAAGGATACCCACTCTCCCCACTACTCTTTAACATTATGCTGGAAGTTCTAGGTAGGGCAATAACGCAAGAGAAAGACATAAAATTGATACAAACAGGTAAAGAGGAACTGAAGTTATCTTTATATGTTGATGACATGATTCTCTATATAGAGAACCCCCCAAAATAGGCAGAAAAATTGCTTGAAATAATAAACCAGTTCAGTAAATTAGCTGGATACAAAATCAACACACAGCCGGGCACAGTGGCTTGTGCCTGTAAGCTTCACCCTATGAAGCGGCCGGGGCTAGGGATCATGGTTCAAGTTCCACCTGGGGCCTGTAGCGAGACCTAGTTCCAAAAAAATATAACTGGGCGTGGTGGCGTGCACTGTAATCCCAGCTACCTGAGAAGCTGAGGCTGGGGATTGTTTGAGTCTGTGGTACAACGGGCAACGAGAGCCTGCAGTTCACAGGCAAAAATAGCAATACCTAGTCTCAAGAAAAAAAAAAAAAAATCAACATACAGAAGTCAATAGCTTTTCCTATACTCAAAAAGTCAAATAGAAGAAAAAGAAACCAGAAAAACCATCCCAATTATCATCACAAAAAAAAAAATTAAATACCTGGAAATAAACACATTAAAATACCTAAAAAAAAAAAAATTAAAAAAAAAAAAACATTAAAAAAACTCTACAAAGAAAACTGTAGAATGCTGCTAAAAGAGACAGAAGACATAGGAAATGGAAAGACATTCCCTGATCATGGGTTGGAAGAATTAATATCATCAAATGGCCATCCTACCAAAAGCAATCTACAGATTCAATGCAATCCCCATAAAAATCCCAATGACATTTTTTAAAGAGATACATCAAAAATTACTGAAATTCACATGGTATAATAAAAGACCTTCAACATCAAAAAGGCTCCTGACCAAAAAAAAAAAGAATAGAGGTATTAGAATTCCAAACTTCAAACTATCATAGCAGAAACAGACAATCAGACCAATGGAACAGAATTGAGTGCCCAGAAATAAAACCTCACATATGTAGTCAACTAATCTTTGACAAATGAGTGAAAAACTTACATTGGAACAAAGATAGCCTCTTCAATAAATGGTGCTGGGAAAATTGGACTAAGACATGCCAAAAAGAAAAAAAAAAAATGGAACAATACAACGCTCTCACACCAAGTACAAAAAACAATTCAAAAATCAAAAATGGACAAAAGACTTAGACATTAGACCTGAAATCATCACATACATAGAGGAAAACTTGGGCAAAACCCTCCATAAATTACAATTCAGAAATCCCTTACTGGACACATCTACAGATGGCAAAAAATTGAAGGGAAATATAAAGAGACGGGACTACATCAGTCTGAAAAGTTTCTGTACAGCAAGAGACAACAGAAAAAAACAAAAGAAGCCCAACCCAACGGGAAAAAATTTTGCCCTCCACAAGAGTGATAAAGGTTTAACAACCAAGATTCACAGGGAACTTACACAACTAAACAAAAGCAAAACAAGATGCCCAATCAAAAATGGGGAGAACTAAAAAGACACTTCTTCAAAGAGGAAAAACAAATGGCCAACAAGCACATAAAAAATTGCTCAATGTCACTAGCAATCAGGGAAATGCATATAAAAATCTCAATTAGATACCACCTTCTACCAGTTAGAATAACCCACATCAAAAAAATCAGTCAACAACAAGTTCTGGAGTGAATGCAGAGATAAAGGGACACTCTTACACTGCTGGTGGAAATGTAAATTGGTCTAGCCAATTTGGAAATTAGTGTGAAAGATGGAACTACCCTCAAACTAATGAAGATGGAACTACCATTTGACCCAACAATCACTTTCTGGGAATCCTACCCAAAGGAGATCTCAAAGTGGGTACAAAAGGACACCTGTACTCAGATGTTTATTGCAGCACTATTAATAATTGCAAGGACTTGGAGGCAACCTAAATGGCCCAAAACAGATGACTGAATGAAAAAGTTGTGGTATATACACACAATGAAATATTACTCATCTATTAAAGATGACAAATTTGATGATTTTATGATATCATGGGTGTACTTAGAAGAAATCATATTAGCAGAAACAAATAAAAAAGAAGAAGACAGAAACCAAATGGTCTCACTGATATATGGGATAGAGGGGAAAATAAACAAAAGCCATGAGGAAAAGTCAAAACAAGGTAACCATCAAACTTAAGCACACAACTTGAGGAGGGGGGAAAGGGGAGGTGGGAGTTGGGGAGGATGGGTGGGTGAATCCCTGGGATTACAAAGATGTGAAATTTATATATAAATAAATTTTAAAAAAATAAAAAATAAAAAAAACAAAATAAATAATATTAAAAAGGTGCATATGTTGCAAGGTTAAATATCCCTATATTAATAATATAAAGGTTATATATTTTTAACTTGTATTAAATTTGTTTGGGAAAGAGTCTACTTAGGGTAATGTTCCATGAATATTAAATATACAAAATATGTCTATTCATATGTAATTTTCTTTATTTATATTATGCCAACTAAACCACGTATAAACAAATTCAAATTATGTTTTTTACAAAGCAAATAATTTTCACAATAAGCTAACTATAACACTATGGTATTTTCATTCCTATACAATGATCAGAGAAAGGATTAAGTTAAAGGAAACTGACAAATATTTCAAGATATTTTCTTGAATATTGAGTATTCTTAAAAATTTGTTTTTAATTTGAATATTGACTATTTCTATTATAAAAATTATGAGGACCTCATCTTGAAATCTTCTTTAAGTTACTAAAATTAAAGACACTTAGAAAAATATATTTACATTCTAACATGTTAATCTGGATCCAGCATTCTTTTCAACTTACATCTAAGGAGCAAAATCCCTCTCTCATACACACACACACACACACACACACACAAATTCTTACAATTATATGTATATATAATTATATGTGCATATTAATTTTCTTACATAAATATTTTGTCTATTTAGCTATTTAATTTTTCTGAAAGTAATTGATTGAGCTCCTATATATAAAAGGAGAAAAATCTACTATACACCATGGAGATCTATTATACATATCTATTACACACAAGGAGAAAATCTATTATACACCACCTTGCCTACAAGGTGACTAGTTACTTTCCCAAGATTTTTCCCCCTTCTGGCTTTCACTGTATTTCTCCTGAGTAAGCCTTGTGACAAAGGCAGAGTCAACAAATACATTGTTTACTATAAGGCAAATGCAAAATTTGTGTCTAGCTCAGAAAACTTCATTTTTGCATTTAGTATAAACTTGATAAAAATAATAACAAAAAACCCAACACTCAAGCAGCAGCTGTCCTCACCAGTGCCTCGAAAGGACACATAAAACTTTTTCTGTGGGTGAAACTACAAACTAGATCCACCGGTTATTATGGAAAAGAACTGTCAGGGTAAAGAAGAATCCATGTGTTGTGCCTGAGAAAGCAACAGATAGGAAGAGCACAAGAATGTCGTAGGAATGATTAAGTTCTTTCCTTTTCCTCCAAGTTTATAGCCTTCCAGTACCATCTATCTTCAGAGCCTAGTAGGGAGTCAAATAAAGAGTATTTTCACAGTTCTAGATCCAACATCTAAAATCAGAGTAGAGCAGGGGATACTGATAATTAAGAACTTAGCAGTTCAATGACACAGAACGTTTTTGAATTAGAAGAGGGAATATTCTGTCACTTTCAATCTTCTGATGCTTGTGTGATTCTTTTTTCTTATTGAGATAGTATCATTTAAAACTGAGTCTGTAAAACTATATCCTTAGTAGGAGCAAAGAAGTAAAATAATAATAATAATAATAACACATATATAAATTATTTGCTGATTTGACAAGGAAAGCAAAGCTTTCATGGATGTCTTATATATTTCTTAAGTAGTTTGATCAGCCAGAAGGAAAAGGCAAATGGAGTGGCTGACAAATAACAAAATTATTTCTGTTGTTTGTCAGGATTTATGCTAATATAGCAGATACATTCAAAGATGTAGAAAATTTCATCATAAAGTCTCTAGGCAAAGAAATGGATTCTATTTAGTAAAATACTTAAAATTGTCTTGTTGGGAATGGTGAGTTTTCATGGGGAGTTATGTAACAAGTATACAATGAGCTTCAGTTTTCCGCACCACAAAATGAGCAAAAGTTTGTAGAGTAAGAGGATAATAGGAAGAAATAAGAGAACAATAGCAATTTATAGTGAAATCAGGGGGTAGTGGAGAGAGCAGGAGGGAGGGTGGAGAGCAAAGTGTGGAAGTTGTCCAGTGGATTAGGGTAGAGGATCATGAGTGCCTTAGTGGTCATTTTGGTGAGGTAACATACATCTGAAGTGGGATCCTGTATTCCTGACTCATATACAGTGTTGTAAACTAATGTTAATTTTCAAAAATGGCTTACCAATAAGAAATGCTTTAAGGTATAATTTGATATCTTCAATAGAATATCTTAAGCAATAATTATTTTTTGTTTACACTCAATTCATCGCATTTAATGTACCACTTTATATGTGCATCTAAGGTATTTATCTACCTTAACATAAAATACTTGTAAAACATTCTCATAATTCAGGGGCCATTCTTAGTTTTCAATTCTTAAAGAGGATTTTAGGGTAATACTAGGTTGTTAGCATGATACATATTTTTTTTCACTCTTTGCTACATCTGTAAATTTATAAATTTAATGTTCAACTTTATAATTTCCCTGTGTGTATGTATGTTCATGGCAATATTTTATGGCTCATTTCTTATTCTTGGTTCTTAATTTTGCATGTTATCATTATTTACAGCTTATTAGCTTTTAAATAGTTTACTAATTATGTCTTGTTGAAATATATTCTAGCACATCCATTTTTTGTGGAAAATTTATAAACCATTCTTTATAAGAAATATCTAGGAAAACCATACAAAATGTTACTGAAATCTCAAAACAAGAATTAACAGTCCCTAATAACTGTCCACACTTTGAATTCTCCATGGAGGTAATGAAAACTGATTAAAAAAAATGTGAACACCTCTGACATTTATTGACAATATTAACTCTTTCAATAAGCAATTGGGTATTATGTAATACTATGATTCTATACAGTGACATGGAGGCAAACATGTAGTAACCTACTTATTTTTATGATAAAAATGTAGCTATATTATTGAAATTCAAGGAAAGAATAACCAACCCAAATTTTACATTCATTTATAAGGTTTTTTCGATTTATTGCATGGACAGGCTAATTTATACTGTATTTTCACACTTGCAGTTTCTCCCAAGTATCAGTCCTTCTCCCATACTCATTATCTCGTTAATAGTAGATTGTAGTCACCTTTTGAGGTAAAAATGGGAGAAATTACACCTTTAATTAGTTCAATAACAACAGAGCATAGAATATGTACTGATAGGGCAAATTAATGATTGATGAAAATAAACTTCACTTACTGATTTAAGATTAAACAACATAACGTTTCCCTTGACTAGCCATACGTGAGAAGAAACAAAATGATAGTCTCCATTCAATTTGGTTTGTGGTTGGGGCCTAGGTGACTGGTATTTTCAGATATTCCTTTGCTAATCACCTTGAAACCGATTCCTCCTCTCATTCCCAATAAAATGAACATCTGATTCTTTTACTTCTATAGAGAAATTCATAGAAAATAAATATAAAGTTGATGAGTCTTGACAAAATATTATTTCCATTAATTCTTGTATTTTCACTAATGTAGAATGTTTCCTCATGCCCCATTCAAGTTGATTTACCATTGAGAAAAAAGTAATTGTTTTCAGATTATGTCCTCCTGACTACTTTTTCTAGTTCTTGAAAGTCATAAAATTCAATTTCAGTGTGTACACCTCCCCATTATATATATATATAATAAATCTCATTATGTATACATATATACATGAGCATGATTATACATTTATATACACATATATGGTATATATATATATATATATATATGCTTGCTTATGTTTATGCTTTTGTTTTTTGGAATATAATATACTTTTTATGTTTATTATTTTGTTTTTGGAACATGCTTCTGTTTATGCTTATGCTTTGTTTTTGGAACATGCTATTGTTTATGTTTGGAATAAACAAAAAACAGGCATAAATCATTTTTGCATAAAACATGTTTGTTTTCTCACAACAAAAGTAATTTAAGCAAACTTATTGAAGAACAGAAGGAACACTGTGTTTGTTTTTAAACTAGCACAAATATGTTTAATCTTGAATCATTCTACACCCTCAAACATCTCTATCTGTGCACACTGAGCTATTTAGGATGATATCTGACACCATGTGGGCAAGCTACTCAGTTTTACTTGCGCTCATGTTTACAGGAGTTACCTGTGAATACTTGTTTATTTTCTAACCTAGAAGAGCCAAGGTGGGTACAGGATTACTTTCTCTGTATCCAGACAATTCAAAAAAGTCAGAGGCGATAGAAACAGGAAAATGAGAATTTAAGGTTAGAAATGTGAAATAAAAAACTTAAAGAATCTTGGAACAGAGTGAATTTCTTTTTGATGCTTACCATCCAAGGGCCATATGACTTGCAGGGCTTTTGTGTAGTTTCCACAAATAAATTTTGAAAATTCCCCACAAAATTTCAAAATACTAATAATAGGTTTTAAGCAAAGAATGTTTATTGTGGAATAGACCATAGGGTCGGGTCAGCAACTGCTCTGAGCTATTCTTTTCACCTGAGAATCCAGGATTCCTGGTTCGATGGGATTGGTTACCAGGGCATGGTAGCAGGAAGCAGGAAACTATCATAAGATATTTATTTTATGCTCCTTTGGGATGCCTCTTCATATGGCATGTGTTTCTTAACTGCTTAAGTTTCCATCCAGTGTACATTTTAACATGCTCATGAGACCACTTTCACTTTTACTTCAGACCAGTTCGAACATTCTTTCAACTTGAACTATAAATTAGTCTGAAACAAGGCTCATTTTGTACAACAGTAGCAATCACATCAGACCTCTCACAATGAGCAACACAACAAGTTCTCTTCAGGTCTCCGGACAATTCCCAAACTTCACGATTTCAAAGTTAAAGCAAGTCTTCAAGTACCCCGTTTCCAAATCAACTTGCACAAGTCACACGTTTCTCCAACATGTTTCCCCGGGCTTCTCACTGGGGATTGAAGCCCACATAGTGCTTCCTTCCCTGCCCTGCTGCCTTACATGGCAGGGGCAGCTCCAAAGCCTCCAGTCTCCTTGCTGCTCCTCTGCGCTCTCACTTCTCCATGTCTTTCTCTCTCTGTCGCCCCTGCTCTCCAGTCACATTCCTTAAATCCCTCTCTGTGCTTGTGAGAAGCCTTGATCCCTTCTCCAAGTCTTTGTCCACCATGGCACAATGGCTGTTGTTTTAATGCAGCACTATCATGGGTGACAACCCCCCAATTTTACCATAGCACCCCTGTCAAGAGAACACAAAAGAGAAGTTTGAGTGAACCTGGTTGAGTAACAGGGTAAATGATCACTTTGAGAGTCAGATAGCATATGAAAAGCCTCAGAGGAATAAGAAAAGCTCCAGAAAGAGATGGCAAGACTCAGAGGAATAAAAGAAGTTCCAGAAAGAGGTGGCAGCAAATTTCAAAGAGGACTAACCAGAAACTTCCAATGCTAAGGGAAGCAAAATGTAAACATGACATTTTTGAACAAGATTGTTGTAAGGGAACCCCTAGAAACATACTCATGTTTCAGGTCTAGTTAACAATGAACCTACCGGGACTTTTCCTCCCTGGCACAGCATCAGGGGAAAGAATAGTGTCCACCTTCAGGAAAGAGGTGTTTTATGCCAAAGTAGACAAAGATGTGATACAGCATTATCTGCTGGTTTCCAACCCTCTACTGAGTGTAACAAACACTTGAATGATGACCTTGGGAGCTCTATTTCAAGGGGAAAAAAATTAACCCTTCACATTACTATGATCTAGTGTATGTGCTTGGGAAAGGTCTGGCTATTTCTGACCCCTGTGAGCAGTGCTTTGCTTCAAGATCAGAGAAGAAAAACTCTAGGGACTAGGAGGCAAGACTTAAATCTATGCACCATGACATTAAACAATCACAAACAACAACAACAACAACTGGTGGGGTTTTAGAATAAAAATAATGGTGTTGTTCACTGAGGTAAGATTCTATTTTCTGAGATAGGACTTCATTATGGCATCTTTGCTCCTCCCTGGTTCTGCAGGCTTGCGAGTCCCACTTTGTTTCTATCTGTTTTATTTTGTCCTTAATAAACTTTTATGTATCTCTTCTTGTAAATAAATTTGCCTCTTTTAGCTTGTTTACCTGAATCTGCAAAGTTCCAGCTATGGCCTCATCAGATACCAAAACACCTAGTGGCCAGGACTCAGTCTTGCTGCTGCTGTCTGGGGTTGGTCCCTGGATGGGGAACTCGGCCTGCAAATCTGAAATTATGGTAATACAGTTTAATAGCAAAATTTCAAATATCATAGAACACACATACACACACACACATATATATATATAATCTGTGGGATCTCTTCAGAGTTCTAATTATTAAATTCATAATTATTTACTCATAATTTACTCAGAACAGATTATTTGATCACCTTAATGTAAAAGATGACACCAGGTTTAGATCTTGAGCTGTCTCACTGGATTCTTGTCTCGTGAAGTCATAAAAAGTACTCCAATGGCACACAGGGAAGTAAACTGAAAGAGTCAAATTTAAGGCAAGTAAGAGATCAGAAATAAAAGGAAAAATGAAAGCAGGATTCCCTGGCAAAGTAGGGAGGGATAAATATGGATTATCATGTAGTCATGCCAGAATCTTATTTTAGAGAACTTCTTGTAAATATTTCATGAACACCCTTTGTCTTTAATTGTGATTAGCTGAAGTCACAAAGAGGAGGGATTTCCTTTGTGTGACTTTGCCTAGGAAACTTCCCTGAGAACCTGTCCTGTGTTATGTTAATATTGTTTTCCTGTTTCATTTCTTCAGATCCCAAATGGGCTGCTCAGGCACCCCAAAGTGCAGTCATGGTCTTTGAAGCTGTTTTTTGGTGGTCCTTCCATGAGTTTCTTATAATCTTCTTTCAGAAGCTGTGTATAACTATCTAGTCTACTCGTAGGAGGTCAATCTTTCCCTGAGCCTCACTATTGACTTTTTATTTACTTTGATATTTCTAATTAATTTTGGAATTAGACTAGTTTTTTTGGTCAGATGGTAAAGCATATGGCACTATTGTTTAGATGAAGTAAAAGATAATGTGCTATTATGTGGTTATTATGTATATAGAGTTATTTGATTCCCAGTGGGAGATTATCTAGGTCAAAATAGTACTTAAACAGTCATTTTAGGTATAAGAATATATTTGAACATCAAAATAACAGTGGTTTCTTAGAAATTAACTTTATTGAAACTGAAGTTTGAATATTACACAAATTAAAAAGGAATTATGTTCTGGTTCATATCTTAATTATTATCATGTTTAGTTGTTTTCATTAAGAGAAAATATGTTATTTGAAATTAACAGTTTTGCCAGACATACCCAAAGACCTATTTAGATATATTTGTAAAAAATGGTAATCTTCATTACTTTTCTAAATACCTGTTTATTTACATCTAACTTGTGTTTTGATTTATATAATTTTATTTAACAATTTTTTTTCAAAGTAAAATGAGTACTTTGATTTCCTCACTGGTTTAACAATACCCATAATAGCTTGGAAGAATTAATGTGTTCTATTACAGTCCTTCATTTTAAGTAAAGGTACATACTACAGAGGGTAAGTTCAGTACATTTTTAAACTAGAACTTATTTGAAAATTGCTAATTTTTGTGGAAATAAAAAGAGTACATTACATTGAGTGCACAGTACAGATGATAAATTACACTTTTAACAAAGACATTTTAGATAAAAATAAGAGAAAAAGACACCCTTCACGAGTGCCTCAGAAATTTCTCAAATTACAGTCTTATGTGGTATTAACATATGGTTGAAACATTGGGACTATAAGTAAATAACCCCACTGGAAACTGGGGTTATATCTAGTTTCCTAATTAAAGGGAACAGGACCTACTGTTTCTTTTTCTTTTTCTTTTTTTTAATTATTATGAAGAGGAGAGCACAAGGATCCAAAATATACAATTAATGTTTACTAATGATAATAGAAAGCATTCAAGGAAGAGAAAATTGTGTTTTAGAAGAAAAAGTATTAGCAATAAGAATAGTGATTTTCTTTAGATATGAAATGTGTTTTATACACAGAAAACTTTAAAAAAAGAAACAGATCCAAAATGTTGTCCTTCTCCCACCAAGATTCAGTATTTAACTGCAGTTTTAGCCATTCCCAAAAAGTGGATTATAATCAATTTTCATAATAAACTCCTCCAGCCTCTCACGGGAGGGAAGTGATTTTTCTAGAAATAATCTTTCTTTTGTTTTGCTAAAAACCTTGTCTCACACCCCTTCCAATTTCTCCCAAACCTTGGAGAGATTTTCTATCTCTTAGATGGGATGCTGCTCAATTCACAAATAAGTTAATAAAGATAGCAATATATTAAAAGCAATTAGGGTGGCTTCTGTTTTTAACAATAGCATCTACATGTGTAATAGCTTTAGTAATGTCATGATTTTCAGGAACATGTGCTGAAAATAAGTTCATGTTTTAAGAGACATTTTACTCCATTATGGGTATAGCAAGACCAGTGGGGAATATTTTATTCCAAACTTCTTTTAAATGATTATTCAGGTTTTAAATTAGCAGATAGATGCTATTTCAGCTCAAGGTTTTGGGGTTAGTTCCACAATAACTGGTACATTGCAATTTAATTATGGCCCTAATCACCCCAAATTAAGTCCTATGAAGAACTTGTTCTATACTGACCAGATTTCAGATAAGAGTGGTATGTTACTCATGTCACTCATGTTCATTTCTCACCACAAGACTACAGACTAGGTTTTCCCATAGCTGCTCAGCTGTTGATAACTTACTATGACTCACAAATCTCAGGGAAATCCTACTATCAAAATTACAGTTTTATTTTCTAGGCTACAAATCAAGCCAATCAAATGAAAACACCTGTAGGACAAGATTTGAGGTTCAACACAGCAGAGATTTCATGTTTATTCTAAACAGAATTATCACCCCCAGAAACACTTTATTAGCACGAACTCAGGAGTGAGTTAAAGAACTCTAGAAAAATAGTCATATAACTTTGAAAATTCTAAGGGATTTCTAGACCCTTGTCTGGGCTGTTATATTAAAATAGTACAAGGGCTTTAGAAAGATCAAATCAGAATTAACCAGGCATACCTAACTTTAGGGAGATGAATGAAATGGGATGAACTTTCCAGAAAGGGTCAAAAAAGAAAAAAATAATAAATAAACACAAGGACTAGGAAACAAGAGGTGATCCTTGGCCTAGTGACATTGATCAATCACAAAGAAACTAATGCCTTCAGTATAATTCAGGAAAGAAGGTGTACATTCCCAGAGATAGGGCTCCATTTTGGGCTACCTTGCCCTAGCCTGGTTCCAATGGTCTGGCAGTCTCACTTTGTTTCTATCTCCTTTCTCCTTTATAAACTCTTTCTCATAACTATTAAGTGCCTCTTTTTGCTTGTTTTCTTAAGTCAGTAAAGTTTCTGCTTTGGCTGAGTCAGACAACCTGTGGTGGCCTCGTTGCCCTGGCTGGGGGAGAGGCCTGAAAACTGGAAAATCATGCTAACAATAGTTTTGAAGATCAGCATGCAGTATAGCTGCGTTCTGTAAAACCCTCCTCTGGGCTTCAGGCAGCTGACTTAATATTCTCTATTCACATACTGAAAGAAGGTAAGGTAGCTTTTTGGGTCTCTTTTATAAAGACATGTATTCACTAAGAAGCATTAAGCTCATTTTTTAAAATGAATAATATAAAATAATTGTTTTACTTTAACTGTAGCAAAGGCTACAGTTCTAAATATCAAAATATTAAAAATTATTTTTGTAAAAATTTTCCACATTCTTGGACACAAAGAAAATGATCACTATTCTCATCACCGCAATCATGAGCATCACAATAACAAGAAATTCTACAGGTCATAAATTTTAAAAATGGTATTATTTACAAATGTGACTTAAAAATAATGCAAATATCTATGAGACACAATATTCCCTAGATGATTGAACTGAACTCAAATAAAAGGAGAAACTACCTGAAAAAGCTTTTTAATGACCATGATTCATGTTAAAACTATCAAGCAGTGAATGTCATATTTAGAGTTAATGACATCACATCTTTATTAGTTTGGAATAAAAATTAATTCAGGGAACTTATTATTCATCTGTGATACGTCTTCTCCTGTGATATGTCTTCTTCTTTTACTTCCCCCACACATAGTCCTAATCCCTTTCTTGTTTAGCCATGTTGACTTCAGAAATATAGAAATACCCTTCTTTTTTCTGTACTAAGGATGTTCATGTACACAGGTTTTGACTAATGACACATAAGTTAATGTCTCTTGGATTGATATTAAATGCCTTTTTCTGTCCTGGTAGAATGAACAAGTGTCTCTGCAACAGCTCCTTTGCCATTTTATCTCCACCTTGAAAGCAAACCAATGCCAAGATGACAGATACAGCTATTGTATAAATATATGAATATTAAGCATTAACATACAATAGTAAAATGTTGAATAAAAACCCACCTGCTACATATTGAAATGCACTAAGTGTATATGTCAATTGTACTTTTAACACAAATTGTAGGAGCATTCATTGTTGAGTGTATAATGGTTACCTCTAGTTGCTTTCAGCCATGTCTCCAACATCAGCTATGAACCCAAAGTTCTGAAAGCAGTCTATAGTCAAGAAGGAAGAAAATAATGCTTTGCTAAGAGATATGGTCTCCACATGTGGCCTGCAATCTAAGTGATTTAGAGTCCCATAATTTGTGGGCCTGCTGGGTTTGAAAAGACAATATATGTACCCTAAATTGCAACTAGTCCAAGAAGTAGGAAAATAGCTGTCACAGCATGAGATTAGATTGATAAAATTAGGCAGCAGGTGGCAAAGGAGGATTCAGAATGCTGCTTTTTCACCTAAGGCTGTCATTTCAAACTGCCTCAGGGCAACAACCATTATGGGAAGGGTAGCAGCATAGACAGAACAAGGAAACTTACAGAAATTTAACAAACATGCTTTCAAGTGTAGAATTTGAATGATGTCTATTTGTAAGTCAGCTATAAACAAAGTTCAATCATTTTAATAAATGCATCATTAATAAATTATTAATATTCAATCTCATCTTTCAGTGTTTTGTAGGACTTTCTGAAATTGTGTACTCTGGAACATTTGGGTCCTAAGAGAAATATTTATGGTCACTTTCTAAATGAATGCTTCTCACTTTCACATAAGTGTGATAAAATGTATACATGATATCCTTCTCTTGAAGATTCACAATGTTCATTCATTTAAGGCTCTGGAAAGTTAACTTTAATTAACTGAACAATTCTCAGCTTTGATAGGTTATACATTATGCTCTCTAAAATATGATATAATTCTGAATGGCTCATGTATTAGTTTCACATCTCTAAAATATAGGCAAGATTTTATTATCTCTGATGGTCTGTCTAGTTTTGAAGTTCTATATGTCTAATAAATTTCAGGACCAGAGTAGCTAAGGTCAAAGTGAAGATGTGGCATTAATCAAAAACAAGTGAACCATTATATTTACTAGTATTTTTTTTTCAATTCTTGTGAGAAATTATGAGAATAATAAGTTTTCATCTTATCAAGATAAAGGATTACTCATTGCTCATTGTTTAAGACTATTCAGTTATATATTGATAACCCTTTAGTCTTTTTGCTGCTAAACCATGGGCACTGATTTTATCCAAGGTCAGTGCTATAATAGAAACTGATGTTCATTTGTCATAACTTAGCTTGACTTAGCAAGGTTATGGCAATTTAGTACCATATTTATGACTTCATTTAAAATCCCTCACATAGAAAGAATCCTGGATCCTTTTGAATCTATGCTGGGCAGAGCTTTTTCAAGTGAAAAGTCACATAAAAGCAGCATTGTGTTGTAAAGCAGCCTCTCAGGTCAGATGTAAGTTTCAAGAGTTAGCCTTACAGAAGTACACTAAGGATAACAGTTTCTGCTATTTGCCTTAGTATTGCTAAGAGGCACATCATAAATTCTTGACTTCTGCCAAACACAGAGAATTTTACTGTGACTGTTGTCAAGAAATATGCCAAAGCCAGGGGCACTGGTGTACAAGATAAAAATGAACATTACAATACTGATAGACTACCCAATATTGTTACTGGTTACTTGAGTAAAATATGAGCTACCATTTTGATGATTTGAATTTTAAATCAAAGTCAAATTTCCCAATTTATTGTCATTAAAAACATAGTGATGACAAAGCACTATAAATCCCACATGTCTTGCTAGACCTCTAATACTCATTAAATTATTGTTGGATAAAAAAAAATATGACTCACTCATTGAACTGTATTTTCAAATCATTGTAAGAAACTAAGAAAGATTATTGGAGGAAACAGATGTAACTCATTCTGTAGATTAAAATCAGAACAAAAAATGAGAACAAGTAGTAATGTTTTTAATCTACTAATAAAGTAATTCAGTGTACTATCAAATTCACATTTTATAAAGACATTTATTCTGTAGTGAAGTTACATATCAGAAATACCTTTTAAATGAAAGTCATCTTTGATAAAAGAGATCTCATTAAAATAATCCAAGATCTTTTTGTAATCTGCCAGCATTATTCAAGATAACTAATTTTTTTTATGCAGTAACTTGGTTGAAAATATAGCAATACTTCAATCTCACAAGGTAAAAATTAAATAGCTAAATATAGAATTCCATGTCATACCTATGCTAGCATATTTTTTTCCCAATATCAGTTACCCACTTTGAAAAAAATCACACCCAGGTTTCTTCCTTTTAATCAGGCCTTCTGCAATATAATGTGCACGTATGTTTTCATACCATTCTTTCTATAGAGAATATCTTAATTATATACTTCCTTGCTCATTGCCTATCATTTATACTTCTATTCACTTTTCCCAGTCTCAGTAGGTCATAGTGACAGCTTTAAACCAACTAACTATAAAAATGTCAAAGAAACAAATTATTTTAAACAAGTCATCTAATGTCATATAAGAATTTATGTACTTAAGTGTTAATAAAACTGATCTCAATTTGTTTGACCAAAATTCCATATCCTGATATTAAAAATAAAATCCATCCCTACATAAAAAGTTCATCTACCATGAAAAAAGACATATATTAATTAATTGTAAAATCTATATATAATATAATTTTTGAAATCAAACCTAATTTTTTATTCATTTACTTTTTTTAATACATGGATAAATAAAATGTATCTTCATTTTATTCATTCTTGTTTTTAACCTATTCATATGAATGTGCATCTAACAACAATTGATAAAAATATAAAATTAATCTTTAAAAAGAACAAACTCATCTCATTTTGAAAAAAAATCATTAATGCAAAAAACAGATAACTTTAAAAATGTAAATCTTCTAAATAATTAAAGAAATATGAGAAACCATTGAATTTGTAAAGCAAGCAGAAATAATCTGCATGATTCTAAAAACAGAATAGTTCAAAATGGAGAGTTGGAAAGAAAACACAAACTGGATGTTAGGAGTCGCGTATGGAATGAAGAAGAAATTGAGACGGAAGAGATGGATAGTGATCTGTGAGGCTAGCCCACAGAACGGGGATCCTGGGAATTATGTCTTGGCTCAACTTTTTTTTTTTTTTTTTTTTTTTTTTTTTTTGCCAATCATCTGTTTGGGGCATTTATTTTTTTTTTAAATTTATTTATTTATATATATTTCACATTGTTTCAGTCCCTGGGGGTCACCCACCACCTCCCCTTCCCACCCGCTCCAGCTGGTCCCCATTCTCCCCTTGTGCAGTTTCATTTGGTTGACCATATATTAGTGAAACCATTTGGTTTCTGTCCCTTTCTGTCTGGCTCGTTTCTGCTAGAATGATTTCTTCTAGGTACATCCAGGTTTCCATAAATTCATCAAATTTGT
>PVHY01000679.1:0-205200 GCA_004024945.1 Uropsilus gracilis
CTGTTTCCTTTCTCTTGTTATTCTCATAATTTTTTCTTTATCTTTGGCTCTTGAAAGTTTTACTATGATGTGTCTTGCTGTGTTTCTTCTTTCATTAAAGTAGTTTGGTGTCCTTTTTGCTTCCTGTATATCTATTTTCATTTCTTTCTTCAAATTTGGGAAATTTTCCTCTATTATTTCGTTGAAAAGGCTTTCAGATTCTATGTTTTTCTCTTCTCCTTCTGGGATTCCTATTACTCTTATATTTGTTTTCTTTAGAGTATCTGACAGATCTCTGATTTTTTCTTCTGTTTTTTTACTCTGTTTTTCTCTCTTTCTCTTTCTTCCTTCTCTCTACTTCTGTGTCCTCTAGTGTGTATAGCCATTTTTTAAATGAATTATGCTAATCATATCAATTACTATTTTTTGATTAGTCTGTTCTATTCTTATATCATTGCTTATTATAAGGGATACAGCTTCGGGTACATACTTTTCAAACTCAAATTGAAGTGTTTTTCTCCCCCTCCATTTAGTTTCTAAGTCATGAAGACATTCATCAAACAATGTTTAATAGCAGATTATAGTTGATAATACTATTGTACATTGCCAAAAAGGAAAATAATTAACATCTTGTTACAATTTATCATTATGTGACATGATTACATTGAGCACAGCATTGTGTAGCATTCAATTAATTTTCTTTGCCATTGAAGAATCACAATATGATGTCTTTAGGTTTTAAGGCTGAATGTTCTTTTATGGATTTGTTTATTTGAAGGAAGCTTGTTTCACAGCACTGTATATGATTCAGGATTATGCCTTTGGAGACATGTTACCACAACCACCACCAGGGCTTTGGGAAGATCCAAAGTCTTCCATCAGAATCCACTGGGTCTCCCCACCCTGCTCTCCACCCTACACCTCCCCCTCTTGAAGTTTCAATTCTACTGCTAGAATGCTAGGGTTTGTTATTGGTTTGGTTCTGTCTAACTCTTTGTTTTGTTTGTCAAGAGAAGGCATGAAGTATTTGTCTTTCTTCTTCTCATGTATTTTGTTTAGCATGCTCTCCTTGAGTTCTATCCCTATTGTCAGAAATGTAAGGACTTTTATTAAGAGCTGAATAGTATTCCATTGTATATGCATATCACATCTTCCTAATTCCCTTGTCTGGCCTAGGGCATTTAGGTTATTTCCATAACTTGGCTTTAGTATTGCATCAAATGTGGGAGTGAGTATAGCTCTTGAAACTAGTACTTTAGCATTCTCTTAGTAGATATCTGAGTGTCTACTGGATTACTGGATTGTTGGATTGTATGATACATGTACATACATATATACATACATATATAAAACACACACACATACCCATATCTATCTCATTTTAAAAGGACAGATTTATTAGGAAAAGGAGAAAGAAAAAGAGGCATAAGCATAATCACAGGTGGGCAGGTTTTTAATCTTTTGAGAAACCTCCGACATCCACACTGTTTTCAAGGTGGGAGAAAAACTTCAGGATGATCAAGCATTGGTGCTAGTGCTCTGGCAGAGAGAGGTTAAAGTCTATGGCACAGTTGATAGCCCTCCTCTCCGGGGTGCCAGTCCCAAGACCCTGCTCTTTGTTCATGTTCTCAGTGAGACTCACAAGATGATACTAGCCCTGAGCAGGGAGCAGAGTGTACAACCCTGTCTGCTCACCTGTTCTCTTTGCTGGGGGGTCTTGGCCTATTCAGAGAACCCCAGCTACCCTGCCCATATTCCCCCCAAGTCAAGGGTTCGTGCCTCCACAAGGCTCAGCTTTTTCCTCCCTGAAGCCACTGGCCAAGTGATAGCAGCTCAACAGTTTATATGGCTGCCCCTGCCCGCAACCACAGCCTCCAAGTGTCTCTCTTCACCCAGTTCTTGTTGACTGAAGGTCTCTTCTCTATCACTCTGGCAATAGTCTGCCTTGTTGTTGATGTCCAAGAGATGTTCCCAGCTTGCCCCAAATCTCAGAAATAGGTTTACTTAAATGGTTCTCTGTGTAGGGAAGTAAGGCACCTCCTCAGATGCTGTCTTTGGTCAGGTCCTGAGTTGGTTTTTAACATAGAAGACAAATGATATACAACCTGTTTTCACTGCAACTGTGCAGACTAGAAAAATAGTTGATATTAGGATATTTCTGATAATTCTGAAAGCTCTTTCAAGCTGTGTCTTCATGTTTTATGGAAGAGGGTAGTTCATCTAGTATTTTATGAGCTAGGATGAAGTTCAATTATGTCAGTCCCAATGATGGAGATGATTCTTAAAAAAAAGGCCTTCCTTGCATGCTTGCTTGAATTCTCTAACTTTGTTGTATAGATACAATATTAATACATCAGTTGTTTCCTGAAATTTTTAAAAGTATAGTAAGACAGGGTCAAGGTGATGACCTGAGGTCACCTATACCTGTGGATAGTTTCGTTAAACCAGTTGGCTTAGACTATTAACCATATAACTAGCCAGGTAGCCATACTGTGATGATCTTTCACCTTATATCTGAGAGCATCTCATGTTTATTTTTAATATCATCGCCATGAATGAAGGAATTTTAATTTTTACTTTTCAGATGGTCATTTTTTACTTTTATTCTCTTTAAGAATACTCAGTTGTAGATTTCAAACACATGGTAAGGCATATCAAAATCATCTGGAGGAGCTTGTGCAAATATGTTTCTGGGCTTCATCCTGGACCTTCTGCTTCATCCTGGACCCAAGATCCAGGCAGTGGGTCTGGGAATCCATATCTTGGCAGTTCCCCAGTGGTTCTGCTGCACAGCGTGGCTGGAGGATCTCGTAGGCTATAATACAATAGGACATGACAGTCCTTTCCTGGGCTTTGTTGCTAGAGTTTAATTCACTCATTTTTTTTATTGGTACAAGCTAGCAAGAATCCAGAAATCATTAAGAAAAAATACAGAAGACAGAAATGTCAAAAGTTTCATTTGCACTTCTCCCTCCCCAAGATCCTGAAGTTGTCTGTAGCAGTGCACCACCATTGTTAGCACAGAGTTGTGGTGAGAACATGGCTGGGCTGATAAAGTTGACTACTTAGGGCTTATGTTGTGTTTATGGAAAGAAAATAACAGTTAATAAGGAATAAGTTGTGAATCTGGTCCCCAGAAAAGCCTGAACAGAGTGTATCCACATATCATAGGCATGTGTGAGGAAGAATTTCAGAACTTTGGTCTTAGGGGTCTTGGAGAAAACAGGTAATACTGACACCCTGCAAAAAGGTGTGCCTGACTCTCACCCAAGCCAAGATGCAGGAAGTCTGTCATCAGCATCAATTTAGCTAGGAGAAAATAGACAAGAATGAATTTCTCCAGAATATCCCCACAATGATTTTTAATTAATTAATTAATTAACAGCATTGTATAATCCATAGTTTTCCTGCCACCTGTGAACCATCACCATGATCCCTTGTGCTCATCTCTCCCCTGTTTTGATCACCTTTATTAGCCCCCACCCTTTTGCTGTGTGCTTCATTTCTATGGTCAACTCTTTAGTTTTGAATATTCTTGTCCTTTTGTTTCATTTACCTAAATTCCACATTTAAGTGATTTTTAAAGGATGAGAAAGTGAGCTATTTGATGTAACAACATTTCCATCTTATTTTAGTATATGTTTAATTTCTTCTCATAAATATGTGTGTTACTGTGATGTTACTGTTCCCTGTGAAACAAGCATTTTCCTCTGAGATTTAGCATACTTTAAGGTACAACCATGCTATATATAGATGAAATTAAATACATTTTCTCAAGTGTATTCATTTATGAAACTATGTGTTCCCTTCGTACCCATATGGTCACAGAAAGGGTGGTAAAGTCCTTGCTAAGCTGGATTTTTTTTTCTTTTCTTTTTTGAGACTAGGTCTCGCTATTTTTGCCCATGGAACCACAGGCTCTCGTTGCCCTGGGTACCACAGACTCAAGCAATCTCCAGCCTCAGTTTCCCAGGTAGCTGGGATTACAGGCGCATGCCACCACGCCCAGCCATTTTTTTTGGAACTAGGTCTTGCTACGGGCCCCATACGGGACTCGAAACTCAATCCCTAGCCCCGGCCACTTCATAGGCTGAAGCTTACAGGCACAAGCCACCGTGCCCGGCCCCTTGCTAAGCTGGATTATGACCTTGAATTTGTAATCAAGTTGTACGTCCATCTGAGAAAATTTGTATCACCCTAATAACTTATTCTACCTAAAATCTAGGACTTCTCTCCCCTCTTACTAACATTTTGATTAAAGTAGTTGCTTCTGAAAGTTGGGCTATTTTTATCCATGTAGACAGGGAAACCTCAAGCAACTGAATTCTTTTCACGTTAGAAGATCTGATCAAGATACCTAGAAAAATCAATTAAATAAATACTAAGGTCCATGAGTTGTTCATTTTCCTTTAAACTTTTAAATCACCCCCCTAAATTATTAAACTGGACATACCAATTTCTATAATATACTTTCCATACTAGAGACATATAATATGATATAATATAATATAATATAATATAATATACTTTCCATACTAGAGACATAACAGGCTTATTTAGGCCACGTTTGTATAATGAGTTTGGGAAGAGTTGTATATCCACATTTGAACATAAATTCACAGGTATGACATAAAATGCTGTGTTTAGAAATTTGAAAAATCAATCGCTAGCATTTGATAAAAAACTGTGTGTGTGTGTATATATATATATGAATATATGACTATGCATGTATAGGCATGAAATAGGTCCTATATATACATATAAGAATATTCAAAGATAAAAAATATAGGAAATACATATGGTAATATGCCTATCTTAACATGGTGTTCACAGGTGTATAATGATACACATCTTTGATAATTATGAACATTTTACCAGTATTCTCTTTTAATCCCACCTACATTCTCTTTATTATCACACCATTAGAAATAGTATTCTATATTTTGCTACTGTATTTTAAAATAAATCCCTGGCATATTTTTCATCAGTAAATACGTTATTATGCATCTCCTATAGAAAAGACTTAAAAAAATTTTAAGTCACAATGCTATTATTGCACTCTACAATCAACAATAATTCCTAAATAATATCTAATATCTATTGTCTATATTCAAAATTCCCCAGTTTGTACAGTGTCTGTTTGGAGTAAGAGCAACTAATTTACACATTGCCTTCTGCTGTGACTTCTGTCCTACAGAATTCCTATAATTTGCATTTGACCAATTGCTTCCTGGATGTTAGCTGGGTTTTCCTTCCCTAATAGTTTTGCAAATAGAAATAGAAACTGATTATATTCTAATAGTTTCATTGTTGTTAATGTTTGTTTTGCTGTTGTTGTGGTTCTGGGTGAGAGCAGAGGCAGTGCCTTGTACTTCTCATATAGGAGGCTCACTGTCACATTGGAGACATGCTTCGTGCTCTTGAGGCTGGTCTTCAGGGTCACATGTGTCAACACGACCCTTTAAAAATCCATCAGTCTCTCCCAGATGCTTTTAGATTCACTGATGATCAATTCCCAAGCCCATCATTTCTCTAGAAAATTGAAAAGTGATTGGCCAATAATTATATAGTCTTTTCAGATTATTAATGGTTTGGTTGCCCCCCCCCCCCCAATGAAACTTGTATGTGAAAGGTAGGATAAATGCTTTATTCTTTCTCTTTATTTTAATAATTTTTGGAATAATGACAGTGCCCTTGCTGATTCTAATGATGAACAATAATGTCTTTTAAAGTAACTTATTATGAACTCAAGAATCTGTGTGCTTTTAATTGTGGTAAGCCTTTGCAGATGTAATTCACTGGATATGTAACTTTCTCATCTTTGGCCTATGGGAATCCCTTCAACTTGATCCATGTGTCCTTCTGACAAGACCTCATCAGTCTTTGATAGTTTCCTCTAATCCTACAGAACACAGTATTTGAGGCTTATTTTGTACATTTTCTGCCTTTTACCTGATATCAGTCACTTTTTTAAAAAGAGAGAGCCTTAGTTCTGTTTATTGGGTGAATTTACTTAAAGACCACAATCTGTGCCCAAGTATTCATTCCCACAACTTTGCCAACACTTTCTAAGACTCTTCAGGAGCAAAGCATAAGAAATACATTTTTGTTTAGAAAAAAAAATAACCCCAGAGCTTAAAACTAATAGTTTCAATTCTAGTTAAAAAGTGCATGACTTCTAATTAGCTTTGATTTACACTTTGCCTATTTTCTCTTATACTAAAAATCTCAGTTTTACATTAACATACTAATCATTTGTTTAAGTTACACTATGCATAAAATAATTTCAAAATAGCAATACCAATATTATTACTAACAATGGCATGACTGATTATTGTTTAAGAATTCTTTGTGGTTTTTTCATTTTTTATTTTAGGCTAGATCCCAAGATGGAACTAATGTGAAAATACTGTGTTTTAAAGTCCATTGAAATGCCTCTTTTCTTTGCATGGTCATATCAACATGAGATACAATAAGGGGTTTTATTAATTTGAGAAGGATTGCTTTTTGTTTAGTTATATAGCATGTTATGTAGAATGTGTTCTTGATATCAAGGTCTCAACCATGAAATGTAATAGAAAGCATTACTTCCATACTAACATTCTCCATCCTGTTTTAATCCCTTTCTGGGCTGGTGATTATGTCTTAGTTCTTGCTTTATCTTTCCACGGGACTTAAATATGAAATAACAAAAATGTATTCCTGTTTCCTGTTTTCTTCCTTTCTTTTACAAAAGAAAGCATGTCATACATGCTGTTCAACACTTTTTATATTGTAAATATGCTACAGATCTTTAGTAATTGGAATTGATCTGGGGAGCCATTTTGAAACCATTTTTTTCACAGTTGCATAGTACTTCATTGTGTGAGCATAAGAATTTCTTCAAATAATCTGCTTTTGATGGGCATCTGGTTTTTCCTTGCCTTCTCTTATTACCTATGAACTTGAAATAAGTAACTTACCACATATATAATTTAACATTCTTGGCAGAATACTTAGGGCTATATTTGCAGAAAGAGGATTACTGAAATATAAGCACATATTTTCCTCTATATTGCCAAATATGGGTACTATACCACTTTCTTTTTCTTAACCATGTATGAGAATACCTGTTACTCTTTAGTCTAGCCGATGAGAACATTGTCAAGCTTGTATTTTTTCCCTTATTCACATGAAAAATGCTTTTATTGTTTTAATTTTAATTTTTCTTATTGAAAGAAAGATTACAAATTTTTCATGTGTTAGAAAATTTAACCCTTTGTATTAGAATGCATTTCAAATAATTTCAAGGTTTTTTTTTTTTTTGCCTTTTTCAAGGAGCTGTTCTTTGATTCCTTTACAAATGTTCTTTGCTGTTCATTTTCTATTTCATTCATTGTTGTTTCATGTTTGTTTATTTTCTACAGTTTTCTTTGCTCTTATTTCTCCTTCTTAAGGTAAAAGCCTAGATCATTATTTTAAATCATTTCCTCTCTATATAAACATTTAAATCTGTGCATTTTCCTTCAATACTAATAACAGTATTTCCCACAAACTTTGATGTCACCTTTTTAATGTCTTCTAGATAAGTGTTTTCTAATTTTCTTTATGATTTCCATGTAATTTAGAAATATATAGTAAACTTTTCCAAATATTCAGTTTCTTAATTTCTTAGTATAGCTTATTTTTTACTTTAATTCTATTGCTTTTAGAGGTCATATTCTATAAGATTTAAGTTCTTTTAAGTTGATTGCCATATTTTATGATCCAGTATATTGCCATCTTGGTGAATATGCTATGTGCACTTAAAAAAGAGTGTATATTTCACAGTTGTTGATTGAAGTGTTCCATAAATGTTAATTGGCACAGGATTTTGAAAGCATTGTTGAAATCTTCTATTGTCTGATTTATGGTCTAATTATTTATTCAAGAGTTGCTAAACTCTCCATAATCATTTTTATTTCTTTATTCTGTAAAGTTTGATTTCATTATGTCAAGATTATTAGGTGCATATAGTTAGGATTAGGTTATTAGGTGCATATGGTTAGGATTTTTATATCTTCTTGAGTAACTCATTTTCAGTATCAGAAAATGACCATCTAAATCTCTGGTGATTTTCTTTTCTTTCTTTTTTTTTTTTTTTTTTTTTTTTTTTTTTTTTTTTTTTTTTTTTTTTTTTTTTTTTGAGACTAGGTCTCGCTATTTTTGCCCGTGGAACCGCAGGCTCTCATTGCCCGGGGTACCACGGACTCAAGCAATCCCCAGCCTCAGCTTCCCAGGTAGCTGGGATTACAGGCGCGCACCACCACGCCCAGCTATTTTTTTTGGAACTAGGTCTCACTACAGGCGGGCCCCAGGCGGGACTCGAATCGCGATCCCTAGCCCCGGCCGCTTCATAGGCTGAAGCTTACAATCTCTGGTGATATTTACTGTCTTTGTCTGATATTAATAGAATCAAACCAGCTTTCTACTGCTTAGTGTTTTGAATGTTATATCTTTAACTATCTTTTACTTTCAACTTGTCTGTGTCTTTAGATTTAAGTGAACTTCTTGCTAATGGCATACATTATGGTCTTGCTATTTAGTAGTTTACGGTGGTGGTGGTTATAGTATTTTTATTCACATTTTTAATTTAAGCATCATTAAATTTACATTTTTCTTGTAGAGTTCTGTTAGTGTTGGCTAACACTTATAGATGTGTATCTATCATCACAATCAAGATGTAATAGTTACATCATCCTAGAAAATTCAACTGAGGTGACCCTTAGAAAATAAATCCATTACTCCAAAAACAGCTTCTAACAGTGATCTGTTTTCTTTCCCTATAATGTGACATTTTCCAGAATGTCATAAAAGTAGAGTCATGTAGAGTGATTCTACAGTCATCTTCTATATAAAACTGGCTTCTATAGAAGACTGGCTAGAAGACAAGCTCCTTCTACTTATCATAACACACTTGAGATTCGTTCATATTATTGAATATATCAACATTATTACTTCCTTATTACTGAACATTTTAATTATTGAATAATATCCTATTCAATTGGTGAATCAAATTCTGTTTATTCTACAGTTGAGTAACATTTGGAAAGCTTTGAGCTTTTAGTAATTAATCACTGAACATTCCCATGTAGGTGTTTATATGAACATAAATTATCATTTCACTGAAATAAATAACTTGGAATCTATTGCTGGATTATATGGTAAGAGTATATTTACTTGTATAAGAAATTGCCATTGTGTCACAAAACAACTCTATCATGTTACTTTCCGGCTAGTAGGGCATGAAAATTCTAATTCCTCTTTCTCCTTGCCACCTCTTGGTTTTGTTGCTAATATTTATTTATTTTAATTTTTGCAATGTGAAGAGTTGCATAATGGCATTGTGTTGTGGTTTAATGTTCCCCTAATGAGTAATGATTTCAGGTATTATTTTTGCATGTCTATTTGCCATTCATGTAACTCATTTAATGTTTGTTCAAAAGATTTGCCCTTTTTATAAATTGGGTTTTTGTTTTCTTTTAATTGATTATGCTTTGTGGAAATTTTTTTATTATTTCTTCCCTAAAAGTTTAGTGGAAACCTCCCGTAAAACCTTCTAAGCTTGGAGATTCTTTGTGTAAAATTTTAGCTACAAACTCAATTTCTTTAATTAAAATAGGGCTATTAAAGATATTCATTGCTTATTTGGTGAATTTTGGTGTTTGCAGCTTTTAAAGAAATTGTTTAGTTCATTTTAAGTTATCAAATTTAAGAACACGGAAGCTTTTTTTAAAAAAATCTCCTATCATTTAATATCTGCAGGTTCTATAGTGATGTTCTCTTTTTCATTACTGGTATTTTTGGTTTATGCCTTTGCTCTTTTTCTCTTGGAGTAAATTAACAAGAGAGATATTTGCTAGTTTTGTTGATCATTTTAAAGTACCAGATTTTATCTTCTTTAACTTCTGTTTCTTTATGTTCAGTTTTTTTGTTCTTCTCTTAAGTATTACTTTCTTTGCCCTCCTTCCTTTGAAATTTCTCATTCTTCCCTAGTTTCATCTCATGAAAACTTACACTATTGATTCTAGAAATTTTTTTATACCATAGTATTTAATATTAGACATTTTCCTTTTAGTACTTCTTTAATGGCACTCCACAAATACTTGTTTTTGAAAAATATTTATGTTGTGTATTTTATTTTTCATTAAATTCAAAATATTTTCTCATTTCCCCTGCAGCTTGCTCCTTGACCTTAGGGTTATTTGGAGCTATTTTATTTAATTTCCAAATATTTGGGGATTTTCCAGAAATTGCTGTAGGGTTTAAATTCATTATGATTTGGAACATTCTTTGTATAATGTCAATTCCTTTAAATTTGCAAAGATTTGCTTTTTGACCTATAACATTATGAACTAATTTGGTGCATGTTCCATATACACTCAGGAAAATAATACATATTATGCTATTATTGATTGGAGTATTCTATGTATTTCAATTAGGTCAAGTTGGCTTTTACATTTTCCTGAGTGCTGTCTACTTATTCTGATCATAGCATTGATTATAAAAAGTAGAATGTTGCTGTATCTAACTACAACTGTAGATTTGGAAATATTTTTTAGTTTGTATTAGTCTTGCTTCATTTATTTTGACATTTGATTCTTAAATAATTAGTATTGTATGCATACTTTATAGATTAATTCATTTCATCATTATTTGTGATATCTCCATTTATATATGTAATATTCTTTGTTCTGATATACACATTGTCAATATTAACTTAATTGTCCCATTTTTTTGATTAGTATTTTCATGGTTTATATTTTAATTTTCAGCTTATCTATATGTTAATAATAAAGTGTTTTTTTTTATAGACTGACTAATTGGATTCCACATTTTTATGCATATATATCACTATATATCATTAAATTAAACTATTTTAGCCATTTCTTTTCAAAGTTGTTTGTCTTAAAATCTACCATCTTTCAAGTTCTTCCTTTCCTTTTATCCTTTTTCTATTACACTTTATATTGAATCTTTTGTGGCTCCATCTATTCTATTGCTGGTATATTATTTTAAACTTTTTTTATATTTTTAAAAATTGTGCTAAGCTTTAAAACATGCATGTTTATTTTATCAGGTCTATCTTCAAATAACATTAAATTTTTTTTATGTAAAGGGTATATTACTCTCTCCCATTTTAAACTAGTCAGCATTCTATATATTTTTGGAATATATATGTTCTATATATTTCAGTGTTCTGTGTATTCTATATATTCTCTATTCAGGTCTTGTATTCCAATATACACTTCTATACAATTTACGTGGTTGTGGAGACTTTCTTATATTGTGCCATTGCCTATTGAATTTCAATTAATTTTGCATCAATCTTTTTTTCTTTCTATTTGCTCTGCAATTTTGATGACTGTTATTGACTTAAGCTTCACTGATCTTATTTTCTATTGTGTTCAATCTGATTTTAATATCTTTTAATGAATTCTAGATTGTGATATTTTATTCTTTATTTGTTTATGATTTGCATATGGTTCTTTCATAGAACTTATACATGTCTACCAAGATTAACCAATCTTTTTGCCCAATGTATGTAGTTTTAAGTTTATTAATATATAACTCTATAGTTTCTTACTTACTAATTCTAACATATGTGTCTGTTTTTGGTGACTGATTTTCTTTTGACGGTTTTGTCGCATTTTATTGTTTCCTCACATGTGTCATAATTTTATACACTGGATGCTATAGATTCTGCGTGGTAGATGCTATGGATTTTTGTTTTCATCCTCTGTAGACTGTTAAGTTTTATTTAGCATATATTTAAATTACCAAATTCATTCTTTAGTTTGACTTACAGTTTTAGCAGGTGTATTTCATTTGTGCCTCTAACCCTATGTAAAGCATTTACTCCTTAAAGCTTTTCATCTTGAGCATGTAAAAATATATTCTGCTAGTTAAAAGTAATGTTCTGTTACCTTAGGCTAATTTTTCGTTCAAAATTTTTAAATTTTAATTTATGATCTACATCGCTCTTCTTTTTATAAAAAAAACTTTTAGAAATGGGATTGGAGGAAATTAAAGAAAAAAGAAAATGATATCATTGGTAATTCAGGTCTGTTTTGTTAGCCTTGAAATATTTAATACTTTTTTTATACAAGGAGAAAACTGTGATATGAAAGTCAGGTTTTTCAGAATATTTTCTATTAGAAAGGGATCTTATGAGATAAAGAAACTAAGACTGAGAGCAGTAACAAGATAGAGTATCTATTAATTTCACACTGGGAATTTGAGTCAACCCCATTAACTTCTGAATCAGTCACTTTCTATCTCCCACCTTCTTCATTTTTCTTCTCTTCTGTTTCATATTAATACTCTCTGTGTGGTTAGGGGAGAATAGTTCTGATTTTTTGGTTTTATTTCTTTGGTGGTGTATATTACCACTAATCACAAAAATCTGTGTGAACATCAGTGTTTAAAATCTAAAATGATTCAGCATCTGAAAATCAATCAATACAATTCCCACATCAACAAAATTGGAAAGAAAAAAATCTAGATGATTATAACAATCAATGCTGAGAAAGTGTTAACATTCATATTTGATGAAAACTCTTGAAGAGCTGGGAATAAATGGAACATATCTTAAATAAAAAATCATATTGACTTTTGTCAATGGTCAAAAACTGAAAACCTTTCAGTAGACCCTGTTACAAGACAAAAATGTCCACTTTTACTACAACTATTTAAAGTAGTATTTGGTGTCCTAGGTAGAGCTATTAGACAAGAAAAAACAATAAAAGAGATCCAAAATGAGAAAGAAGAAACAAAGCATCTTTATTAGTAGGTGATAATGATAATATACATAGAGATCCCCCAAAACTAACTAAAGCAATAAACCAGTTCAGCAAAGTGGCAGGATACAACATCAATAATGCAATCAGTTAATTTCCTATATACAAATAATGACCTAGAAGAAGAAGGAAATAAGAAAGCCACTACATTTACAATATATGGGGAAAAAAAGAAAAAGTTAAATACTTAGAAATAAATTTAACAAAAGTGGTGGATGACCTGTACAGGAAAACTATAAAATATTATTAAAAGAAATAGAAGATACAAAAACTGGAAAGATATCCTTTCTCATGGATAGATAGAGTCAACATAAAAATGGCCATTTACAAATTTAATGTAATCCCAATAAAAGTCCCAGTGATATTCTCCAAAGAAATAAAAGGAAGATAACTGAAATTTATATGGAAATACAAAAAGGCCTGTACAGCAAAAGTTCTCCTGGCAAAGAAAAAAAGGGGAGAGAGGAAATGAAGGCGTCATGCCTTTAGACTTCAAAATATAACATAAAGCCATAATTATTAAAACAGTATTTTTACTGGAATAAAAACAAACTAATGGAAAGGAATTGAGAGTCCAGAAATAAAGCCATACATTTATTGATAACTGATCTATGGCAAATGAGAAACAATATACTCTGCAACTTAGAGAGTGTCTTTACTAAGTGTGGGAAATTCAACTGCCACATGCCAAAGAATGAAACTAGACCAGAATCTCACATTATACATGAAAATCAACTCAAAATGGATGAAAGACTTGGGTGTAATATCTGAAATCATAAGATGCATAAAAGATAACACAGGCAATACTCTCCATGATATAAACTTCAGACTCATCTCTGACAGCACAGAAAACAAAAAAGAAAATAAACAACCAGGACTACATCAAACCAAAACTCTTCTGTACAATATAAAAGAAATTAACCAAAGCAAAGAGACAGTGTTCTGAATGAGAAATTATTTGTACACCATACATTTGACAAGGAACTGACATCAAATATCTATAAAGAACTCATACGACTCAACAGAAAACAAGCAATTCAGTCATAAAATGAGAAGAAGAATTAGGTAGGCACTTCTCCAAAGATGATATGCAGATGGCCAATAGACATATGAAAAACTGGTCTTCACATCTTATCATCAAGGAAGTGCAAATCAAAACCATAATGTGAAAACACCACATACCTGTGAGAATGACCCATTAAAAACAAACAAAAAAACACCAGAAGCAGTAAATGCTAGTAAGGGTATAGAGAAAATATATAAAATAAATTCCCCACTGTTGATGGGAATATAGATAGTCTATCCTTACAGAAGTATGAGTATTGCTCAAAAGACTGAAAATGGACCTACCATTTGCCACAACAATCCCACTCCTAGGTATTTACTCAAAGAAGACCAAACATTACTAATTCGAAAGGAAACCTGCATCCCTGTGTCTTTATTAGCACCATGATGATTGTGAAAGACAGTATGAAAAGTAGGAAGTATAAGATTACAATTGAATCCAAGGTAATTGAAGGTTTGTCACTTTCAATCTGGGCACAGATTCTATGTGCTCTACATTTATCACTGAATTTTTGCATTACTACTATACAAATACTTTTCCACATACAATTTGTTTGTTTCATGGATGAGACAGAAGGCTGCAACATTTTACAGCTTAAATCTAAGCCATAGTTCTGATACTTATTATCTGTTACCTATGCTACCTTAATCCAAGATGGGAACAACTAATCCCTCTAGGCCTCAGGTCCCTCTTTGATAATTCAGGAATAATCATATAGGCTTCATGAGTTGTTGTGAAAAGTCAGTTTTAGGTAAAAAAATAAAAAGTTCACTCAATGATCATTATGGTAAATATTGGGTAAGCAGTAGATTGTGGTGAATGTGATGGCAGAGGTTGTGGTGTTGAAGATAACCTATTGTGTAGCTGCTAAAAGATGAGAGTGAAACACACCTGGTTTTGTAGAGTTTTGATACATTGATACTTGATGAGTTTCAGGTTTTGGAAAAGTTGTCTAACCTCTCAAATCTTGAATGTTTTCATCTGCAAAATAAAGATAATGATTCTCTGAGTTGGTGTGAAGATTAAAGGGGAACTTCTTAGGAAAATGCTTGGCACTTGAAAAACACACCATAAATGTTAGCTCTTATTCTCATTATTTATAAGAAAAAGACACTAATAGTTCCAGTGAAAATATTTAACAAATTCCTTACTCTTCTTAAGGGATTAGAAGAAAATGGTTCATGTCATAATTAAGAGGATTTACTAGAGATCCAGAGATCCAAAAAAAAAAAAAAACAGAAAAGCTAAAATAATAACCAAGTTTTAAAAATATGTTTTTAACCAACTTTGGAGATTCTCTTCTGGGATAAGAAAAGAGAACTGGTTCTCTCTTACTTTTTATGCTATGGAGTGCTCTCTCCCATATTTCAAACACAAACTACTTTTCCCTTGCCACCTGCTTTTGGGCTGATGATGCCAAAGAACTTCCTGTCCCAGTTGTTTTCAAGCTCTAGGTTGACACCATAAATCTCAATAAATCCTTGGTGGGGCTGAGGATGAGTGGAAGTCATTATTATGAATCTTTTTGACTCAATCTGTCTGCAATATAATAAATACCACTGCGGGACACTGTGCCCTGCAGACAAAGCATCATTTGGGCTTTTTGTGTGCTCTCCCCTCAGCAAGTCACAAATGGAATGCCATAATGTGTCCATTGTATACATTTTTGAATAAATAAGTATAACAAAGACAATATGCTTGTCCCATTTAATCTCAGCTCTTAACTGTGAAAACATAGCTCTTTTCCCACGCTAGGGAAATAGAGCTGGAAAGGCCTGCTCAAGTCTGGTCCCTGGTGGGCCCTCCAAAGTCCGCTCAGCAGGAACCACACTGATGGTTTCTGGGACTCAGTTCTCTGAAACCTGAGTTCTCCAACTTTGATTTGATCAGGCCAAATGACAGTCTTTGTAAGAACTTAAGATGCCTGTCCCTTAATATCCAGTCCTTACAAGTAAAGAAGACTCAACTCAAGCAAATGTAAACAACCATGAAGAACAGTGAGAGGAGGCTACATGTAAGGCCTACCTTCGTTTCCCAAACGAAGGACAGAGACAAGTTATTCTCTTTGCATTTTTTTTTTTTTTATGAACTAAGGATGACCACCAGGGATGATCACCAGAGGGTCCTTAAGTTGGAATCTTCCTTGATCTTATGCGCTGATAGTAGAGAGAAGTTCTGGGTTCATTTTGACTGGAATCATTCAGGTCCAATGACTGACTCAGAACCAGTTGCTTTTTGGGGGGGTAACGAATTGAACCAATCCATTTGAGACTAGGTAACAAGCCTGGGCAGGGCTAACTCTTTAGAAGCACCTGGCTGCCTGGAGGAAGGGTGGGTTCCTGAATAAAGAGTAGGATATTGATACCAAGAGAAGGGAGGTTGGATATCAAAGGAAAGTGCTATAGAGGGCAGGGCCTTCCTTTTTCTGAGATCATTCAGAAACAAAGAGGTTTGGCTCTTGAAGGACTGTTATAATACAAACAATTCTGGGCTACTTAAAGCTCCTACAATATTTTTTACAACTCTTTTGCCAGGAAGCTTGTGATACTTTGAATTGTATTTTTATTCTGTACTGCTTTTTTTTTCCTATTGTTTCTCAATAAGCCTCAGAGCTTGCACAGCCAATGTGTAAAAAACAAAAATAAAATCCCATCCCTTGTTCTTAGTAGTCTAATAAGAGATAAAATTATCTGAGTTAAAAAAGGAAAGAGGGAAATTTCTGTCTGCTTATGAGAGAGAAGGAGGGAGGGAAAGAGAAAGAGGAGTATGGAAGCAAAATGGGAGCAGGGAAAGGTGGCAAAAGAGACAGCAGCCAGCTGTTCACTGGATGGTGTTCCAAAGGAAACCAGTCCCTGATCCCACTGGGCTTAGGCCTGGTTATATCAAGGGCTGCCTGGGGAGGCAACAGCTTGGTGACCAGTTAGTCCTGAAATATGAAGTATGTGCCCTCACGATTTGATGTGCTCACTTTGAGAAACCATTGTTTGTTTTCCTCTTTATCTTATTCATGTCTACTTTCTGTTGTGACCTCTGTCTCCAATCTGACACTCAGAAGGTCCATTATTAAACTCAGAAGGCCCATGTTTAGCTAAATGGAAGATAGCTCATTCATGTTTCCTTTACTGAAAGAGAATTTTCTACATATTTTATAGCTTATAGCTTTTCACCCTTATAAGTGTTGTGTAGAGTGGGATGTCTAGCCTTCCAGCCTTTTCTGTTACGGTAACACAAGAGTAATAATCAAACTGTGAGCATTTAATTCCACATGCATATGTAATGTATATATTTTAATATGGAAAGCCCAGGTACTCACAACATGTTCTGGGAGAACGAAGAACTTGCTTCCTTATATGAGGGAGTATTTCACCAAGAAGGTAACAGTCAATATTCTTGTAAATGATTTGGGATTTTCCAAAGATATAGGAAAAAGTAGCTGCAACATTAGAGCCTCTCTGGTCCCTGAATATGTTGTATCAACATTACTAGGGAAGAGATGAGAAAGGCAGAGTCAGGATCCCATCTTAGGCCCAAAGAATTAATCTGCATTTCAGCAAAGATCCTCAAGTCATTTTTAAGCATGTTAAGTTTGAAGAGCCTTTCCCTCTAGACCACTGGGTCTCACCCTTGGCAACACATTGGAGTCACATGGGGAGCTTCAGAGATATGGAAGTTCCACATCCAAGTATTTGAATATAATTTGTTTCAGGTGTGACCCAGGCTGAGAAGTAGGCTCCCCTGGGTCTCAGCACCAATAGTGAAGCAGCTTGGATGTTCAAGGACTGACTCATGGCAAGTCAGCATATATGATCCTTGGGAAGGAAGGTAGCTTGGGTTTGGTGCCATGGGTACATGGGATTGGAGAGAAAGCCAGCTGGATCCTGCAATCTTGTTTGCTTCACTCTGGTGCAGACCAGTGGGCCAATGTTCAGGAATAAAGAGGAGGATGGGGTGATTAGCCTTGCACTTGGAAGGACTATGCACTTCAGGATTAGAGAGTGGGTGATGACAGGGAAACCAGCTGGAAGGTGTGCCAGACAAGATACTGGTTGGCAAGGTCAGCTATATAATATTCAGGGTCAATGCAAAGTAGAAATAGGAACTGTTTGTTCTGGGAAAAAAGCAGAAAAATACAACTAACAGTAATAAAAGATTGCCGTTCAGGAATGGGGTTTATGTTTATTGTCTCTTGGGCAATTGTTGAACAGATCCCATAGCACCAGTTCTTTCCCACCTCTCTTTAGGGCATGAGCCCTCTCATGTAAGCATGAGCAGATTTGCTGGAAGGACATGAACAATTTGTCAGGTGAAGGTTTCCATGTAGTTCAGATTGCGGTGAGGACAGAGTGACAAGGACCATCAGGCTCTGAAGGGAATATCCATTTAGCTGCACTAATTGGGAGTTGGGGCTCCTCCTCCTATCTGTCCCCCAAGCTTCTTTGAGGTAAACAGCTGTTCCACCATTAGTTTACCTTGTGGAAACTGTAAGAGGGCTTAACATGGGAAATATCAGGACCAGGAAAGAAATGTTTTTTCTCCAGGAGACACTTTTCCAACCAAGAGTCAGGTGGGAGAATTCTCTGAGAGATTGGGGATACCTGACAAAAGGGAAGGTCAGCACTGGTTGAGTATCATCTAGGCAGCCAATGTGTGAGTGTGTTCCTGAGCCTGTCTGAAAAAAGGAAACTAAGTGGGGGGAAAGGACAAGGCTGCAGAAGGACCAGCATGGACGTGATCTGTGACTGAGCCATTTCCCAGGGACCAGATAGATAATATGGGAGACAGCTGTCACCTTGCTAAAACCCAGTAAGAGGCTGTTCTCTAGGTGAGGGCCATATCAGGTACAAGAGGTTAAGGGTTAACTGCTGATGGTAGGAGCTGTGTGGGTGGTCAAGTTGGAGCCACTTCACCCTCTGAGTTTTCTGAGAGATCTAGGATAACCTCACATAAGCCAACGTTGGATGCTGGACCACATGGAAGGCATGTGAGGCCAAGTTAGGGTGTAAGAAAACAAGTTGTAGTGAGAGAAACTCACCCTGGCCTGGTTAAGCAGAAAACACTTGCTGCTCTTTTTCCCCCATTCCAAAATTTTAAGGAAGCTAGGACCTGTATACTTGGAGGAAGGATAGGGTAGAGCTTTGAACCAGGTATGAAGTGAGAATATTAAGCCAAAATAGGTTATTCTAATTCACCTACAGACATCAGAAAGTTATGGAATCTATAGCAGATATAATTTCTTGATAAGGTAGGTATTCAATATCATAGGGCTGGAAACAGAAACTTCTAAAAAAAAGTTGTTTCATTTTTCTATTTCTACTAGCTAAGACAACTCAGTAAGAATGTTCTTGGGCTAATCCTTACTGAGACATGCCACAGTACTATTTCTGTGTCCTCGTGAAATCTATTTACTTCATGTCATTTAGGATCCTTGTGTGAATATTCATAAAGAGATTATTGCATAGCTTTCTCCTTTTGTTGTTTTTAATTTTAGTTTTTGTATAATCTTGGTCAGGGTTTATATCAGAGGCCTTCAAAAAAGAATTTGAAATATTTCCTTCTTTCCTGGTGCTCTGAACCACTTGAAGTATTTAAACCTACATGTGCCTTGACATGCTAATGTGATTCACCTGTGATATTTCTTGGGTCTGACATTTTGGGGGTGGGCAGGTGAGTCACCGCTATTCATTTTTTTACCTTTTTTGGACTGAGTATGAGTAGCTTCCCTTCTCATTGCTCCCATGCTATACCATGCTACAGAGTTCTGCTAGAATATATCCTTCATTTATGCTTTGAATTTAAACAATCAACCACCACATGTTTGCTTTCCAGAATTTATGGTCCTGGGTTGTGCAGGACATTTTGGGGAGGGTAGGCCTCTCCTTACCTTCAAAGAGAACAGAGTTCTGATGGACACCCTCAGTTGTATCCCTAACCCACCTGGACAAAAGCACAAGATGGAACAGGACCAATGCCAAGTTCATTTATGTTTCCTGTGACTTATTCATTGTCTTTCATTTTACCTTTGCATAAAATCTGGAAAATGCATAAATGGTGAAAATCTATAAAGGGTGAAAGACTTTAAAATGTTTTAGGATTCTATTCTACAT
The DNA here is from genome assembly GCA_004024945.1 of Uropsilus gracilis. Taxonomy (NCBI): domain Eukaryota; kingdom Metazoa; phylum Chordata; class Mammalia; order Eulipotyphla; family Talpidae; genus Uropsilus; species Uropsilus gracilis. The sequence goes on from PVHY01000679.1 coordinate 19,968, forward strand.
GATTAATTTTCAAGTCATGGTTTTATAACCAAGTAATGAAAGGTAAGCCATTCAAGGTCTTCTTCATATGTGCATTCTGGGGTCCCCTGAAAACCATACCCTAGCAATGTCTTCAGCATTGCCTGCCTAGTCGGGACCAGCATTAGGGGAGTAGGAGAGGCACTTTCTTGTCTGGTCCACAGAGCCCCTCAGTGATAGCCTGCAGCAAATTGCTTCCCTTGTCAGGGAGACTGTCTTGAAATCGCATCATCTTTCTTCCCTCACTTCTTTGTCAGACTGCAGTGAATGGAAAGGGAGGACTGGGTTATTTCAGTTCCGGCAGTGGACGCATCGAAATTGCTCCCCTCTCCCCTACCCTCCATCCCTTGAGGACCTAATTTATTTCACGCGTTTTGACCTATCCCTGCTTAGAAATGACCGCTTTGGTTCTCTGTTGAGGCATTTCCCGCCTGCCTTTTTTGGCCCTCAGGCAAACCCACCAGGCAGGCAGGGTTCCTCTGTATGATGATGTCAGTCTGGCTGCTGGGCGCAGCTGGATGGAGGTGTGTTTTATGAAGTTCAACCCTGCACCCTGGGCCATAAATACACGTTGTACACATAAATGTTCAGCTAACATAGCCCAGACCCCTCCGAAGCACCATGTTAATAAGCAGACAGTAAGTCTTTAAAATATGGAAAAGCAGTTAATCTTTCCGCTGGCAAATCCTTTGTAGGGGGTTGTTTTCCTCTACTTCAGTATCCCTGTATGTGAGACTTTCATCTGCTGCGATTTGTGAGGAAAAGAGTGGGGACGCTTGCTGTGAGGTTTCCTTGAGAATACTGAGGAGGCTTTAACTAGGAGAGAAAATGTGTTAAAAGGAATAATATCTTGCACTGGCTGTGAGGAAGTATCTGTATGGAACACTCACTCCAGGTTTACCCTCAAGGAGCTTCAGCACTACTTTTCCAGTGGAAAGCCCAGTCTGCTGTCTGTGGTCTCCATGGAGGGTTTGCTCTGAAGCTCAGCTCTGCCCCTGATACTCTAGGAAATTACTAAGCATCTAAAATGGGTATAGATACAGCAAGTGGAAGAATTTACTTGTCTTTTCTGACTCCCAGTTGTTTCTCTTTTGTAAAATCAGACCACTGGTGCCAGGAAAGCTTAGTATAGCATTCCATTAAGTATGCATGGGCACATTCTTCTTAGAAAAAATTAAAGTTACAGAGTTCAAGTTTCCCTGGGTGAGGATTACCAGTCAGTCTTCTCTGCCCTCCATAGCCCTCCCTCTGCCTCCCTCTATCTCCCATGACTAGATAATGCTGCACAATAAATACTGGGTGCAGATATCTTCAAGATAGAATTTATTGGTCTTCCATTATATACGCAGAAGTGGCTTTCACTGGATCACATGGAAATTCTGTTTGCCATCTTCTGAAGAATGCCAGTACTGTTTTAGCACAATGGCTACACCAAATACTTCTCTTTTTAATGAAATCGAATCCTGTTTCATGTGTCAATTGTTGATCTGTGCTTCGTTTTTAATAATTATCATGGGTTTTAATACTGTTTAGGACAAACACCTCTTCTACATGTCCCGTTTTAAAAATACCCAATTTTATACAATTGTCCAGTCTACCTTTTGCATTTACCCTCCTCAGTGAATCTGAGGATCATGACCTCAAATGCTTCAAAGATTATAAGGATTTTGATTGTAATTGCTTTGAATTAAAAGGTTAATTGTGGGAGAAATGACAGCTTTAGTATATTAGTGTTCCCTCACAACCATTGTATTTCCCTTTAAATTTTAATTTATCTTTTTATGTTCAGTAAAGCTTGCTTCTTTCTTCATAAAGAGGTACCTTTTTACAACACATATGCTTGAGCATTTCATAGTGATTGCTGATACTATCAATGGTTCTTTTATTTCATAAAATTTTTTTCATTGGTTATTGCTGCTGTCAGGAAAGTCTGTGGTTTCACATGCTGGTTATGTAACTGGTCAGTTTGCTGAGTTCTTTTATTAGTTCAGATAGTTGGTCAGTGGGGTTCCGTGGGTTTTCTGTGAACACAGTGGCATCTGTTCTTTGTGTGATTTGGTAATATTCAGTTGGGGGCAGAGTTTCAATGTACATTTACCCTTTTTTTTCACATTGGTCTGCTTGTGTTTTTTATAACTTGATCAAATATTAACACTTTACCCCCAAAGGTGGACTTGCCCTAAAGTTTTAAATTGTTTGCAATGATGTATGTTTTTAGTCACTTAAAATGTTTGAAGTGGCTGGGTGTCTTTGGACTTCAAGTGACTTTGTGACTTCTTTTTCCATCAGAAATGCCAAGAGTTGATTTTTGTCATTATTCTTTTGAACCATAGTTTAGTTCCTTCAATCGTCTTCATACTTACTTACATTTTATTATTCTTTGATCAATTTAACAAATATTTACTGAAAACCACTCCATCCCAGGAAGGAAGTACTCTAGGTGTTGGATAATAGGTAGTAGTGAGCAGACACACACACGGTGGAAACTTCACGGAACGGCAGACAGCAATCAAGAGAGGGAGTATGGAGCAAGCAGAGGCAAATGAGCTTACGAAGGTGATGAACTCAGTGTGCCCTTGACAAGGACTGATTGTGTATAGTGGTGAGGACTCCAACCTTCTTGGAGTGGATTTGTGAAGGATGGAGTGATGAAAGGAAGGAGAGATTGTGGATAAATCTTTGGAGAGTTGTGCTATAAAGGGGACAGAGAAATGGGGCCACATGGGGCATCCTTTGGAGAGCTTTTTTTTTCTGAGATAGAAAACACAACAAGCCAGGCATAGTGGTATATGTCTGTAATCCCAGTTACCGGGGAGACTGAGATTGGGGATCACTTGAGTCTTAGGACAACATACTTGGTCTCTAAAACATACACACACACATACACACACACATACACACACACATACACACACATGCAGGGACTGGTTAATAGACCAGACAAGTCTTTGAGCAATGGTCTCTTCTCTGCTTTTCTATCAGTCACATCCCTGCAGAAGCCTGGGGGTGAGATTTCAGAAACAGGCATCACACTAGAGGAAAGGCCAAGTATAGAACCATGGCTGAAGGTTTCCATTCTTATTTTTCCAGTTTTTCAAATTGAAAATGTAGTTCATTTATTAGCATGTTTCCCCAATAAAAGTATTTAAGGTCATACTGCACACATTTGAGTCTGGGCTGGTCTCAAGAATTAATGGAATTTTTTAACCTTTAATTTCCTCTGTTTATATCTTTTTTGCTATTAATTTCTAGCTGTGCCCTACCATAAAACATACATAATTGATGATATCTGCTCTTTGGAATGTGTTGCAGATTACTGTGTTTGAAACTTACCAGCAATTTATACTGGTTAGATATGAAGAGTTTCCTATATTTAACGATTGTTCATTCATCCATCACTTGCTGTTTCTATCAATTTGTATTCTATGATTGTAAAAATTCATATTCTATTTTGTTGGACAATTATACTTTTTAATATAAAAAGTTATTCTGGTTACATTATTTTTTAGTATAAACTCTTTGTTACATTTTAATTTTTTTATTTAAATAGTTGTATAATAATATTTCTAAACTTGTTTCTCTTTCATGTCAGCATTTTTCTGTTACATCTTTTCTTCTTCCCATGTCTATTTTAGGACCATCACAAGCATAATGCTAGTATTTTTGTAAACCCAATATAGAGTCTGTTATTTTTATCTGTGACTAACCATCTTATATTTATTGTGTTTGGTAATAATTTTAAACTTTATACTAGTATTTTTTGCATACATGTATGTATTTTATTTACTATGCTATCTTAGATTGGTCAGGTTTTCATTTTTATAGGGAGTTTTTTCAGCAATTATCTTTAAATGTTAGACATAATTTTCTCTCATATGCATAGTTGCTAAGAATATATTTTTCTCTGAGTACTGATATACCTTTTGCTTTTCCATTTCATCAAACTTTTAAATATATTGTTCTATTTCCCTGACTGTAATTGAAAAATTCATGTCATTATCATGCTCTTTAATTTGCTTCTAGAGAAGCTAAAGGGTTAATCTGTGACTGTGATGATCTCAAATTTCATTCATGCTTGAGTGACCCCTTTTAATGAAAAAAAATATATATATTTTTCAATATGAAGATATTCTCTCTCTCTCTGAAGATTCTATTTCCTATTTACTTTCTTATTTTTGTTCACCTGGTAAATTCACCTGACATAATTATCTATTTGTTTTCCAGAGATGTATGTAATCTTATTTTTGCATTTTTCTTTGAGACCTCATGGAAATTACTGGTTGTCTAATGAGAACCATCTCAGGTGGAATATTTTTATGCTAATAGATGTATTCTTTTGCAAAGAAGTCAAATGCTAAAGTAAATGCTTTTGCATAGGTGAGAAGGAACCTTGTGTTTCAGGTAAAACAGGTACTTTTAAAGTTTTAGTGCAACAGGAATGCTGAGGCTTTTTTTCAAGTTCGCATTAGAGAAGGGTGGGAGAGACAGAAGACAGGCATCTCAAATGTGGAGATCAGGCAATAGGGAAGTGTCTTTGAGCAGATGTGTGCATTGTTTCCTGCTATGGATGAAAAGAATGAACATGCTTGTAGGACATTAATTGACTGGGAATTGAGAGCTTGGAGAAATGAAATCAATTGTGTTGTAGTGTTGAGGCATTATTGCATCACTCAACCCATGTGGTGGTAAAAGGCTGAAAAATGGGTATTCTTTTCTGTTCTTTATAATTTCCCGCAAATCAAAAGGATGCTTCTTCATTGTGTGTTTTTCATCATGGTGATATACTCTAGAGAAAAGAAAACGTATAATAAGAGAGAGAGATGGATGAATAAATAAAAACTTATAGAGAAGTCAATCACTTTGCTAGATTATAGCATATTTCAGCTAATTAAATAGAATTTAGTTAAATATCATGAAAATTATGTAATGGGGTTCTATGTCTGAGGATCAGTATTTATCTATGCCACCTATACTCTGGAAGAATAATGGGCTTTAGGTTCTACTATGTTCCCACAAGGATTCAGTGGCATTTATTTCATCAAGGAGAGTTTTCATGGTGTCATTATACTATCATTTCACTTTGTAGGGTAATGTGAGAAGGAGGTGTCAGTAAACATTCTTCAGTTGGACTCACTCTACTGATGGACCCAGATCATTAGAACTGCTATATAGCTCTAGCACAAGCAGAACTTGCCCTCTGAGAAGGGAGCTAGGTTGTGTGTGCAGAGGTGGGATGCTCTAAAATGACTAGAATTAATTTTATTCAAAGTGTTGTATCTTCATCAGCGTGACATAGCTTCAGTCTGTCGTTGAAGGAAGGAAGAAATCTGTATAGATGAGCATCAAATGAAACTTTTGATAATAGTTAATCTCTCAGAAAAGAAATTAGTTTAGGGATAATCTAATCTCTTCTTGGGGTATGAGGTGATTTTGACTCTCTTGCATATAAAATTCATTATGGACTGTATTTGACTAGAACTGTAGATTGTAGCTAATCATCTTAGCAAAACTTGGCATTTATATGTGAAGAAAATAAAGAAAGGAGACAATTTTAGTAATATAACAATCTCTGAAATTTTCTTTCCAAATACTGTTGTAGTTACTCCCAGGGGCAAAGATTTCTTCTTGGCTCTTTACTGGAGAAATGCAACATGACCACTCACTGTCTCCATGTCTCTTGTTCCAATAGGTCCTTTGTCATCCAGCAAATCCCCAGCAGCAATCTGTTCATGGTGGTAGTTGACAGCAGCTGCCTCTGTGAGTCTGTGGCGCCTATCACCATGGCTCCCATTGAAATCAGGTATATCCTTTTGTGTGTAGGTTCGGCCACTATTCTGGAAGTGGGTGTGCAGGGAGGGGAACAGTAAGGAAACCTATGGCAAGAATATTAGCAGAGCGAAGGATTTCCTTTCTGCAATTGGAGAGAGAAATTGGTAAGGGAGTTTAGTTCCAAATTTCACCTCTGAAGTACACATAAGGAAAAGCAACATCTTGAAAATGTGCCTTAACTACAGTCAACATAATGAATCTCTTAAGTGTGAGCGTTTAAAGGCCCAGAAGATCAGAAGGCGTCCGGAATCTTGTCATGGCTTCCACCCCGAGGTGAGTCTAAGAATCTGTCCTGTTCTCTTGTCCCATCAAATTTACCAGATTCTTCAGAATCTCACAATGATCAAATAACCAAAGCTAGAAAATTTGCTCATGAGAAAGTAAACCCTTTTAGGCAAATCAAAGAAGAATATACAAGAAGGCTAATGGTACTCTACTTTTAGCCCCTCAGTGCCTTCTTATTTAGTCTGTGCTTAATAGTCTTTTCTTATTATATCCAACTATATTTTAAAAGCCTCTTTTACTACCTTTCCTAATATGGATGTGCTGTAATTTTATCACTTTCCATTATTATACACGAAGTGCCTCTGACCATCTTGGTTTACTTATTTCAAATTGTAGTTAAAATTATTTTCCCCTGCTTACTTTTAAACAGCCTTTTATGTACAAAAAATTCACATAAAGCAAAAGCAGCAATATTAATATCAGACCAAGAGTCACATTTATGAAGGTAAAATATGACCTCATACCTCCGTAAAGGAACAATTATAAAGGCACTGAAAGTGATGATCAGAGGAAAATTTAAGCTTAAAATTGAGAAAGGTGAGTTTGTCAAAGATATAGGTGAATTATAAGAGTATACCTCCCTCAATGCTATAAGCAAATATTCTTAAATATAAGAAAACTAATACATATTTAAAAATTAACTTCACCCCCACTCTGAAAAATGGAAATCTTACATAGATTGTTATAGGAAGACTGGGAAATTAATCTGCTTTTGGAAATACTGCCAGTCCAGCAGAAGGTTAATCTTACCTTTAAATAATAAATAATTTTACAGATACTTAAGCAATCTAAGTCCTAGAAAAGATGGTGAAGTTAAAATAGTACCAATAATAACTTGGGATTTGTTGTTTGCGCCTGTATTCAAAAACTGATTCAGTGGCAATATAATATGCAAATATATGCTGGGAATGTCTTTAATAAAATTCAATGTTTATCCCTAACAAAACTCTATGTAAAATGCAAATATATAAGTAACAAACCTAAAACACTAAAACCACTTCAATTAAAACCAAAATTGCATATTTAGACAACTAAAGTCACTAGAATAAAAATCTTCAAGAAACTCTAAGATAGTCTGCTTTGGTAAGTAGATGTATGATAACCTTTCCCAAAAATATCAGTATTTTTTTTCTAGAAAAAAAATGGACAGTTTAATAGCCTTTCAGATTATACATCTGTACACATAGAAATTTCTATATATGGAGACACTTGTGGATACTATTTTATAATTACAATTCATCAATGTAACACATGACTTTGGGGAATTTTTTATTATATAAATTATATATATATATTTCAGATCATTGTAATCCCCGGGTGTCACATACTACCTCCCCTCCCTGGCCACTCCAGCTGGTTCTTTTCCTTTAAGTTTCTAGAAATAATAATGTGAGGTCAACAAAACATAATAGACATTCTTATAGATGGAAGAAGTTCAAATTAAAGAGAATAAGTAGATTCATCAAATGGTAAAATCATAATCTTGTAAGAAATTCTTGGAATTGGAGAGAACTTGCTATCCAAGAACCAGAAAGCTATGGAATACAGACAGATTTGTTAACTCTATGAAATATACTACTTTTCCATGGAAAAAAATAGCAAACTCAATAGCCAATTTACAGAACTTGGAAACTATTTGTAAATGAAATCATGAAGATAAGCCAAACAACTACAAATAAAAATACATGGATATGAAAGTCATGTGCTACTGGGAGATCAGAGAATATATGGAATAGTGAAGTATGTGACCATCAAAGACAAAAATACCCTCATCTCTGTCCCCTCACTGGGCATCTTCTAGTTGGGGGCAGGGGTAAATATCACTCACTAGTCATTGCTAGCATTCAGAGCTTTTTACAGCAGTGAAGAAGAAATGATAAAATGTTCATCAATAGGAAAACTACCAAATGAAGTCAAGCTAGAATCATGGAGTTTGAGGAATTTCCATTAGTTTGTAGAAAAAAAAGCAGGTAGCAGAAAGGAATACATAATATGATTTCATTTTTATAAAACAGAGACCAGCTCCCCTCAAATATGAAGGAGCACACACACAAAACCTTCCTTGACCCAGTCTCTAAGCTGATCAGTACCCTTAGATTGACCATTGACTTACATTCTGGGGGCATTGAGATGAATGAGAAGTCCAATATTTGCCTTTATGATCTGATCACAATAAATATCTCTACCACAGTCCTTTGCTGCTTGCATGTTCTATGCAATAGTGTACAGGGTAAATTTGAATAGTTGATGCATGGACAACTACAGTGGGAGACTTTCATAACAAAACATGATGAAATTTAACAAGTCCATTTCCCTACATTATCTGGGTTCTAAAAGTCTTGTTTACATGTACTGAAGGGGGTGGGGAGAGGGTGGGGACTCAACAAAGCTCAGAAAGCTCCAGACCAATGTGGAATTTACAAGTGTTCTAACCAGCCTTGTCTTCCCCACAGGAGAACGCTAGGGAGTGTGGAGGTGCGGCAGGTCTCCAGGCCAAGATGGGGCTGCTCCTGGTCCCTCTCTTGTTCATGATCTTCTCAAGGTGACACTGACTGAGATGTTGTCTTGGCATGCTAAATTATGGATAAACTGTGAACCAAAATATGGTGCAACATAGGAGATATGAATTATAGTCCAACCATCAGCATCTCATGATTTTAAACTGTGTGTGATCTAAACTCTTAAAACTATGTTGACAAAAAAGTTATCTTTTTATGTTGCCAGTCCTACAGATATGTGAGTTTGCTACATGATAATCATCCTTCATCAGAAATGGGGCTGCAAGTGGGCAGGGACCCTTCTGCTTGAAACCAATTTAAAACTGTGTACTTTTTAAATAAAGTATATTAAAATCATACTCTCCTTGTTTGGGATTTATTCTCACTTTATTGCTGATAGCACAGACTGAAAAGGTGCAGGAATAAGTCACCCATTGCAGACACCACAAAAGAATGATTATTGGCAGAGGTTCTACTCCAAAGCAGAGCCTAACTGAATATCTAACAGTTGTTTAGATGCTCTACTCTCGGTTACAACAGTATTTACAGGGCTCAATAAAAATTTTGTCTTTTTAACTTTATTACCCAGAACCTTGAATGATGTTGACCCAGACTTCAATAGAAATCATCATGAGATTGAGAACACAAGTTCCCATAATATAAGTGTTAAAATACTTGGGAATTGAAATTAAAAAGTCATAAATACCAGCCATTCATTCCAAGAAGATTTGGAGGAAGAGAAGAACAATGTCTGCAAATGGCTCTCAAGCTCATTGCTTGAGCATTTGGCTTCAGGCCTCTCCCACAAACAAAAGATGCCAATGGAATATTAGTCATCAATCAAAGAAGACAAACATGTCATTCGCAGCAATATGGATGGAGCTAGAAGGATCAAGTCAGAAAGAAAAAGAAATATGGAATGGTCTTGCCTATATGAGGGATATAGGGAAAAACAAACAAACGGACAAGAAAAGTTTAAAACTGCCAACAAGACTGAAGTATAGAAAAAGAGAGGAGGAGAGTGGGGTAGGGGGAGGGAGAAGGCACAGGAGATTAAGATGGGAGGGCCTTGTGGTAGACAATGATGTATTATATATGTATACATATATGTATATATATATGCAAACAATAAAAAACTCAAAAAATAAAAGAAAAGCAGAAATAAAAAATAAAAAGAAACAAGATCCCAAGTATTGGAAAATACCCAAACCTATAGCCATTCTCAAAACACTGGGTCCTGAATAACAAACAAACAAACCACACAAAAAACATTTCTCTGGTTCATGGTTACCAAATGAAAGAAATAATTTTGATGGTGAGGTAAAATCAAGAATGTCTTACTCTAGGACATGTCTTACTCTAAAAGCCATTTTTAAAAAATGTGACATTACTCTGTTGATAGTTTAGAAAAACTAATGTGATCACACAGACTTCTACTAAAATGCCAGTATTTATAGGACATATTTACTGTAATGTCAGACTTCTTTAAATGATGGTGTCTCTAGCGCTCTTAACAACATAACAATTCTGTAGCATACTAAGCTGTCAAAACTACAGTGGGCTTGAAATAGTGTCACAATCGCAGTCACTGTACTCTTCACTTCCTTGCACTATGTAAACAAATATATACATTTGTTCCTCATATGAATATCAAAACATATTTACTCCAAGATCATGTACAAAGTAGCTTTTTACAAAATTTTACATGACCTACCATTTTCCATTATAATTCTTAAGAACAGCAACAATAAGGCAAGTATATTGAATAATAGCCATCATTTTATACTAATGAAAAAAATGTAGGATACAAAGATTTATAATGTCAGGCCAATCTCTCCACTACTCAGGATTTCTAACCCCCTTCCTGTCTGATGAGCAGCCATGCTTCTAGTCCAATATAGCATGAAGACAGTGCAACTGAGGCACACTTCCCTCATGGCTTCCTCAGATATCACCAGGGTCTACACCCCCACCACCACCCAGCATTCTTATTCCCTTAGTGTTTCCAACCAAGGGGTCACTCGATTATCTACCTGAATATCTGATCACTTCCTCCAGCGTTTTGTGTCCAAAATGGACATCCTGCATGCTTTCCTCTGACTGATTCTACTTTCAAACCTTGTAGCTTTTTACAAAAAATAGGCTACCCTTGTTTGCACTTTACCCCTCTGCTCTTCTCTTCACAACATCTTTTCTTGCTGCTAGCAACTTTATTCAGGCCATTACCACCACCACCACCACCCCTAGTCCAGCACACTACACCCTCAGTGGTTTCCTCTCCCAGAAATCTCACTTTACACAGGAGCCAGAGCAACTTTTTCTAAAGCAGTTATCAGTTCATACCCTTGCCCACTGTAAAGGACCCCTACATACCCTCTCGTCACCACTGCAGTGGTTCCCAGGCCCTCCTGAGTGTTGGAGTCACCCATGAGCCTTCAAAGGACGGCCTGGGCAGGACCCAGGCAGGACCCGGACATTCATGTTTTCAGAAACTCCCCATGATGCTAATGTGAAGTCAGAACTGCTGAGATTTTTACGCTACACAGTCCTACACGTACTGTGCTCCTCTGACATCCCACCTGCTTTATTTGAAAACCCAGGACCTTTGCTCTTCCTCTGTTGTCTGCTTCTGGGTTCTAGATCCCTGCTTCTGGTCTTCACAGGACTGCTGCTTTATGTTTGTCGGCTTATCTCAAAGGTAACGTCCTGTTATAGCAGGGTGAAGCGTCCCTTTAAACAGCAGTCTCACTATCCTGCCTTTATTTCTACTTTGCATTCAGATGTGGATAGTATTATTCCCAGTTTCCCTGCTATATTGTAGCCCTGCAGGGAAGCACTATAGTTGTCTGTGACTTTGTCTTCAGCTCCTAAAACAGGCAGTGTCTGGAATATGGTAAAAATAACACCACCAGCAGCAGTCAAAAACCTACTGGCACATATTTTCTGAGATCTGTCTCTCCACCTACTGCTATGTGACATTCCTTACTTGTTTATTAACCCTGTGATCCTCACAACAAATTTAGGGGATACATGTGATTACTGTCTCCACTTTACAGATGAAGAAACAAAGGCACAGGGGGAAAATGTCACTTTTCTCAGTTCACACAACTGGGAAGTGGGAGAACTGATGTTTGAACTCACATTATTTGTCTCCAAGATCTGTGTCCTAAGTCTAACAATACTCGTTAAAGAAATGAATGAATGAATGAATGAATGACAATCTTGTACCACTATATCTCAGTTTGTTCTACGCGCTAACATTATTATCGTCTCCCCAAACTGAATCACCTTTGCTCCTTGCTCTTTAGCACTAGCCTGCCAGCTCACCCCCTAACTGCTGTTACTATTCCAGTCCTCCTCTTCCTACCCCCACACTGTTTTCTTCTGCCCATTATCCCTTCCCTGGCTTCATTTATCCTCTCATCTAACTTAAAAGCTACATTCACAGTTGCACTCTCTGGTTACCTGGATTGCTGAGCACTCAGTGAGCAAACCACACAAATCTGAGTATTTGGTCTCAACTGGGCCATCAGCCCAATCTAAAAATGTATTCTTTCCTGAGTCAGCTTCTATCCCACTATCCCCCCCCAAAATATTTCAAATTTTCTTCATTCTATCTAAAATTTGGGCCACCCTCACTCCCTCCTGATACATATTTCAGTGATAAAAGTTATCTGAATGTGGGAGGTCATGTTATAAATATATAGAGAGAAGAAACATCAGAGTTATTCTTGGTAAAGTGTTAGATAGCCTTGGCCAACTTAGAAAAGTGAAAATAGTAAGATATGCTGCAGCATAAAATGATCTAACACTAGCAATAACAGTGCTGCTGTTGAAGTAGGAGAGAAGCCTGCATGTTTATCCCACTAACTGTCATCGTAAAAATATTGCCACCATTGTAAATAGCATACTGTAAAGCACTAGAAAAACACTACTTGAAAATGGACTAGGCAGCTGAGCAAAAACTATAATATTCTTTGATGCTTTTGGAAAAGGCAGGATGTAAATGATTTTTCTTTACTGGGGCCTGAAGGATCCTATAGAATCCTCTCTTCCCATCATTCCCCTGTTGTATGATCCTCTCCCTCTACTTAATCCATGTGAATTTCCTGTTCCTCAGATATGGTAGGCAAGTCTCTTTCTCAGAACTTTTACATATACCATTCTTTTTCTAGGGGATTCCTTCCTCCAAATAGCTTTCTCCTTCATCTCTGCTGATTCATTTCTTTCATGTTCAGTCTTCTCTGTCTCTAATTGTGATGTCTGTACCCCTCCACCACACCCTCTACGCAGTCTGATATATCTCCCTCCATAATAGTTATTACCATTAGAATTTTTTATTGTTTTTCTCTTTTCAGGAGAATATAAATAGTGGGAATGCAGTGGTATTTGTTGTTTTTTCACTGCTACATACCTATCTCTAAGAGGTGTGACTGGTGAGAGCAGAACCTCAATAAACATTGAGGCAAGTAAACATGTAGTAATAGTGGCAAGAGCTATACTATAATCCAGGGGGTGATCGTGCATACCACTGTGGTGTAGTGCTATGTGGGAATCTCATTATTACTGCAGAAAGCAAGGGGAAATAGGAGATGCTTAGCCCTGGTTAAGAGGTGAAGGGATCACCATGTCATATTAATGTAACAGATACTGTCACATCTAAAGGTGTTCTCTCATCAAAGAGCTTTGTTTAAAATGTATGATTTGGCATTTATTTTTAGGAAACTGTGCTATAATGTGATACCACTTAATATAACACCATATAGCACAACTATTTCCTAAAATTAGAGACTGAAATTTGCTACAATTGGTAAGATATAGGAGGCACCTATAGCTGATCATAGTGCAATATTGCAGCAATATTCTTATGAAAAGGTAGATAACTTTCATATACATACATGTATCATAGCTATGTAATCATATAAAATACTTTGTACATATATCTGTATAACATACATGAAGCTATAGGAAAGTAATTGCAACAGTTATTGAGAGTAGGACAGTAAAAAGCAGCATAGACAAGTGATGTAATACCTCTGTCAGTTCTGCATGCTGTCTGTTTAATGGTGTATTGAGGGGGACATGGTGTTAGGGTGGCATAGTCACTGCAATGAGAGAATAATGTTGTTGGTATTACATGCCCATTTAATGTGTGAAGTAGTTTAGGATAAGGAGTTATATATAGCATTGCTATTTAAATTGGGAATAGTCCAGTGCTACAGAAAATCATACTTTTTCTTAAAAGGACTGTACAATTAAGTAAAATGTTAAAATTAGAGGCAAAAGAGCCCAATTTTACTACAATGAATATCAGTATCACTGTCAGTATTAATTACTTTCAATTTAATACTATCATAATACTTGCCAGACCTCTCAGGGTCATGGTAGTGGCTACAACTGGAGATTTACAAAGGTGCTTCTAATTAAGACATACATGCTGGGGAGCCCACCCTTGCCTTCACCCCCATGGGCATTTCCACTAATGTGGACTTGTCACATATGTCCAGCTTACAGCAGAGGTCTGGCTAATCATTTCCCCTCATCTATCCATTACAGACCATGAGGGACTTTGTCCCGTAGGAGTCATTCAACAATGTTTGGAGACATGTTTTGTGGGGCAAGGGAAGTGCTATTGGCAGCTGGTGAGCAGAATTCTATAAAGACTATGAAAGCCCCTTGTCCCAAACTAATAATTCTGGTAAATATTTCATTGGTGCTAAAGTCACACGGGGAACTCCAACTCTGCTGAGAGGAGCAGCTGCCCCACCAGCACCTGGGGGAGGAGTTCACACAAGCCAGGTGAGGCTATCCTACTGAGAGCAGCCTGAGGCTTCTCCCAGTTGTCACCAAAACAGCCTGGGAGAAGGGGAGCTCCGCAATTTGCAACTGAATGGACCCTGGCCATTCAGGGTAGCTTGTACTGAGTTGGTTGGGGGCTGGCAAGGCCCCCCAGGAGGTCAACAGCTCCCACCCCAAAATCCTCCTGTAATCTTTAACAGCCACTATGGCTTTAGTCTTTATAATTAACTTGATCCCATCCTGGCTTCTCCACTGTGAAGGCTCACCACCGATGCTGAGCTCCTTACACAGCACAGGAAACTAAACTGCAGGCCCAGCTGTTATATTTTAGAATATTCAGAGGGCAGGCTCCTTCTTGTGATTCAGGCCCCAGCGGGCTTCCACTCAACAACCATGAGACAACCCTCATGGCTGCCATTTTTTCATGGATGGATGGTATGTAGGGGGACTTCCCACTTCCTTAGTCATTCTCCCCTCCCCACTTACTGTGAGGGCAGGTGGTCCGCCTTGTTCACTGCTGCATCCCTAGTGCTTGGAAATGCTCCACTATATCAACCTCCCCCAGAAGGTGGTGCTGAATGAGTAGATAGGCCACTTCTTTAAGACCATTCACAGAGGTTATCAGGGCACTTTATGTCCTCATTTCACACACCTGTTATCACACTCCATTGATAAAGAAACTGAGCTTCAACAAGTAAGTTACCTAAATGCCTGAAATCTGTGAGAGGTAAGGCCCTTACCCTTCTCGGGACAGTGCTTTGTGCCACTGCTCAGAGACCCCGGGCACCTTGGGGAGCCGTGAGTCAAGATGTTTCAGTCATTAAAGTCAATATATAGCAATGGATTATGGGAATATTTTTAGTGATAATAATTAGAAACAGCATATTCTATTATATAATATTACTATTCTATGATGCCTGCGTTTTTACCCCATTCTAACAGTTTTTTCTTCTCATGTGCACATTGCAGGTAATTCAGAGTGGTTGTAACCGGGGGTCAGCAAACTTTTGCATAAAGGACCAGGTAAACACTTCAGATTCTGTGGATCACATGCTCTGTGGCCACCATTTAATCCCAACATTGTAACATGAAAGCACCTATGTTCCAATTAAACTTTAAGGGCACTGAACTTTGAATTTCACATATTTTTACAAAATGGAATTTTCTTTTGAGTGTTTTTTCAAACATTTAAAAATGCAAATGCCACCTGCAAACTACAGCACAGGCGGCAGCCAGATTTGACTTGGGTTGGAATTTGTCCACCCTGCAAGTGATATATGCTGCTGTCTGTTTTTGAAGTTCTCTTCATAGTATGACTCAGGACTGTCGCGACCACATATTCACGTGCATGCTGGCAAAGTGTTAGTATCTATTGGTATCAGAGCTGCATAGCACAAGTATAACTGCATGTTTTTACTATGGCATCATACAAATGAGCACAGTTCCAAACATTGTAAGCACCCTAATATAATCACATGTTTTTCTACTCGGGTAACGGCAAATATGAAAAGCAGAACTCACTGTAGCATGCTAGTGTGAGTGCTATTTGAATGGTAAGTTGATGGGTCTAAGCTGACATAATACAGCTCAATACAGTCCGTTATCATCTCTGTGCCCACAATTATATGTAATAAAGCAAACATAGCATCACTTTGTTGCTTCTAGTGGTAGCTGCCTTAAAGCAGCTGCTCCCTCAGCCTATGTCATGCTGTGTGGCCCCAACCATAACATTGCGTGTCCTTTTACAACTATATCCCACTGAGTTAGGCCACCAAGAATCCTGTTAGCAAAATTCCCACCACAGAATCCTATACCACATGATACCATGTTGTTAGCATCCTGCCTCCAAGTGGTTAACGATCAGTCAGGAGAGAGAGAGATGTGACTGGCATCTTTTAATAAGATATTGTCACTAAGGCATGGTAAGGTACTAACTCTAGCATCAAGAGGAGTGCTAAATTAAAGCCATGCTGATTTAATGTTAATAAATAATTATATATTGTCCTATTCCAGTGCTTTTCAGGTAGGCCACCACACAACTGGGATTGCGGTGATAAGTTTGGGATAGAGTATACGTCATTTATTGAGTGCTGACTGAAAAGCACTTCATGATAACTTTTCTCTACAATCTCACACACAGTAAGAATGGACGGAAGTCAGGTGGTATTGTATCCACAGGCCGAAAGACAGGTGACATTCCTTGACGGAATCACATAGGGTTGACGGATCTAGGCAGCATTTGAAACCAGCTTGATGGAGCCCTGAACTGTGTTCTCTGTTCAATTTTTCACCAAGGTCGCCGTGTCACTTCTGTTCACACCACAGCCTATTATCAAGACTCAGTAAAGAGCAATTCTTTGAAGCATGATCCTTTCCCCCTAAATCACACAGAGTGTTTAAACCAACATTACCTCGATGAAGAAAATTGCGAAGAGAATTCATCTTTTATTGATAGCTGAATGGTTTTTCACCATGTATATGGACCTAACCTTCTTTGTCCATTCATCAGTTGATGGACATTTAGGTTGTCTCCAGTTCTTGACTGTTGTAAACAGTGCTGCAATCATAGGGTTCATAAAGTCATGGTCCATTTTAAGAAGCTGTGGTTTGCTGTCTCTCCCTTTGCCGAGAGCTCGATTCGGCAATCTTAGCTTCTTACTTTATCTGATTCTTACACTGTTAGCTCAGACGCAAAACCTGGTTGAACTTTATCAGAAAGACTAAAGTGAAGGGAGAATACAGGCAGGATGTATTTTGAGGTTTTCTGTGATCACCCTTGAATTAAATAAATCCCATTGCTCCATTTAAAGAAAATCTACACCCACTTAAGAGCCATTTTAGAGTGAGATAATGTTTATTTTCACTGTTGGAATTAGGGAATGAAGGTATGAGTGACTATAGAATGAATTACTAAAATAACTATTAAGTATAAAAATGTAGAATGTTAAAAAATGAAAATCTTGAAAGAGAAGAAAATTACAAAGGAAGAAAAAGAGCCATTCCTCTCAGTCTTGTTGTATTACACTGTCTGTAATGCTGGCACTTGCATTGTCACTTTATTGTTCTGTATTTGTTCTTAACAGGCAGATGGACACTGCCACTATTCCACAATACAGTGCACCAATGAGACCCTATTAGCTATTTCAGTAGCAATACCACAGTTATTTTTCTAACAATAATGCCATCCCTTCCACCCCACTCCTTTATACACCCTACCTTATTTCTACACAAGAACAATACAGATATTATGGTAATGTAGCAGCTAGTTTTAGTAGTAATGAAAGTGTAAATGTAGAGCCCCTTGACCTGTCCTGCATGTCTGGAAAACCACCATGTGACTGCAAGCACCCAGTGAGATAGTTAAAGCAGTGTAGCTGCTCCTCAGAAGCAGGAAGGTGACATATTTATTGTCATATCACCAGGTACCCTGTAAGTTGCCTGACATGCTGAGGCATCACTTTGATTCTATGTCACTTCTGGTGTTGAAAGTATTAGCTGTACTACCCCACATTATCAGATGGTCCTCTAATATCAGTATTCTTGTGATGTTTCTGCTAAGTTGTCATATTTGCATCCAAACAGGAAGCAGTTGTGCTGTTGTAATACTGAATGTGTGATATCTATACTTTCAGCGAAGATACACAATTCTAGTACTTACTAAACAAATATTCACTGAGGAGGTACTGTTCAATACCTACAGAACTAATATGCTGTGCTTTTGTTTGGGTTTAGTACAGTACATTATTAGCACAGTATTCTGATTGCCATGCAAAGGCTTTAAGCCTTTACCTCCCTTCACTGAAAGGACCACCTGTGGTCCTGCCATCTCCAAAGCATCCTCTTGGCGGGAACATACATGTAGAAGCAAACTTTGAGTTAGAGAGAAATGAAGATGAGTCCTGGTTCTATAGTTAATTGAGTAAATGACTTCCTTGACCTCTCTGAAATGTGGTCTCCTCACCACCAAGCAGGAATAGTAAGGATAGACAACTTTCCTTCAGGACAGGTAACATCCATGTAGGTCAAGTATAAAGATGGGCACTCTTACTGATATCCATTATTCAAAGTCATGCTATGCCCTATCACATGAAAATAATCTTTATTAAAGATCATCTCAAATTATTCCACTGTTAAGTTTAAAAATCTCAAGGGGCTTTCTCATGTTCACCAAATAAAGCTCCTGATCTGTGGTCATGCTCTGATCCCCCTGACCCTCCCAAGAGTCACACAAGAACCTACTCTCTTGTTGCCCATTGATGCTGCCACAGTCACAGCATGAGCAGAGAGGTCCTTGCTTGAATCAGTGTCCTCTTTCCAAATCTCAAATAAAAATTCCCCACCACATGGTAGGCATCTTAAGTGAACGCAGACAGGGAACCCATAGAAGCGTATGAAACCCATTTTGGTGAAAGCATGTGGCAAGGCCTGAAAAATGCCATGGAACCTCTCCTAATGAGTTGCAGTTTGGAAGAAGTATTGACTGCTTTTTGGTTTTAGAAAGAATGAAATTATTCTAAGATCTGTTGATAGAAAATCAGCTGATGTGGGGAAGGTGAAAGGTGGTGTTTTTCTTGAAAAGACAAAGCCTGTAGAAGAAAATGCCTAAACCCACCAGAACCTTTGTTTGTAAACTCATAAGATTATGGGTTTAGAATTAATTTGAGTCCTTTTCAGTTACCAGTAACTTAACACTTGGATCCATTATGCAATCATTACTCAGTAAATCCTTCAGAACATGATGGGAATGAAAGGACAGACTGTAACTATTTGAAATGGCTAGTTTAAAATTAATTTGACTCATTTGCTTGTTGGTTACCATCAACTTATGAGAACTGGAGTTTTTTCTTTAATCACATATAACACTCGGAAATGTTTTCAAATACACCATCTGGAAAAAGGATGGAGCAGGATTCAGTGTATTCATTTCTAAAACATTGGTGGTAAGTGATAATAGAGAAAGGACTCAAAAATGATGAAATAAAATCACCCTTAATGTGTCAATAAAACTTCTAAGTCTAAACATCATAAATCGATTACGGATTTAGATTGCTCTATTTAGCTCTATTGCTGTATTTAGCTCTACCAATTGGTTTTTGTAAACAGCTTCATTGAGCTCTAGTCCACATACCATGCAATTCACTCACAATGTACAATTCAACAGTTTTCATATATTCATAATTGGGCTAACATCACCACAATCCAATTTTAGAGTATTTTCATCACCCTCAAAAGAAATCTACTAGTAGTCACTCCTATTTCCTTCTTTTTCTGCCTCCATCCCCAGGCACCTACTAATCTAATTTTTGTCACTATGGATCTGCCTATTCTGAACATTTCACACGAACAAATCATATACTTGGTCTTTTGTGTCTGGATTCTTTTATATAACATAGTAATTTCAAAGTTCATCTACATGGTAACATTTTGGTACTTCTTTCCTTTTTATTTGTGAATACTAGTCCATTGAATAACTTGACCACATTTACCCATTCATCAGTTCATGGGCACTTCAGGTTTTTTTTTTTTTTTCTTGTATTTTGTCTACTATGAAGAGAGCTACTGTGAAAATCATGTGTATGGTTTTGTAAGGTCATGGCTGCTGCATAGATACTCATGAGTGGAAGTGCTGGGTCAGATGGTAGTCCTATATTTAATAGTTTTAGGATGTGCCATACTGTCACGAAGTAGCTGCACTAGTTTAGATTCCTGCCAGCTTTATGATTATTCTAATTTCTGCATGTACTTGTCCATACCTGTTATTACCTTTCCTTTTTACTTCAGCTTAATGTATGTGAAGCTGTAGCCCACGGTGGTTTTGATTTGCATGGTTCTGATGGCTACTGATGTGAGCATTTTTCACGGACTTATTGGTCATTTGTGTATTTTCTCTGGAGAATGTCAATTTAGCATCTTTGCCCATTTTTGAAAACTTGGGCTATTTGTATTTATACTGTTGAGTTGTAGCAGTATTTTATATATTCTTGGTACACGTTCTTTCTTAGATACATAATTTGCAAATATTTCCTCACATTCTGTGGGTTGTCTTGATTGTTGTTTTCTTAATGGTAAACTATGTTGCTTCCTCTCTAAATTTCCTGGCATCCAGCTGGCTTACAAAATACTTTCACATTTCTCTGGGGATGATTCCAAGAACTTCTTCCTCTTGCATCCATAACTGAACTTTGTATCCTCTTTTCCTCTATCCCAGATCTGATTCATTTTAAATCTTTTTTACTTAGCCAACTGATCTACCAAGGCATTAACTAGCTCTTCTTAAGTCTTCTTTCTTCTCAACACTCATCTCAGATTGTGTCCAACACAATTAATGTTTAACTTATGTCTGCATTTGGGCCTTTGAAATAGAGTACTCAATTGGAGTTTAAACAGAGCTTATGTTGTCATTATGTTTCTTCTAGATTTTTAACAGTCTTAGCCACATCTTTGCTTCCAGTACAGTCCTATATTGCAAACATGATGATGATACTCCTGCAGAAGGTTATGAAAACTGGTTTTGATACCATTCCTCCTTACTAATTTAAATCCTGACTCTTCCATCTGTCAATTTCTCTTCTATAAATGGGGGATGAAAATAGTTCCTAACTCATAGGTTTTGAGAAGATTAAATGCATTTTATGTAAGCGGTGCTTCCATTGCTTATTGCTGGAATAAACATTCAGTAAATGTTACCTAATATTATTATAATTAATTTTTCATCATTAAACTTTTCCAAGGCTTTTAAAAACAATGGAATTAAGTTGAAATGCAATGTCTTGTCCTTGACCTGCAAAGCAATTGAGAAAACGGGAAGGTGACCATAGAATCCCTGAAATAGCTTTATATCTCCATTTTTCAAAATCTGAGTATAGAATTGTCAGGAATAACTTTTTTCTGGGTTTTATTGCTGCATGGTCACTGAAGAAAATGTATCAATGTGTATTGTGTGCTTCATCCTGAACAGATGGAATTTAAAGCATGTTTTATGCACTCTTCTTCTTAATTCTCACATCTGTTTGAGGGTAAGTGCTGTTGTGCATAATTTGAGATGAGTGAGTGGATAAATCCATCACCCGAGATCACACAATTAGGAACTAGAGAGACCTGGGTGGGGTTCCAAGTTTCTTGAGTACCACCACGTCCTAAGCTCTGGAAGAGGTATCTAGAGATAGATACCCTCAAAGGCAGTGTGGGAGGTATGTCAAGCACTTTTATCTGTAATTCTTAAATGAGGCACATCTTCTATCTGGGAAATCTTCACACAGCTCTCCAGACATCTGAAAATTTCTGGGACAGGAAATATTAGATGTAGTTTGTGAAAATACTCATTCAGCAGAAATATTTCTCCTTGAGGGTGAGTACTTTCCTTCATTGGCTGGACTTTGGCTGATTAACTCACATGGATGAAGCCAATAGGTCTTACACCCAACTTTCCTCCTTTTCCAAATAGCCCCTCACATGTGGTGAAGAGCCAGGGGACAGCATGAGGGAGTCAGGCATGTCCTCTCTCTCTTCAAGAAGAAACTGAAGATACTTGAGTATTGGTGAGTGACTCAGGGCTGCCATCTTAATACGCAAAGGCAGCACATTCCTCACTGTGTGCACAGGAGGTCTTCATTATCCGAAGATAATTGGGGCTGGAAAAATGCTATTTAACATGAATCCATCAAAAATAGGGACTAAAATTTCAAAATAAACAGTAAAAAACAGTTACTTAGGAATTTGACTTGAAAATCAAAGCTGACAATTATAAAAACAAGCTTAATTTACTTAATAATCAACAAAGTAGATCAAAACACAGGGTTAGATTAAAACTCTGCCCTCTTGGAGAATATATATTATAAAATATATAATTTTAAGTTCTGACAAAACTGTTTAATAACAAAATTCAACTTACCTTGAATGTTTGCAACATTATTGTAAACTCTTTTAAAATTATTCAAAGATTTCACAAATTTTTCTGAGATTTTTTTCTTAATCTTTGATATTTAAAGCATTTTTGTTTGAAACTCTAATTACATCCTCAGTGTGGTTGATTTTCTCTTTGGGTTTAACTCTGCCCAGTCCTCTTATTCCTTGACTTTGGGTATGGCTAACTTGATTTTTCAACTTTCAGGGATGCCAAGAAATTTTGCATCCTTTGCAGAATTTGCAATTTCATTTTGCAAATCTATTTGTCTTGTATTTATTTGCTTTGGTTCGTTTGATAGTTACATTGTATACACAACATGAGACAGACCAACAATGATGATGACTGAATAGGTTAGAACAGGAGCTGAAGACAAAATGAGGGCAGTGTGAGGGTTGACACTTGTTTTAAGTTGAAATGGTATTTTTGCACTTTGCCTTTGCATCCTTATGCAAGTCCACAGTTTTGGTACTTCTCATAATACAAATTTCCCAGCTTTAATATTAGAGTTTTTTGAAATCCACATTTATCCCCACATAGGCCCAGCACAGTCTTGCCAGCACTGTTCTGCATCTCCCTCCTTATCTTGTACTTCCTGCTGAGTCTGCTCTAGTCATATCAGTATCCCTTATTCACAGCCAAATCCTTTTGGCCCCTGGAATCCTGTCCCCTTTGTTTTTTCTAGAGGGTTCTTCCCACAGCAAACTCACATTTCAGATATTGGGTCAATATTAACTTCTTAAGAAGACCTCTGTTCCTTAATCCATTGCCAGAGGTAGCTTTCCTTTGAATCACAACTTTGCACACTCTTGTGTTTACCTACTTACAGCACTTAATAAAATTAAAACAGGTATTATTTGTGTGCACACTTTGTTTCTGAGACCAAGACATATGTTTCAGGAGAAAAAGGGCTTGGTATTCTCCTTTATACATACAAAGCCAGTCTCAGTCTTTGTTCAGAAGAAAGCTTAAATTTTACAGTTTGTACAGAGTATAGGGGGAGAGCTTGGAGGCAGAGTACCTAGCTCACTTAATTTGGAGAATTTAATCAAACATCTTCAAGGAGCCATAGAAAGAACCTTTGCTTCTTTCTATGATACAGAAGCCAGCTGAGGCATGTATTTGGGGAGGATGTCAAAGGAAATTTTTCTGGATTCTGGATTAGATACAAAGGAAGCTATTACCTCATGCACATTCCTTCTGCCTAGGGATTTCTGTCTCATTATAAAATTAATCACCTCCTTTACCCACGGAAGGAGAAGAAGGATGCAGGAAGTAGATTGAAAGTTTGTTATTCACAATTTTTATCTACTTTTGCTCCAAGGCTTTAAGGTTTACCTAAAGAGGTATTTTCTCTACATTTTCAAAGTTAAGTAAGTTGGGGATACCCTAGGAAAAATACTTCATTGTAACGAAGGACCATAATTAGATGATCCAGATTAGAATCTGTTCAGTGCCCAAAAAAGATAGTCCCCAAGTCCTTGGAGCAAAAAAGTGGTAAGACTAAACAAGATACAGAAAGATCAAGAATCCATGTTTTCCATTCCTAAGACCTCAGAAACCTATAAAAGCAGTTGTTTTATGGGAACACTTAGCAAAGTACTGCCCAAGTCCATTTTAAAGGCTTGAAATCCTTTGACATATGGCAATCATTATCTGTGCTCAGCCATCTTTCTTGCACAACGCTTTCTTCTTCCCTCCCCCAAGGAAAGCATTTCTAGGTCCCCACATTTACCATATTTTACAAGAAGCACTTAGTGGCAAGCAAGGCTCAGAAGCAGTCTCAGGAAGAACAGCCCTGCTCGCAGTTCAGGAGCACCAAAGCATTCTGTGTCAAGATGGAAGCCTGGAGGCAAAACTGTTTCAGATTAGAAAGGGGCATACATTCCTAGCTGGGGTTTTTCTTTAGAAAAAGGCTTAATGACTCAGATGTCCTAAGCAGCAAAATGGAACGCATTGTTTTGCTTGGCCCTTTCCAAAATAAGGAGGATATATAGGTCTTACTGGTCTGGTCTTATTGGTGGATATGTTGGGGTTTCGATTTCCTAAACTCTGATAATGCAAGTGGCAGAGAAACTTGTCAAGGTGAACTCTTGTAGTAAGCATCTGTGATTGTCATTGATTCTGAGGATGTGCCATGTCCACAGCACCAGCTTGTGAGCACTTGCACCAGAGCACTCTTCCAGCCTCACTGTGGGAACTGTTGGAAGAACATACCCATACTGCGTTCTTGGAAAAACCTCCCCAATGCTACTTTTATGTGGTTCTCTCAGGAAAAACATTCAAAATATCCCTAGGAAATAAAAATTGTTGAGCCCAAATATATAAGGTGATGCAGTCCAGGCTCAGCTCAGCTTAGGGAGACATATATGTTCTCAACAGTCCTTTTTGCTCTTCACCCAAACCGGTATGGGGAAGGCCTACAGAAAACACATAATGCCCGATGTTAGAACTTGTCATGTACCAATATCATCCTCCACACCAAAATGCCAGGGATGGAATTCACCTGGACATCTACCTCCCTAAATGCTAAGGGATTCTGTGGAAAGAGCGCACAGCACATCATCACTTTCGCTAGTGGAAGTGCGCATTTCCTGCCTCCTTCCAGACCCCATGATAGCATTTTAGAAGCTTTTTAGCTCATTGATTTTACCTCTGATACCTTTTCCTAAAGATATCTAACTGAACAAGGCAAGGTCGGAGAAGGTGTTTTTCTCATCTCCTGTCAAATTCAGGGTCCCCAAGAAAAATAAGTCCAACTCAAAAGACAGGAAGCTAAGGAAGAGCTTTGTGAAGCTTCTCAGAGACATGATGAGGGAAATGCATCAGATTGTGAACAGCAAACACACCTCCTCTTTGGTCACCCTCTGTCTAAAGTTTCACAGTCCCCCAAGGAGGCCTTACCTAGATCTGCCCCTCCAAAACAGGTCTTCTCTAGCCAGCAACTGGCAACTTTCCCTTTTCTCCTGAGGAGGTGCTTGTCTCCTGAGGAGGTGCTTAATCTTCACAGAAATTAAATTAAATATTAACTCAGTTCATTTCTTTTTTTCCAGTTCTTTGCTCTATTATTTCTACTTTTCAGATGACAAAATTGAAGCCCAGGAAAACTATAGAGCTTGTCTGTATTAGCTCTGTAATCGGCTCATAAAATTGGTGCTCTTGGTCACTGCACCCTGATGCCATGCCAGCACCACATGGTTATGCATTCCGTAAGAAGAAACTCCTGCCATCCAGATCAGTCATTTTCATATTAAGCTCATTCATAGGTTGGAATTGAATATGGGAGATAAGAGACCTGCTGCACTGCTGGCTGAACTACCATCACAAGGGCCAGCAAAATATAGTGAAGGAAAAGGCTATGGATGTTCTTAATAATTCACAATATCTTTGAGACATACCTATTTCTCACAATATCTTTGAGACATAACTATTTCTCACAATATCTTTAAGACACAGATATTTAATAGATATATGTTGCTTTGTAGTATTATTTATAATAGTGGCAAATTAGAGACAGACTAAATGCCTCAGCCAAGAATTGTTTGAATAAATTACACCAAATTCATATACATGAATATCATACAGTTGTTAAAATTGGAATTTTCAAGTAAATTTTTCATGACCTGGATATGGATATGT
The DNA here is from genome assembly GCA_004024945.1 of Uropsilus gracilis. Classification (NCBI taxonomy): domain Eukaryota; kingdom Metazoa; phylum Chordata; class Mammalia; order Eulipotyphla; family Talpidae; genus Uropsilus; species Uropsilus gracilis. The sequence goes on from PVHY01000679.1 coordinate 45,939, forward strand.
TATTAAATGGAAAAATGAAAGCAAGATAAAAATCAAAGTAAATATTATATTGCCAACTTTGAATAAGTTTACTTAGAGAAAACTGAGGGAGGAATTATACTAACATTTTAAGAATGATTATCTTTGAACTATAAGACTACGAACTTTTTTAAAAATATAAACCTTTTATACATTCCCAGCTTGCTATTTTTTTTTGTCATATTTAGCAAAGTTATTCTATAAGCTAGTATTGTTGTGGCAGTAGTCCCAAGAAGACAACCAACAACTCAGGAAGGTGGTGAGAAGAGGCTTTTTTTGTTTATGCCCCTGGTCTCAGTGGGATAGCTCTCTAGAGGTTGAGCCCTGAAAGTCAGGGGAGAGTGGGTTTTATAGCCTTCCCAGATAATTTAGAGCTGGTTGCTATGCAGAAACCAAGCAGCTGGCAATCTGATAGATGAGGTAGGTTGTGGTCAGGTTACCCTCATGCTACACCTGGCATTGGGTGAGGATGGACACCCACATTGGGAAAGTTCCTTGTTCTGGCTACTTTTGTTTCTAGTAATTTTTTTTCTTGCCAGTACTACTCTAGGTGTGGCAGACACAAACATAAACCAAGTGGACAAAGTCCATACCCTTTTATTTAAAAACTGTTTTGTAATGCAGTTACTGGAGAGTTGTGTCTCTCTCTCTGACCTAATGAGATGTACCTTTATATACAGTGTTTGTCCAGTATTTATTCAACTTTTCTCTAGAAGCAATACTTTTTTTTTTGGAAAGTCACTTCTTTACCATTGTCATTTGGGTAGTTTGTGGGAACTTGTGTCAACTCTAAGTCCCAGAAGCAAGCTTTGATTAACTTAAGCCATCACTATCTCCCGCTCCATTAATCCAGTGATTGACTTACAGAGAAGCATATGATGCCATGTGAGGAAGTGACGTATTGAACACATGGCACTGCACAAAAAGAGAGCTCCTGTTCCTCTGAACTTTGTGATAGAAGGATAGGAATTTCTGAAACCACAGGTGAACTTGCTGGAATGGCTAAAAGTGTTGCTATGTGGCAAATGACAATAGCATGCAAGTGAGATCCTGAGTTAAACCCTGCCTGAAGCTATCTCAGGATTTTTCCATGACTTGAGCTAATAAATTCCCTTCATTGTTTAATCCAATTTCAGTTAGTTTTCTGTTGATTGCAGCCTAAGGAAATCTGATAAAGCTGTGTAAAGGCAACTGCTGAAAGTAGTGACGAGTACGCTGGAGAACTCAGGGGCCCTAAACACAAGAGTCCAATCTCCCTCTGAGTGCAGTCTCACCTGAGGCAAGTTCCAGTCCCCCTTTGGAACTCAGGATCTGAAGAATGAAATAACCGGTGTGGCAGCAGGAATCCAAAACTCCTTTGTTAGACAAGGCTGGTCAATGGAAATGTGTCCTGATTGCTAGTCCTTAGTTTTGAGAAAAAAATAAGGAGACTATCGTAGTACAAAATATAGTTATAAGTAAAGGACAACCTTTTGCTGTGAGATTATAAAAGTATAGGGATAGTGTTCATTGTGTTTGCATTTTCCCCCTTCATTGACAAAATTAAAAATTATAAGCTGTAGGGGGTAGAAAAAAAATTATAAGCTCTTCAGTGCTCTCCAATTTAATTTGTTGATTTGCTTCTCATTCTGAAACCCCCAAATTTGGATATCATGGTACCAAATAGTGTTTTAAGGAAACATTTAATGGAAAATTCTCAATATGCCTTTTATTTTCTAAAGCAAAAATTCATTCAACAACTGTAACTAATGTAACATGGTTCAATATATATAATTTTAGAAATATTTATAAAATGTGTAAGATTCACAATAATTAACAGAATAGTGAAGATAAATATGCCAGAGAAACATGCTGTTCGGTATGATTTTTGGTTGACTAGCTTTCTTCACAGAGGAAATACTCTACATATCTGGGAAATCAGAATTTGTTTCTCCAGGGGCTTTATTCTATAATCCCAGAGTAAGTTACCATTGGTTTAGAAAACTTTAATTCTTTTTGTTTTCTTGAGATAATTGACTCCATGTTAAGATTTAATAATATGTTTCCCTGCTTTTATCCATGGTATGTTATCCTCATCCTGAATTTATGTAGAGTCTTATTGTAAGTTTTAGCTTAACTTGGAGGTAAAATGAATCCCATACATGGGATAAGGTAAAAATCAAAAGTAAGGAGTTACTGTGGAAGCACTTGCATCAAAAAAATAAATCATAGTCTTCTACAAATAAGGGAGGAATAAGGGAGGAACCAATTAACATTATGAAAAGTATAAAAGCTACATTTTAAAAATGTAAGTTTTTCTTCATTTTAAAAAATCACTAGCCACAGAAGAGTCTTAAAGTAAGGCACAGAGAACCTTTTCCTGAATCATTAGTGATTTAGTTGCCAACCTGATACTCTAGCACTCTGTAATCTCTTTCCTACTGACAAAGGTCTCTACAAAACCATAATGAAACCATCAAAACCAGAAAGTTTACAAAGATGCATCACCATCATCAACCTCAGATACCATTCAAGTTATGCCAAGTTACTTATGTTCAGGTTCCAGTGATGTTATTCATGGCAAAGAGATTCGCTTTAGAATCATACATTAGATTTAGTTGTTTCTCAGTCTGGAAAAGGTGCTCAACCTTCTCTTGACTATCATAACCCTATATTCTTGCAGATTACAGATCAGCCGCATTGTAGAATACCCTCAGTTTGGGTTTGCTGATGGTTACTCAGATCAGGTTAAAATGAAGCATTTTTGGCAGGAGCAGCAGAGAAGTAATGCTGCATTCTCACTGCGTCCCATCAGGTGGCATACAATTTCAATTTGTCTCATCAGTAATGTTCACGTTGGTTACTTGATTATATTATTTGCTGTAAAGGCTTCCCACTTCTAATTAATAATTATTCTGTAAGAAGCTACATTGAAACTACATTGAAAGCTTATTTCTAATCAAACTTTAGTTCTACTCACTTATTTTCATAAGTAAGGATAAGCTTATTAAATCCAAGGGGTTATAATAAACACTATTTTGACAATTGATTCATTCAAATTGGTTGTTCAGTCCATCTCCAATGGCAATTTAGTCTTTCCATTATCCTCTGAATACTTTTTAACTTTCTAGTGCAGTTGTTCATAGTAAGGCAGCATTTCAGACCCTGGGGTCTGTATGGGGTAACATCATACTAAGGTGTTCTACACTCACCTTATCCTTTCTTGGCTCTATTCCAGTCATTTCTCTAACAAGTCTTTTATTTTAAGGAGGAATGGTACATAGAAGCCACCTGCTAGTCAGGTTCACTGGAATTTTGCTGTTATCCAGTCCTATCAATAGACAGAGTTAGGGAGTAAGAGCTAAGGAATAAATGCACATACAAGTGTGTACATGCATACACACATTTATGTACAGACACACATCTTTACATAAATACATACACATATGTGCATTATATATGCATACACACAAACATATATACCCATACACAGATATAACATAAACCTTTCAGTGCATAAACACACATAACACACAGATATAATATATGCACCTGTGTGTATACATGCTAACTATATTTATCCCATGTTTATATATTGAATTTTGTGAGTTCACACCTCCAGTGTTTTCAAATCCACAATCTCAAAGCCTGTGGGTCTAGGGAACCAGTTTTCTCTCCTGTATTTGCAACTCACTTTGACTGAGATTATCCTTAGTTCCAGATTTGATGTATTCCCTCTGTGTAACCAGTTGCACATCATCACCACTGTCGCCTCCTGCCTTATTTCATTCAGGGTCTGACATGCTGCCTCAAGATAACCCATGGTAATGCCACTCACTTTGCTCAGACCTGAACCCTTGAGTGAGGGTGACCTCACTAGGTGGGTGGGGATGCCCTCCCCACACAACCCAGGCTCTCACAGCTCCCATGCTGGCACCCCTCATGTGGAAGCCTTCCTCATCACTTGAGTTTTCCAGATGCCACCCTTACTGACTGACACTGACTCCATGTCCAGAGAGAATGTTCACCATGGGGATGAACTCCATGTGAGAGTTTAACAGAGTAGTTGATACAGATTTCAAGCACTAAGTCACATTAAAGAAGATGTGTTTCATGGAAGTGAAATTGATCATGAGTTAATTAAGTAAGCTCTCAGTGTATTTGCCAGATCCTTTAGTGGTTGTCCTGGTCTTCTAGAGCCATTATCCTTATAATGTAGGGCAATCTCATTAGAACATGAAATAAATTTCCCACCAAAAGCCCTAAAATGGCCCCCTGACCTTCTTTGATTAAAAAAGCAGATACCCAACTGTGCCCTGTAAGATCATGATCAGGCTGTGAGGCCCTACATATGCCTCTTCCCCTTGACCCTATTCTCCATGACCCAGGACATGAATCTTCCTTCCGTTCCTGACTCTCTCACAGAGCCTCTGCCCTAGCTGGGTTTTCTCCAGGAGATGACATTCTGACCTCTCACTTCTTAATCTGAGATCAGTGAGGCATTTTTGACCACCCTGGGATGCAAGAGCTGCTTCCCCTCCTTACTTCTCCAGTAAGCCATCATGTTGCAGGGACTTTGAAGTTCTCACCTTGATCTAAAGTTCTGTGTTTGGTTTGCTTGCTGATGTCTGTAGGAGTGGGTCTCTTCTTTGCAGTGCTAAACCACCAGACTGTGGAAGTGTACCCAGCATTTAGTGCTCAGTGGTGGAGAACTACATGAAGAAACAATTCACCTTATAACCCTGGAGAGCAGTGTAGAGTGTGCACTGGGAGGCACTGCCTTTCTGGCTTTATTTCCTGGCTGTGTGTCATCAAGCTAGTGGCTCCATGTTGGACTTCAGATTGTTCACCTGCAAAATGAGCCTGAGTGCTCATTGACTAGGGTAGCTGTGAAGCTATACTCTCACATACACATACCTTGGGACTTGGTCAGAAAATTAAAAAAAAAAAAAATACCCCCTCAGTGTAGGACCCAGTACAGTGAAATAAATGCTGGCCATTTCAGCTTCCTGGTGTAAGGAACTTTGCTCTCTGGGAGGGGAGCAGGCACATTGGGGTCTCTTAATCCATCTAAGCATCACTTTTGACCAAATGCTATGCTTTTTCTTGTGAGTCAGTAACAGCCCCGTCAATGAAGTGAAAGCTTTCTGTGAGCCATGCCATATGAAAAATAAAGCTTCAAAATGAGTTATAAAGGAAAATGTGTTCCCTGGCCTGTGTGGGGAAGAATGTTTCAGGGCCAAGAGAACTGCCTCCGCTGGAGGCTTAAGGTCTTATCTACACAGCCTAAGAGCTAGTAAAGAGAGCAGAGAAAAAGGAAGGAAACCCCAAAGTTGGCTTGTTCCTCCTGGATGAAAGTCCATTTTTATCTGTGGTGAGAGCCCTAGTTAGCTAGATGTCAAAGCTGCAGACAGGGAAGATGACCTCACTGGAAAAGAGAATGGTGACCCTCCCTTGGATTCAGGAATATGTGCACTAGACAAATGATCTTGATTCAGCTAAGCTAACTTACAGATGATATAAGCCCAATCGGTTCCCCATTTTTCATGCTACTAGATGCAAAGCTAGGCTGGGGAGGAGAGGTAGATGAGGGTGGCTGCAGGCCAAGTCCCTGCCAGAAGATCCCATCAGTCAGTAGAATCCCTCTGGTAAAGATTTCCCTACCATAGTAGAGCGGCCAGCTCTTGTGAACTTGAGCGATAGTCTTTGCTACAAAACTCTAGGTTATCAAACAAGACACATAGGAGTGTGCTGCTTTGCAAAGTGACTGATGATTACAAATAACAGGAACTTGGGTTTACAATATACTCAGAGATATTTTTTGCCAGTCTCAGTCTCATCTCAGATCTGAGCATTCCTGTGACTCACTGGCCACTTCTCTCCCATTCTCTGACACTTGACACTTATTTGCAGACAAAGTTGGAAAATTAACAAAACTTGGCATTACACCTTATCATAATATTTAACTCTTCACAGTTCTCAAAGACTCTTCATATTCATGATTTCATTTCTTCCTACACTAGAAGGTAAGTTGGGCAAGTATTACCATTGCCCTCCTCTTAGAAACTAAGAAACTGAGGCTCAGTGAAGCTAAATATATTATCCCAGCATAAATAGTTAGATAATGGATGCCTGGGGTTTTGAATTCAGGTCTAAGAACCAGAGTTCACACTGCTCCTAGACCATAAGACATATGCCCAGTGATGAGTTTTTGTGCTGTCAAGTCTTTCTTTTAAAGAAAAATTCTCTAAAATTTAATTTCTTTCAAAGATTTGGATCACAGTTGTCATCTGAGACGCCAGATGTGGTTGAAAAACAAAATTATAAAACTTTGAGAGCCAACTTGGACAAGCCAGTTGGGAATTTGGGAACCATTAGCTACTATATACTCTTGACTCATGGAAAGCAGCTTCTGCAGCTTGACCACTGCCTGGAAACTTAAAAGGAAGAAGATGACCTCTTCTGAAAAAATAGAAACCAGTGGGAAGTGGCAGCTGGGAGTGTTCTTCTCCCAAATCCCTTTGTAACTAGAATGAGCCACCCTTCAATGTGCTGTCAAGACCCCCCAGGCAGCACACCCAACACATTCATTATCATATGTGAAAATGCACGTTTGTTTAAAAAGTCAGGTTCTTTAACTTCTAAGACTCTTACAACTTCCTAAAGACCCCCAGGCACAATGTCGAACTGAAGAACCAAATTAGACTTAATATGACCAAATGTAAAGGTCTGAATTATGCCTTGAATATACTTTCTGGGAGATGAAAGGAACAATATGCTTATAAAGTTCTATTACTCTTTAAAATAGACTTTTAAAATGTTGGAAGTACCTCCTGGCTAGGGAACGGATTAGATGCCCTGCTTTCAATTCATTACTTCTAATATAAACACTCAGCATCCCTAGTGTTCAGCATCAATTGACTGTCTTTATACAAATGGAACAGATGGAAGGCCTTGGGCCTTTGTCTCTGAAGTAAGTTTAATGATTCGAGCAAAGTGAGATATTTTGTCTGTTTAAGGTTCTGCCTTTCAAAGCCATATCTTCTTCCATTTGGGAAATGGCAATGTTTATGGTGCCCCTGTGCCCAGTTGGTGGAAGGATGAATTAGATAGTAAGCAAGTATCTCCTTATGTCAGAAAATACCAGTCCTGGTAAGAAGGGGAAGCCATAGTGGACCATATGCTGACATTTGATGCAAGCCCAAGAATGTATAAAATTTTATTTGAAGCAATCTATCAGACACAGACATCAGATGTGCTGGTTAAAGTAAGTTCAAAGGTATGCTGCTTATATTTTCAAAATATTTCTAATTTTTAAAAGTACTATGTTCAATACAAAAATTTCAAATATGGAGGAATGCAAAAGCAAAAATTAGCACCCAAGATCTTGTACGTAAGCATATATCACCTTGTTATATATGCTTGTATGTTTTTGCTATTCTCCAACTATTTAATAAAGCATCTTTTAAAAAATTTGAAGCCCTGTAGATTTTATGGCTTCCTTTTCTCCTTGCTTATCAATATATTGCAAACTTCTTTGTCAGTCAGTGATAATGGGAAGACAAGAATGAATGTGCCTTCCTAAGAGAAGTATGAGATTGCACTTTTTATGAATTAACTTTTAACCAATTTTTCTTGCTAAAAGTCACTTTAACATTGCTGATGATGCTTTTATCTGTCATCAGGAAAAAGCACTCAGTATGGGCAAGAAGAGTTGAGAATAACCACCATATTCAGATCCTGTTTATAGCTTGGAGTAACTGAGGCAATCAGAGTTGCCAAGAAAAAATTAGAGTGCCCACACATGTGGGTGTGTGTAACAGTTTCTCTGTCAGAGACATAGTATGAGGTAAGGTCAGTTAAAAGATCCTGAGTCACCAGGACTACGGTTGCCTTTGGAAGACTGGGCGTAGAGAAGAGAGGTGAGTCTGGCAGTCATAAATCCCATCATGACACAGGCAGTTTACATGTCATAAAGGCTTAGGTCCTTATTACTCTTTCCCATTGCTGAGCTTCAGTTTCCTCATCTGTAACATAAAGGATTGAAATGAAGAATTATTTTCCAAGAAGCTTAACCAGCTTCTACTTAATTGAAAAAAACAAAAACAAACAAAAAAAAAACAAACAAAAAAAAAAACAACAACAAGCCATTTGTTGACTTGAATAAATCCAGCTTACAGTGTGGCTTAACTTAATGATTCAATTGATAACAACAGGACCTGATGCCATTCCTCTGCAGATTCTCTGTCACCTCTGCTGGTTTCCTGAGACACCCCAATGATATAAGATAGTGGCAGCAGCTTCCCTGCGACCTCATTTTTGGGTTCAAGTCCTGGATTCAACTCTAATATTATTAGCTCACATACCTGTTTATGAAGCAATCATCTTGAATGTGGTCAGGGGTATGGAATTTCCTCACTGGAAGGCCAGAATCATTACAGTATCCATGGAGGCTTGGATGGAAGCCAACCTGAAACCCATAGCCAGAGTATCAGGGACTAGTGTTTCTCCAAAGGAAATATGGCGCAGTGTTCCTGGGAGAATAGGGGGTTGATGCTGGTTCGGCTAAAACAACACTCCTTTAGATAGAGAACCTTAACACTTTTTGATTCTGAAAATTAACCCTCAGAGGTTGATGGATGAGGTATAATCCATCCCCATATTACAGATGACAAAATAGTGGTTCAGAGGGATTAAGAAACTTTCCCCCCCCAAACTCCCAACTGGCAAAAGTGTAGCCACAACTCACACTTGGTCTTTCAACTCCCAAGCCAAATCTCAGTGGTGGACTATGTCAGTCAAGGTTACCTTTCATAGCTGGTCTCTTGAGGATCAAGCATGGCTGGGCAGTTGCCTTGTTGACTTCTGACCAGTCAACCAGACCACACCGTGGCCATCTTCACCTTGTGCTCCATGAACTTGAGCCTGTGAACAAACGGACGAAGTGAGCAGGCAAGCTCCATGCCTGCCATTGGTCGGCATGGATTAATGACCCTGAAAAACTGACCTGACGGGTGTGAAAGGGAAATTTCTGAAAATAAATTGCCCTCTGCCATACACAATCATTTGTGAGTCAGAAAGAAGAAAGAGATGACAAATTGGCCATTTTCTCCCCCCTGTGCCACAAAGGCAATAAATCTGGTTTATCTCTCAGTTGATATTACCTACTAAAGCATTTGTAGGTAATAAAGCACTAAAGCAAAATGAAGCATTTAAATGGCCTTTGTGATGGTAGTTCGGCCAGCAGTGCAGCAGGTCTCTTATCTCCCATAAAGATTCAATTCCAACCTATGAATGAGCTTATTATGAAAATGACTGATCTGGATGGCAGGAGTTTCTTCTTACGGAATGCATAACCATGTGGTGCTGGCATGGCATCAGGGTGCAGTGACCAAGAGCACCAATTTTACGAGCAGACTATAGAAATAATAAAGACAAGCTCTGTAGTTTTCTTGGGCCTCAATTTTGTCATCTGAAAAGTAGAAATATGAAGTGGTACCTTTCTCACGTTCATGCATTTTAACTCTTCACCCTATTAATATGTATTATGCATCCAGCACATGCCATGTGCTAATTTAAATAAAAGATACAGAGTAAGCAACACAACCCAGTTTCTTCCTGCTTATATTTTGTGCCTTATTCAAAATGCTCTTGATGCATAAAGGTGGTGCTGGAGGTACGTATTAATTAACAAAACTTCCAATATAAATCGAAGATTTATATTAGTGATAAGTGCTACAAAGGAGGAATAAGGGTAATATGAATGTGGATTATAATGAAAAGTGATCTAGTGCTAAAATGAGGAATTAACCAGATAAAATTAATCTCTACTCATTTTAAAAATTAGCAAGTAATCCACCAACAAGTGATTATGCCTGTCCTATTTCCTTGTCCTTTATAATGGGACAACATTTGCTCACATCAATAGGTGGCATCTCTTTTTCACATCATGAATCTGGGCTGGTCTTGTGACTTGTTCTGATTTTTCTGCTCAGATGTGGAGAGGGTATGATAGAATATAAATATGAAGATAAACAGACAATAAAAATGAATCCAGAATATTAAGTGATGGGATTCTCAAGTATGAGGTTTTACTTAAAAAAATAAATACTGAAAATTTTATGAAAAGAAATCAAATGGGAACTAAAATCAAACCATGTTGTAACTAAAATGAAAAGTTTAACAGCCTATTAGACACAGTAGAAAAGAAAAGTGGAGTATAGGCTAAACGAGATAACCAGAATGATGTCCAGAGAGACAGAGAAACGGAAAGCAAACTTTTCCAGAGATTGGAAAAAGGAAATGCTCTCTAACTCATTTTATGAGACTGGAATAATCTGAGTATCAACACCTAATAGAAACATTGCAGAAAGTGAAACACAGATAGTTTCCCTCATGAACATAGATGTAAAAGTTCTAAGTAAAATATTAGCAAACTGAAGCTCATGACTTAGGAAAGGGTAACGCATCACATTTTAGTTTGTTCTCACTTTTGAAAATCAACCAGTGTAAATCAATGTATTAATCTAATAAATGGGGGAGGAGATAAATAGCTCAATATCTATAGGAATTATTTAATAAAATCTCTTAGCAAGTTAGAAGAAAACCTGTATTTATCTTCTAATAAAAAGAATTACCAAAAACATGCAAGATATATTGTCATTACGGAAAAACATTAAGAGATAAATATGCCCATTAGAATTATTCTGCTTTTATTGTCCTGAGTGTCTTGGTCATTGCAAGAAGTCAAGGTAAATAATTAAAACGTGTAATCAGTGAAAGGAAAAAGTTATTATTATTTCCAGATAAAAAATAAATGTGCATGTATAGACACCAAAAGACTCTGCAAACAAACCTGGAGTGAATTTGTCAAGATGATGAATACAAGATAATATGAAAGAAATACAAAGTTTCCCAATAAACCACTGACAATTAAAAAAAAATCATTTAAAATTCCTCCATTTATAGCAGTATTAAAGAACAAAAATATCCAGGGAAAAAGAATTTAAATGTGCAAGACATCCTCATGGAAAATCATAAAACATATCTGAAGTCAAATAACTTGAGGATATGCACGCTTTATAGATCTGAATGTTCAATATTTAATTAATTAATTTATTTAACAATTAAAAATTTTTTATGGGAAGAAAACAAGTTACATAGATAGGTATACATATTACAATACCATAATTACAAAATTATAACCATGCAAAATAATATATTATTTACTGATGTGTGATTTAAAAGTTTCAAATATCACTGGCATGGCAAACATCAGATCCAGTGTACTAATTATTATTTCTGGGAATGATTAATGGGGAATAGGATAGAAGAGATATCCACAGAGAACATCAACTATCTCTGTGATGGTTTTTCTTTTTTTTAAATTTAATTAAATTTTAAAAAAATTGCGTATATGTATATTTATATTTATATTACATTATTGCATTATTGTGTACCCCTGGGCTTTCCCACTTCACTAACACCTGTTAACCATCCTGATCTTTTGTTTTCTCCACCTCCCCCCTTCTTCTCCCTCCTCCTCTCTCACTCCATTGTTCAGTCCCATTGGTTGTTTTTATTTTTTCTTGTTTGTTTTTCCCTATATCCATCATATAAGTGAGACTATCCTGTATTACTCTTTTTCTTTTTGACTTATTTCTGCTAATATGAGTCTTTCTAGTTCCATCCAGGTTGCTGCGAATGACGTTTGTCCTCTTTGATTGATGCATAGTATTCCATCGTGTATATGTACCACATTTTTTTCTTAGCCAGTCATCTGTTTTGGGGCATTTGGTTTGTTTCCAAATCTTGGCAATTGTAAACAGAGCTGCAATGAACATGCACATACAGGTGTCCTTTTGAATTAATGTTTTCATGTCCTCTGGGTAGATTCCCAGTAGTGGGATTACTGGGTCAAATGGATGTTTAATATTTTAGAGATTAGTTCTAGTGGTCTGTATAGCCAATATAAACTTGATCAAAATTCCAATGACTTGTATGTGGAATTAACAAGTGATGGTGAAGTTTATGTCAAAATACAAAGGGTCAAATAATAATTCTAAAATAATCCTGCTGAAGAACAAAGTGGGAAGACATGCCCTACAAACATTCAGTGCACAGCTCATAGGACAGAGTAGATATACAAATGTAGTAAAATATGATAATGAAGCAGAGAAAGACAGTTCAGAAACAGACCTTTACATATGTGGACACTTGGTTCATGACAAACCAGCACCAGAAATTACCCTAAGATCATTCTGTGCACAAAAATCAATTGTAGGTGGATTGTATACATTGTAAGTTTATAATACCATACAGTGCCTAGAACACAATATCCTAGAATACAATATAGAATATCTTCATAACTTTGGAGTAAGGAAAGTTATTTAAACAGGACATAGGAAGCCCCACAACTGTTTACTTCTTCTACCAGAGACTCTCTTACAAAAATGACCATGTAGCATTGAGAGTGGGTGAATATATTAATATACTTGACAAAGTTTATATAGAAAATGTAGCTAAACATCTTAAAATAAGTAAGATCACCCAAGAAAAATGCGGGAAAGAATTTCTACTTCATCAAAAAGTCCATTCAAATGATCAATAAGCATAGAAAAAGTTTTCAGCTTCTTTCATAAATAGAAACAATATTAATTAAAAACACAATTAGATACCATGACACATTCATTGGAGTGGTTACAATTAAGAAGCTGTATAACAGCAAGTATTAGAATGGGAGCTCGCAGGGCTTGCTATGGAAGCATAAATTAATACAAGTTCAAAAAACTTTTTGTCATTGATCACTGAACCTCAACATTCCCTTACAATATGGCCCAATCATCCCTTCTCTGGGCTTACACTCAGCAGAAGTGTGAGCAGTTGTACCCTAGAGACACACAGCAGAATGTTGCTATAGACCCAAAGTAGAACAAGCCATAAAAGTCTTAGTCACAAGGTGGGTGGATAAGAGGTGGTCTATTTGTAAAGCGGAATGCCTACTAGCTTATAGCAATAACAATATTTCAACTATAGCAATGAAGAGGAATCAACATGGACAAATATCCCAAACTGCTGAGTGAAAGAAGCTGAACCCTAAAGAGCACACACTCATTGGTTCTGCTTATATAAAGCACGGGGTTTGGGCAAGTGACTGTGGACAGCAAAACTGCAGTGCCTGGCAATGTCTGTTTAACTGATTAAACCATTAAGGAAGGCAAGCAGTTTCCATGAATGTCAAGATTGGGTTTCCCCTGATGTGGGAGAAGGGATAAGATACAAGGTGGAGTGTTCTGTTTCATGTCGTGGTAACAGTTACCTGAGTTTTCACTTAGTGGTGCCAGCAGTCTGTGGATTCCCAATTTATACACCACTCTGTAAGGATGACATTCACCTAGCAAAGTGTCATTCCAAAGGAATGTCATTCCAAATATGCCACTAATAAGTATGGGTCAACATCACAATTGAAACAAAGATGGTGAAAAATATTCTCGATTAGGAGATATCTAAACTTTGTTCCCATACCTCTCTCTGAAAGAACTCTGGAAAACTATGTATCATCTCTCACCCTTTTAAATCTGACAACTTGCATTTCTCAAAATATTTACACAATTGAAATATACAAAACTATTACAATGCTGTGATAAAATGCTTTTTACAAATGCTTTATACAATATTTTATAAAATATACATGGACTACAGGGACAATGCATTGAGGATTTGAAACCCATGATTTAAAATATAAATGTCCAAATTCTTTGATTCAGAAATTTTTGTGTTTTTCCTTGAAAGTTCATTCCATTCACTTTTTAAAGAAATCTTATAGAAACGCAACGTGATATTGTTGCACAGCCACTTATTGATCACCTACCACAATTCTCTGTGACACAAATACACACATAAATTAGAATTTAAAATTAAGGTGACAACATTGATTTCATAGATAAAAAATCCCTCTGGACTGAATTATAACTTTGTATTACATAATTTATTAAAATATAAATCAAGGATTCATTTTGATAAAACATCTTAAGACATCAAAAGTAAATTTTATCGGCATCTTTTAACGAAGCAAATGAGGGGGGCTTATGGTTTATTTATGAAAGAAGGCTTCGGTGGCATGGAGTCAGCCCATAACCTTCCGCCATTAGCCTTCATGATTGGCACCTGTGATATTGTGCCCTCCCCACAATTTACACACCTTGCCCAGTGGGTGTGTGCATGCCTAGACCAGCATGCCTGGGCCCAGGAGGGAGGGATAAGAGAGCAGTGTCACCCTGGGGGGAGGGGAACTCAGGGGGTCTCAAGTCGCTGTTTCCTTGCAGGTGGTTCACTATTAAAAATCATGTGAAGATGATGTCAAGGGCTCTGGTATTTATCTTTAAGCTGCTAGAACCAATGATGAAACTACCAGGATTGGGATGATTGCATAAAAGCAAGAGATAGGCCTTTCTCTAATGTAACAGAGGAGTGTTCCTGAAAAGGCAGGTGAGAAAGGGCAAGAGTATGATGCTTTTTTTCTGAGAACTACTGATGCTCTGTTCATATCTGTGCCCCCATGTCTTCCTGACACCTCTCTCCAGAACTTGACCCACCTAGCCTACCAATCCATTTCCTTCCAAGTACATAAGCTATGCTTGGGGTCCAGAATTCCCCTGCAGGAGTAAGGCTTGATAATATGCCCTCGTATATCACCTTTCCTTCTCTATCTCAAGGCCCTTCTTCTACAGGTGTTCCCTGTTTGTGTTTCCATGTCTGCTGCTGAGGAACTCAAAGTAAGAACTGCCTCAATAGCAGATGCATTTCCAAGTAGATCATTAGCAAAGAGCAACAGTGAAGCTATGGAAACAGACTATTCTTTTAAAATTACCTCTGTACATACCCACATTGGAAAGTGCTCGCACATGCCAAGGATGCACAGAATCCATTCGAAGACCCAGAGAGCCAGAACTCTGGAACAGAACTCAGATTTCAGGTTGTAGTCATACACCTAATTTTTGCTCATTTAAGTTTTCTGATGTTCTGGCAATGAAATTTTGTGATCTGTAAACTAAATGGTAGATGAACTAAACAAGGGTAAGCAAAAGTGAACCAGTTTTCCAAAGGAGCTTTGGGATGTCCAAGGCCATTATACAAGGAAGAACTGCCCTTCTACAAAATGACATCTGCTACTTCCGCGGAAATCATTGAAACAGTGCCTCTTCCCATACTAGTCCCCTGAGATACCTGCTGGAAGGGACCAAGCCCCCACCCCCACCAGAGTCACAGACTCCCAACTTTTCACATCACTCCTCATGCTCTTATTGTCTTTGGATATTTACACCTTCAAATCCAGACAGGAGGAAAGAATCTCAGGGTGTCCCCCCGGGTTCTCAGGGGGAAGAGGCATGCCTGGGCTGAGATTCCCCATTCTGGAGCAGAGAGGCTGGCTCACCGTTAATTTATGCTTCCTCATGCCTGACCCAGCACTTGGGCAGAACTTTCAACAGAATTAGGGTGGAAGCAGCAAATGTGAAAGTAGTACAGGGACTTTAATTAAGTTCTTCTGGTGTGCAGGGTGCCTGCGAGCTGGTGAAGGGGAATGGCCTCACCATGCTGTTTTCTTTCCTGGGTGCTTACAACCATCATGATATTGTTTAATGTTAAAACAAAATACAGAGGCTTAGTTAATTTATGTCCACTTCCTACTCTCCATTTAATACATTAACTGTTTCCTTTACTTATTGGGTAATTTTGAAGACTAGCCAGAATTTATTGTCTGGATGACATTTCAACATTTGATAATTGCTTTTACTTTGAAAAAAGAGGAAATCACAATATTAATTTGGTCACAGGTGAAAACTTTCATTCGTGGAAAGGGTTGAAGAAATTCAACCAACATCTTCTTGACTTTTTATGGAGACCCTTTTAAACATTAATTGTATGTGAACAATTAGATCGAAGTTGCTCTAAATGGGCCTCAAAACTTATTACATTCTATAAAACTCAGAGTGTTGAGAAACTGGTGTTTAAATTCACAGCCAATATGATGGATATGAGTTCTTGAGAAGTTTTGGCTGGCTTCATATCTTTCACTGAGAAAAGTTATAGTCATTGTAGTGTAACCAGTCCCCACTGCCAATGATAGGGGCCAGACACCAGACATCAGTCTCACTGATCTGTGTAGGTTCTTTACTGGTTTTAGCAGTTACAAAGACACACCAGGCAGGGCTAGGCCAGGGCACGGCCAGGGCCAGTGGTGGGGGATGGGAGATGAAGCAGGTGACCCTTCTCAACCCCCCAGAAATCTTCGCTCTTTCTCTGGGTTCTCTCTGGTCTCTTCTGCTCTCATGCTTGTGTGTGTGTGTGTGTGTGTGTGTGTGTGTGTGTACTCTCTGTGCCCCTTTACTCCCTATTTCCTAGACCCAAGTGTGTACACATAGACATATGCACACCCACTGAACTTACAATCATGGAAAAGACACAGTACCCCTGTTGGTTATAGGTTAATGAAGGAAAAAGGCTGACTTACTCCCTTACCCTGCAATCCACCCACTCAGGCTTTTTCTCTTTTTGCTGTACAATATATGTGCTTTCTCCTTCTGCATGTTTCCCTTGAGGAATGTAGAAACCATAGCCATGAGCAGCAAAATAAACAATGCAACCATGTGCAAGTAAGCCCTGTCCACTAACGTGGCAGAGCATACCAACCTAAAGGTGAAAAGACAAAATGATCTGGCACCCAGAAGGTGATCTATCACATCTGCTATGTTGAAAGGCACAGCTGCACTCAATGGGGAACCACTGGTACATCACTCCCATCAGGTGCTGGGAGCCATCAAATTTTCTGGCCTTCTCTGGCTGTGATCTGCACCACAAGGCACACATTGCACTCTTGAGACTGGCAACGTACACTTCGCTCTGTCCCCAGGGGTGTTCTCACTGTTGTCACTCCAACACTCAGTCTCTAAGGCCCCAGTGTGACATGCAGACCCCTGTACTAGGCCAGCCTTCTGCATACGCACTTGGTTTGGGGACCTGTGGATTGCAATCTCTACATACAGCCTCTTTCGTGTCCCTTCTGGCTGTGGTCTCCAGCACAAGCCACATTCCCCACTGTCATCCTTGCCTGGTGAGTATGATGCCTCGAGGATTGTCAACTGGTCCTCACGGGCTGTCTCCTCCATACACTATCCATCCTGCTGCTCCTGGATCTAGTCTACCTCCTGATGCTGTGCCTGTAACATCTCCAGAATTGTTCTTGACTCCATTTGCAGAGCTGTCTGCCAACTTAATGCTTTTGTGATTGTCTCTCCATCTGTGTTGAATATTGCCGAATCACACCAACTGTTGAATATAGCTAAATCACACCAACTGTCTGTGTTGAACTGGCCTGCCATCTATGCCAATTGCCTGTGTCTTCTCTGTCTTTGTTGAACCATCCCACCCTCATTGCCAGCACTTTAACTTTAATTCTCACTGCCAATTGTAGGGGCAAGAATCAGGCATCAGGCTCATCAATATGTGTAGGTTCTGTATTGGCTTTAGCAGTTACACAGATAAATCAGGCAGGGTAGGGTCCGAGCAAACCAAGGCGGGGGTGAATGGAGGGCAGTAGGAAGCAGGTAAGGCTCCCAGCCCCCAAGGAATCCTCACTCTCTTTCTCTGGGCTCTCTCTGATGTTCTTATACTCTCTCATGCTCATACTCTCTTGTTGCTCTCTCTGTCCCTTTATCTCCTTACCCCTAGGCTCAGGTGTGCACACATACACATGTGTACAAACACAGTGGACTGCACAATTATGGGGAGGGTACAATACCCCAGGCGCTGTTTCCAGGCTAATGGAAGGGAAAACTTGACCAATTCACTTACCCTACAGTCATGAAGACAAAAGAGAGGGTAAGGAGCCACATCTAGGAATTCCAGAAGGAATGGAAGATGGGAATTCATGAGAACAATATGGCTGCCTTAATCAGATAGGTTAGTCCATGGAAGGTCAGGTTCATTTCTAAATTCCTTGTGAAATAAATGACTACTAATTTTGTGATCTTGAGCCACTCTATTTTGTTATGCCTTTCACTTCCTCATTTGTAAAATGCCCTCAATAGCTGTGCCTGGAGGGGATAAGAGTGTTATAAAAGGTGAACTAAAATCTGAGCTTTCTATCCATGGAGAATGGCAAGTCAAAAACCTTTCCTTAACAGAAGCTCTTTTTCCCTTGGATTGAAGTTTATTGAATCGGTTTAAATTGAAGTAGACTTAAAGCCCGAGCATGGATGAAATACACACTTATTCACATCCAGATTAGATCATGGGCCAGACACTACTGAAGATGTTTCATTAATTTATTACCAGTACATTCACTTTCCATATCAGAGAGCAAATGAAAGTCATGTGAATGAAATTGTTCTGATTAAAACCAGGCCCAGGGCTGATGGTTATGTGTGAGTCATGTGGTTGGGAAGAGTGCGTGCCCTCCCATTGGGCAGTAATGATGGATCTGCCCCATGGAATTGGTACGTCGGGTCCAGTGATGCTGCACAATGTGGGAGCTCAGTTGATTAATGATCTACCAAAGACCATGAAGGAACCAGCGATTAATCTTTATTGTTTTCATTGACGATAAGAATATTGCCAAGTCAGTTGGAAAAGGCTACTGCAAAGGGGTGTAAGACCTTGAAACAGAGACAAATGCCGCATGCCCAGAAGCCAGTTTCTTTCAGCAAAAGGAAGATATTCATCATAGGATTACTGTCATCCAAAGAGAAAGCCTCCAAACTGAAGGTTAAGAGTAACTAGAGTTCTCACAAGGTTTTAAAGATGTGCCCAATGGGACAATGGAGGCAATACTGTTCTCTTAAAAGAGAGGGCCCAGGATTAATGAGAGGCCCAGTGAGGGCTATGGGTCAAAAATGACACATTGGCCCATGGCAGTTAATGGACATTAACAATGCCTCAAGAAGCAGAGGCAATGCCTGGAATTACCAGGAAACAGGCCATGAGTAAAACTGAAATTGAGTACACTATTCAATTCCAAGTCTTGGGTTCTTATGGAAACTGGGGAAGATATTAGAAATAATCTTCTTTACCATGCTGAGGATGAGAATCAGAGGTGATATAGATTTCAAATCTAGAAAGTGAATATTGCATGTGACACTTAATGGTTAGGGCAGCTGCCTGGAAGAAAAGACAGGTTTTGGAATGTTCATGTCTTCTCAGTTGAAGCAGAACCAAGTCTACTTGTCATTTGTTCAAGAAGTGATTATAAAAGAGTGAACTTCCGGTATAAAATCAATGTTCTACTGGAGTCTAGGTACTAAATCTAAGGGAGGGTGATGTATTTATATTCACCTACATGCATCTATGAATGAATTTTTATTTGTATACATATGTTCATGAATTTATATTCAAACATGTATATATATGTACATTTGTGGGCTAAATAGTAGATATCATACATTATATAATAAATGAAATGATTATATTATATGATATATTATATATTATATGATATATATTATATGGTATATGATATATATTATATATATATATAATGGTCTAAAGGTAAAGATCTCAAAACCCAAATCAGTGAGGTGGCCTACCTGGCTGGCAGGAAGGTCCTTCAGGTGCCAGGGCTAAAATGTCTCATCCACATCAGTGTCAGTTCTTTCCCTGTGTGAGTGATCATCACAGTTGTCTGGTGAATAGTCTTGACATTTTCTTTATTATTTTCAAAGATATTTTCTTGAGAATATAGGGAACGAAATTGCAGTAAGTGTGAGTCCCTTAAAGAACATTTCTGATTATCCTCTGTATAAGCAAAAAAGTTTCAAATTACTATTGAGGAGAATAGGGGTTTTTATTCTCTTTGCTTTTTCATGGTTGTACTATAAATGGTATTTATTTCCAAACATTCTCATGCTGCATGTCATTTCCCTAGAGCTTCATAGCAACTCAATCAAGGATCCAGCTCAAATATTGTTATACATCTTTCATAGAGGAGGAAAGCACAACGCAGCAAGGGCCAGTGGCTTGCCAAGGTCTCAAATCAGAGATGTTGGAAAAGAATTAGATCCCCTGGCTGGTAATTTATGACACTGACCGAGGTATAACATAAAGGTTCCTAGACTGTAGTCAGTCTACAGCAAAAGCCTCAACTCAGTTTCCTCTGGTTGCTGTCGGTAATACATCCACTCAGTACCAAAGGAGCCTGAAAACCATTTATTTTCCAGGTGAAGTTATCTGAATGTTTTTCATGGAAGCTGTAGATACCAAGGAAGCAGTCTCAAACAGGTAACCATCAATAGATACAACTCCAAAGGAACTTTAAAAATAAACAGTCTATACCTTTTTAATGAGCTGTTTTCAATTGACAATTTACATGCCTTATATTTTGATTTACATGGGAATTTGTACAAAACTTTTGACATAGTGATTGTTTCACTCATCTAAGCAAGGGTTTTTTTTTGGGGGGTGGCATGAAATAGCTACTAGCCCTGTGCTTTAGACTATTACTCAAGTGTGCAAGACTGTTGTGTAAGTCCAGGTGTAACAAGTCAGACCTAGTCTCTGAACCTGAAGACAATGCCTTCTAGACCAATCTACTCATTGGGCCATACATCCTAGATACATGGACAATTTAAAAATTCTATTAGATACATTACATATCTAGTAAGTAATAGGTTAAATCAATCACCCCTCTCCCAGCCCCCTGCCCATGCCAATTAACTTGCCTGCTTGCATATAATTGACCCAGACTTGCTTCTTGGTGTGTTTGTATACCTGGTTCCCTGAGAGCATTAAAGATTGTAAAATCCACCAAGGACTTTAACACTCGTCTTTAGCTGCTAGAATGGATGATGAACCCACCCACACTGGGATGGTTGCAAAATAATTATTAAATTTGTTCTTTTTACTGCTCTGTGGGTTCAATGAATCCCATGTCATTCTATGAAGTTTCATAGCTATTTATCTAGACATCTATTCATTCCATCAGTGAGCTAGGTAGGCCAGTTATTTATCCTGAATTGTCTGTAGGAAGAGAAATATTGCTATGTAAAGAGTCTCATAAATTCTGGATCACTGAATGCTGAGAAGGCGAAGCACAGGTTGCAAGGAGAATCTTGACTACATACTTTAAATTGGCAAAGAGGTGTCCTTGCTAAGATTTATTTAGACTGGGGTCTAAACAGAGAATAAGAATTGATAGGGTAAGTGAGTTTTGTCAAACTTTTTCCTCCATTAGCGTATATATCCAACACCTGGGATATTGTGTGTTCACCATGATTGTGCGATCCAGTGGGTGTACACATGTGGAAGTGTGCACACCTGGGCCTAGGAGATGGGGCTAAAGGTACACAGAGAGCACAGGGTAGAGCACAATATGAGAAAGGACACAGAGAATGGGTGCAGAGAGAATGCCCAGAGAAAGAGTGAAGATTCCTAGATGATGGAGGGGGTACACCTGTCTGTATAACTACTAAAACCAGTAAATAGCTTATACCTATTCAGACTGGTGGGCCTGATGCTTGCCATTACAATTGGCAATGAGTATGATGCAGTTACACAACAAACAGATCTCACAAGGGGAGGGTGGAAGAACATAAGAGCAGACACGGATAGGAAATAGCATAAATGGAGACTCAGTCATGGGAGTTTGGTGAATGGAGTCATGACATGAATGATACAGATATGGTACTTGGGGTAAAGTCAGGAGAGTTCAGGGGCTGGGTCATTCAGGATCTCTAGGATATGAGACGCTCATATACCCTATAAATACAATGGAAATCTTCAAACCTTAACCCAACAGTTTTAAAAGAGAGGACTCAGTGGTGAAGATTGGTCTGAGGTTTCTAACCCAGGGGAGATTTAAAATATACCAATGCCTGAGCCTCACCTGAAATCCTAAGTTGAATTTCTATGATAGGCTGGAACCTCAAGAGTTCTCAGGCCATCCACAGATGATGCTCATGTGTAGACAGGGCTATGATCCACTGAAAATTGTGAACCTCTCACAGATTTGGACCTGGTTAGGCCCTATTCTCTGTTGGACTGCATTTAATACATTTAATACAACAGAATATGATGAACTTAAGCCTCTCACAGTGTACATTTACTCTCAGTAACTCAAGAACAAAATGTTCAAATCAATATCCTAACATGCCATCGCCTAGGTGTGATAGAATTGAAGGGTATGGACTGGGGCCTAAGTAATAGAAGCCTCTTAAGATGTTGATTATACATCAGCCCCAAATAAGACCGCTCAGCATACCACACCTCCACTGTATACTCTTGACTGGAAATCTGTCATTTGTTATGTACACATCAAAACATTCCCACTAAAGCCTTATTAGGGAAATATTTGTGGCCATGTGGAATCAGTTAAGTCCCACAGTACTGTGAACTACTGTGTTCCGAGCTGCATGAGCTGTTCTCCAACTAATGAACCATATCATTAATTACAGACACCTCAAATAAAAACGCCTAAAAGGAAAGCATGATATATACAATAAATAAAAAAGGTCATGATTTGCAAAGGGGCCAGCTCATTCTGAACCAATTGTCTCTCGTTTTCCTGAGCTATAATTGGAGACATTCATTTGATTTATCACATTGGACTGGGGAAGGTCATGCAGTTTGCAGAGATTAGAAAGTTGCAAAATCTGTGACCCCCAAAAGTGCTTTCACCAAGTGCAGAGAACCCATTTCAGATCAGGTTTATTATTGGAGCGACTAATTCCAAAGAAAGATAAATTACAGAAAAAAAAAAATTTCAAAAATCTTTCCCATTCATTTTTTAAAATGACACTTCTGGTTTTAAAGGCAAGGGTTAATTAAGCAGTCCCAGTTGCTATGAGCAAAGTCAAATGAAAATTCTTGAATATATATGACAATAGTAATTGTCAAGTTCTTGAATTAATTAACTACAACATTTGCTCTAAGAAAAAAACAGCCTCAATTATTAATATTTTTTATGAAAAACATGTTTGAGTATCAGTAATTCCTACTTTCTACTATGTGTGTATTTTTTTTTTACTTTTGGAGTGCAAATATATGATATATATGTCATATATGTTATGTACATTATATATAGGTGAAATTCCTAATTCTTAATTCATCTGACTGAATATTCATAGGCTGGAAATCTACTTGTTAAACGTAACATTGCTGCAACCACAAAAATAATTCTTTGTAGTTCTCTGATAGTTTTTGTTTTATAGGCATGACATCAGCTATTAAAAATCAATTATTTACTGCTTGTAAAAAGTAAAAGAAACAGTATGAAGGTTTTTTGTTCAGAGTCAGTCTGTGCTTAATCGGGAATCAACATAACATTCATAATGAAGGTTTGTTGAATGCCTACAATGTGCTAGGGACCTGACATCTGGCAACACCTCAAAAACATCTCATTATGCACCATACAGGTCCAAGAAATGAATTCTAGGAAAACAGGGACCCACATCTTGCTTACAGTATATCCTTAGTGACTGACACATAGTTGCTTAATATTCATCAGATGATTGAGTGAACAAATATCTTGGGTCTAGGGCCATTGAAAGAATGTGAATGACTTGGAATTTTTTTTTGTTTCTTTTCAGATTTATTGTACATTGAAAACATTGATAAAATTGTCACAATATCTATGAACTTTTTATCTAATCTCTTGCACCCTCTCCCACCACCATGCTTGTATGTAACGGCAAAGGTTTAAATGTACTGTTCTTCGAGAATCAAGGTCTGACCTAATGCTCATTGTGTTAGGTCAACTGATGCTCCCTCTGTCATTTACCTGTACCTTGAGAGGTTCCACTTGACTCCCACCCACAGGAATGTCTGGAAAGGACACGCTATAGAACATTTTGCACATAGTGTTATCCGTGCCCTCCGTTTGGAACCTGAACTTGCATTATACTTTCATTATTTCTTGGAAAATTGTAACCAAGGAGACAAGATCTCTGTGTAGTAAAAAGGCCCATTAGGCAGATATACTGGGAAAGGATGGTGTTGATGAGATGTAGAGGGGAGTAAGTGTCCTCTTAGAGTGGAACTAGGGTGATGAAAAGGAAACCTCTCTAAAGATGACCTCTTGAGAGCAGACTAAACCAGGGCTGTTATATGGAAGATCACACACCAGCATTTCTTTCATTCTTTCACTCTTTTCCATTATTTGTGTCTTCTCAAGCACCGAGAATGACATTAGTCTGTTGGATCACAAACTTAAGGATCTGTTGAAAATCATGAGCCTCCTCCTCAAGAAAATGCTTAACTTAAAATTGCAAAGACCCACAAAATGCTACTTATGATGTGAAGGGGTTTGTGAGCGTCTGACCCCCAATCATGGTCTGAAATCAAAGACCTCCTGAACCTTGATGTATCTTTAATGATTTTCAAAACAAATCTTTTACACCATAGTGTGGCATTCCACTTCCCCTGTGTTTTTTCCCCTTCCCTTTGCTAAACCACAATGCTACCTTAGCAGACAGAATATTAGACCAACATGCTGAGCCAATGAATGCCTAGTCAGTGGTTTTCCAGAGAAAAGAGCCACATGAAAGCCCCTTGAGTTGCATCCCTGTATTTGTAACTGCTTAGTGGTTGGGGCAATGGAGAAAATAACAGCCAATAGGTATACAACCTAAATTTACAGAGGGGATAAAAGTTCCCCAAACGATAAAATGTCTCCACTTTTGGAAATGAACAAATATTTGAATCTACCATAGAACCCAATTATTTTCATTTTAGCTTTATTAAAGGATTGTACCAGGAAGGTTAAAAAATAGTAAAAATAAAAAAGAGGCTGGAGAAAAGGTTACTGTCTCAGGGAGGTCTCCGAAGAATGTGAAGAACGTTTCCACCAGGTTGAATTGGAATCAATAATTGCCTAGAAAATGTCTCCCGGAAGCACAGTGGTGTTTAATTAACAGGATTCTCATTCATAGGAACAGCACAGAGCAGCTCTGCCAGGCACCTGGGTCATGGAGGAGAAAGCAAGGGCATTGACTGAACAAGGAGTCTCCTAAGAAGAGGAACCATCTGTCAATCGAGCTTTATTTGCCTTTCGCCAGAGGTATTTTTCACTATCATGAGAACCCTCTGGAGTTCCATATTAGGACCTCCTTACTGCTGTAACCTTAGGATTGAATGAATCTCCTACTCACCCTCCCTCCTCGGCTGGGTGATCCCCATTAAACCAGCAGAAGATAGGCAATTGACTGCCCTCGTGACAGGACTATGCATGTGAGTGGAGGCCTGGGGGCCCCATACTTCCTGCAGCCTCTGACACTTCTTGCTCTTACAAGTTGGCTGTCTGGCTGTAATTCTGTCAATAATTGAAAGATAGACTCGGTTGTTAGCTGAGCATGTGTGTGCATGTAAGCATTGGGTTCGGACTGAGGGGGTAGACATGAGGTCTGACAACCTTGAACATATCCCCTCCAGACAATACCCAGAGAGACTGTACTATAAGAAAGAAAAGCAGGGACCACTACAGGTTTTTCATATTAGTCCATTCCCCAAACAAAAGAATTTGATCACTCTCATAGCTTAGCACATCGTTGGAAGAAAAATCATTTCAGGATTTTGTAACCCCTGTAAGACAACCCTATTCAAATAATAACATTTAAGGATGTGTGCAAAAGTGTTTAGGGAAACCATTGATGGAGAATTATAATCACACTATACCAAACAAGATACATAGATACTTAAATGGAAAACCTATTTCTGTGATTGCCTTGGGTGGTGGAAGTTGTCTGCAAGAGGGGATAGCAGACCTGATAGAAGGTCTGCTAGTACAAGTACCTAGGTCCTGAGACTATTCCAGGAAGCTGGGGAGAAGAGCTAGAGGAACAAACTTATCTTCACTGGGAGGATCCAACTAAATAAATTTTTTAATAAATGTCCCATTCTATAGGACAATTGACTCAATCTCTTTGACAAGTTTAATTGTTTTGGAAAAATAAAGTAACAGTGATCATAAGAGAATGGTAGGGTTAAGACTCAAGAAAGTAATAATTCAATAAAATACACGAATTTGACTGTCCAAAGCAGTTTTAAAAACTATTGGGGAATGATAATGGATATGGGAACTTAAACTAGGCTTAAAGACTAGTAAGAAAGCAATAACCTTCTTGGGAATGGTACTTCTGTGTGGCTGCAAGAAAAGCATTCTTCTTTGGGATTCATGCACTCTTAGGAATTATTTATAATTATTTTTGGATAAAATATCCTCATGTCTATTATTATTTTACCATGAGGGAAAAATAGATTACCAACATATCTCAACAGTCTCTTCTCCAAGTATCAGGTATTGTAGAAACTTGCTTTGAGTGTATTTATTTGATTTTTGTCTAAGACATAATGTTTGAGTTTGATTGCTCTTCTGATTATCTCTTAATAATTCATCCATGATGTTTGACCTTTGTGACTGTTTTTTGCTCTCCCCCACCTCTTTTGCTCTTTTCTGATTATTAGCTTGCTTGTTACTGCCTTCTTAGACCAAAACATGTAGACATTTCATTATTTCACATAAATCTGATAAGGAGCAAAACCTTAACTTCACTAGATACTGTCAGTATCTTAACCCTTAACTTCTGTAGCTAAGTAATCTCTCTTGTAGTCTCTTTCTTATACTATACCTTGCATTCAGCCATCAACAACCTTGGTGTTAGATCTTGAAAGAAACTCTGTGGATTAAGTGATTTATTTCAAAGTCTCTTTAAGGCTGAATGCTTAGACAGGGAACAGTAGGGAAACAAGGCTGATCTTCCTGGGTGTGAGTTAACTTTATAGTGATCTAATTGGTTGTCTGGGAGTATTAGACTGCCTGCCACAATTGATTTAGACAGCTTCCCCCTCCCCTTCCCACCCCACCAACAGCACAAATATTAGATGACATAATTCACAGTATAGGAAATTAAGAGCAGATAGGAAATGCACACAAGACTACTGTATTTCTTCCAAAGGAAATGCACATATTGAACACATTACTAAGGAGGATCCTCAAAGTTGGTAAAATCAGTTCTTTCAAGAGATAGCAACAGGGTACTAGAGAAGATGGAGGCCACAGCAGAAAGGCAAGGAGCTTAAAGAGGGGGCATGGTAGGGACTCACTCAGTCATCTCATTCATTGCCACTCTTGGAAACGCCACAATACTGTAATTTATTGTTGATATGGAAGCTAATGGGTCTTTGTTCTCAATATCTAACACTGGGTTAACATCTTAATTATTTTCCATTACCTTTAGCAGATACTTTTCCCCATAAATTTGAATGAAATAAATTGTAGTGAATTACTTGTAATCACCTAGAAATTTGGACTTATGGGAACACTGTAGAGCAAAACAGCAAAACTATGTTTCCTTTTTTTCTGTTAGGTCCAACACATCTCTATTAGTGGAGTCGAATCTTGTCCTTCTCTCTTGAACTGGGAGAAAAAAATGTAGTGCTGGGATCTCATGACTTTGTTAACTTGACCAAAATTTGTTCAGTAGTGTCCATTAGTAGTCATGTCTTTCAACACCTCTTCTTTCCCCTTCCTTTAGAAAACTATACATGGCCTTGTGTTAGAGACTTTGTTCCCTTGAAAACAAGGGTGGCAAGGATAGTATTTCTTCAGCTACCCTGCACCAGCAGAGGACAAAATGAGAATGAAACCCACTGCATAGTTAGAATTGTGAGCACCTGAGTTTCCCAAAAGGACCCAAGCATTGCTTGACTTCGGGAAAGCTGTGGCACCAAGTGAGCATAAGCACATTGTGTTCCTTCCCCATCTCTTCCCTTTGGCATGAGGATGCCATTAAGGATGTAATGGGAGCTTACCTGATGTGCCGGGTTGAAAAATGGTACCAGTGGTCATGTTTCCCTAATTGATCAGACCTAATCTCCGGTTGTTTTCCTAAGTAACGAATAAACCAGAACATTTACTTGTTCAATAAAATATTTTAGTTTATTGTAATTGCTATGTGAATCCTCTCTTAATTCCCAAAATACATCGACAGCATGGTACAGAGGAGTGAATTATGGCTGAGATCTGGTATGATAAAATATCAAGATAATGGACTCCATCAATAGACTGATCCTGGTTCTGGTGGAAAGAGTGTTTATTATTTTAAATTTAGATTTAACTGACACATAATGTTGTATTAGTTTGAAGTGTACACTATGATGCTTTGATATTTTTATGTATTACAAAATGGTAAGATTAATTAACATATAGTTACAATTTAATTTTTCTCATGAGGTAAAGTTTTAAAATTTATTCTCTTAGCATCTCTTGCCATCTCTCAGACATGCAATATATTGTTAACTATGGTCATCAAATTCACCATATATTACATGCACAGGTTTTAGTTATCTTACACCCAAAAGTTTCAGTTCCTTGGAAGAACCCATTTTATCCACCCTCATGCCCCTACCTCTGGCAACCACCAGGTTTTTATCCGCATTTATGAGAACACAATTTTTCTGTTATTTGTTATTTTTGATTTCACATACAAATCATGCCATACAGTATTTGTCTTTGTCTGATATAGACTGTTTAGTATACAATGTCCTGGAGTTCTATCATATTGTCACAAATGACAGAATTTCCTTCCTTTTAAGGATAAATTGTAGTTTGTGTGTTTTCTTTATCTATTCACATTTTCATTATCCATGCATCAGTCATTGGGCATTAAGTTGTTCCTATATCTTTTATGCATAATGCTGCAATGAACATGAGATGAGAATTTCCTATCGTTTGGATAAATAACCCAGAAATGGAACTGCTGAATCTTATGGTAGTTCAATATTTCAATTTTTAAAGTGACTTTTATTCTATTTTCTAGAATTTCCATAATGCTTTCCTATACCAATTTACATTCTGACCAGCAGTACACAAGGGTTCTTTTTCCTTCACAACCTTGCCAACACTTCCTATTGCCAACCTTTTTTGATAATAGTCATTCTAACAGATGTGAGATGAAACTTTATCATAGTTTTGATTTGCATTTATTTGATAATTAGTAATGTCAACAACTTTCTCATTCACCTGTTGGCCAATTGTAGTCTTTTAAGAGTGGTGAGAGAGGTGCCCATGTCTTGTTCCTGATCTGTATGATTTATTTGAAAAAAAAAATCAAATCCTTTTTTGTTGTTATTTTTCATTCAGCTTTTTGTTTGTTAAATTGTATGAGAGAGTTCTTTCTATATTTGGTTATTAACCCCTACATGTGACTGCAACTATTTTCTCCCATTCCATACATTGCTTTTCATTTGTTCATGGTTTTCTTTACTGTGCAGTCTTTTTAGTATGATGTAAGCTCATTTGTGTAATTTTATTTCTGTAGTCTTTACTTTTGGGTATCAAATCCAGAAAAATCTGCTGAGGTTGAAATCAAAGCATTTACCCCTATCTTCCCTTCTTGGAATTTTAAGTTTTCAGATTTACATTCAAGTTTTAATCCATTTTGAGTTTATTTTTGTGTATGACATGATAGTGGTCAGCTTTTATTTATATGCATGTGATTGTCCCGTTTTCCCAACATTATTTAGAGATGAAATTATCCTTACTTCACTGTATATTTTTTGACTTCTTTGTCATAATTTAATTTATCTTAGATGTGTGGATTTATTTAACGACTATTTTGTTTCGTTGGGATATATGTGTTTCAATGTTAATACTATGTTTTGCTTACTAGTTTGTTGGCACTATAGCTTGAAATCTGGACACATGATACCTACAGCTTTGTTCTTTTTTTTCTCAAGGTTGCTTTGACTATTCAGTTTATTTACAAATACATACACATTTTAGAACAGTGTATTCAATTCCTGTGAAAAATGCTATTAGAGAACTTTTTTTTTTACTTACAGACTTAGAGGAGGCAAAAGACTCACTGGAGATAGAGATTTGATAGAGGAAGAACTCAACCTTCCTATTCTCTTTGGGGCTGACATCTAACCTGGAGGTAGAATTATTTAATGCTTTTAAAGATATGCTTAAGTCAAGGTGACAAGGATTCTTGTGTGTTTGAGACAAAGAGAACCCCAGACAAATAGTTAATCACAGAAAGATTGTTTCCCTCTTAGTAAAATGAGGGTACTAATTGCCTCACAGGATTGTTCTGAGCACTAATTTTTAGATGCCAAGTACAAACTAATCTCTCAAAAATTCTCTTGATTATTATGAAACAAAAATTCTAGAGAATTAATTGGGCTTTTGAATAAGATGTCTGTGCATTGTTCATACATAGAAGATCAGATATTTTCAACCCAAGAAGGATATCTGTGTTCTAGTACCTGGAATATTTTCTGAAATTAGGACAAACTATTCATGACAGCTTCCATAGATGGAGCCCAACATTAAAAGATACCGTGTGCATAAGTTTTCAGTGATATTTCTCAAAGGCAGTGGCACTGCAGTTCGGAGCATGATTTGTAGCCTGTCAGTTGTAAGAAACCATAGGGCCTCCCAAGTGGACTCTGATAAGAGAGAGTACTTACAGACTCATGAACATGATTAAGCACCTTTCACTTGCTCTCAATAGAGATTTAATTAAAAACAATGTATATTTCCCTCCATGTCTTTGTCAAAGCAATAGAGATGCAAAATGGTTATTGTTACAACTTTTTAACAAGAATAAATGATTCTAGGAATGCTATTAGAAATTATAATAAAGGCACTTGCAGAGGATAAGAGAAAGTAATTACAATGCACAGAATATTAATCTTTGCCTTCTTCCTACACTGGTAGGGGAGGCTAGTTATTAATTAGCTACATCCTCAATAGTATGAAAAATTTCCTCTGTAGTGTATTGACTCTGCAAGTAAAAGGGATCATCCTATAATGTTAGAGCAATATCATGATCATGAGAATGAACAGTGTATGTTAACAGTGAGGTGCCAAAGTAAAGAAGAGTGCTATTTTCTTCTCTTTCTCTCTTCAAAGATCTAGAGCATTCTTGTTGAGAGGGACCGCTCCAGATCACAAAGATGTGGATTTAAATTCTGGTTGTGATAGTCTCCTATTACTTAATATTGGACTTTCAGGTTTTGCATCTGTACTGTAGAGGAAGTCACACTCCCACCTTACAAAGATTATATAACACTATAAAGATATAGATATGGTTGCCATCATGCTGGGAGTATGGGAACACAATGAGCAAATGAAGATCATTATTGTATTTTGGTTTATTAGTACTATTTTATTTGAAGACACAAAAGTAAATGAAGAAAAATATAAAAATAAATGCAAGTGTTTTGGGGGGTCAGTGGGGGGTAGCGCTATAGTGTGTACACCTGAGAGACACTCCACTACCTTGCCTCACTGTCAAAACTAGAAAGGATGTGGAAAATGCTACTTCCATAACAATGGACAGCTTTTTTGAAATGTCAAAGAAGAATACATTAAGGGGCAAATAATAAACCCTTTATTCCATTAAAGGTAAGTGGCACATTGCTTACCTACATAAGGAGAGCTTTTTCCCTGTATGACGCTTGTTCTCTCACCCATTCTTTCCCCAGGAGCAAGCTCACTGAACAGCCACAGGAGAATAGATCTCAGTAGGCAGTACTGTCTCACTTTGCAAGAGTAGGAACAGCTTAGGGGATATGACTAGTTCAAAAACTAGATGGGAACTGCAACAGAATGCCTTTTCCACAGTCATTTAAGCAGAATGCTGCTGAACAGGTAGGGCCAGTTGTGAAATTACTACTACAAACTTGCTGGGAGGGACTGAGGTGAGACTGTACCCTGGGAAGCTGAGGACCACTTCTTAGCAAAAAGCCTCTTCAGATGCCAAGTCATACATTCAGTGTGTGTTGTATCCACCCCGAGGGGGCACCTCTTGCTAATTCTAGCAAAGGCAACTACTGGCTAGCCAGATTTTACCATGTGGTTCATTTCCATGGCAGGGGATTCTCCCCTCCCCTTTAAAAATCTATTATAGAAAGGCAACTTTCACTTTTGCTTTCACCTTAGGATACAAAACATGTTTTTTGTGTGTGTACATAATTTTTACATCTGTCTTTAGGTCTTTTATTGACTTTTATCTAATGAAGTGTTTTTCTTATCAATTAGACAGGGTATGTAAAAGATTTGTTTTTCATCCACATGGTTCTTCATTATTTACAATTCTCTGTGACTCAAGTTTATTTGAAAACTTGGATATTTCACTTCTCAGACCAACATCCAAGATGTTTCTATAAATAAAAGGCCTGCAGTCACTTAGCCTAATTTCAAAGACTCCCCTATATGAAGCTAAATGGAATAGTCTGGAGTTTTCTGGTATTAATCTATGATTTTACTTTAAATCGTAGTATTATGTTGCCATCTTATTTTATTATACTTTTTTAAATGTTCTGGGACCACTTTTAAAATGGACAAGGTTATGATAATAAAAGATAAATCTTAAGAATGCTAGAGCTTCTCTAATTTCTGCTTATTTTTGTGAACACTCAGGATGATGTTGTTTGGTTTTCTAACCTTATCATTTCTGACCAACTGAAACCACAATAGACTATTTGAGATCCTGAGCAATGAAGCATCTACCCCAAAATATAGGGGGGGGGGTTCTTTCTTGACCAGGAGTAGATGGGGTCTTTCTGCACTGAGCTGTGCTCATGATGAAGGGTATAGATGTGAGTGAGGCTTCTTTTAGGAAAGACATGAAATCAAGTTCCCCACTCTAAAAGTGTTCTTCCTCCTTCAAGGAACTGAGTCTGTCAGGAGCATTAACATGCTTCAAAGGACTTGTCACAGGAATTTCCTGTTATCTGTGTAGTTTGAAGAGGGAAGGGAAGGACCGAGTCTTCCCTGTTGTTTTCCATACCTTGTTTAGCACCAAGCACCTGCAATAGTAAGAAGTCAATTATGTTTACAAAGTTAAACTGAATAACTTCTAATTCTCGATAGAATAGGACAAGAGCACATGCTATACAAAGAGAAGGGCTGGAGAACTGCTTTTAGTGAAGATACCATTGGTCCATCCATCCATTCATCCATCCATCCGTCCGTCCATCCGTCCATCCATCCATCCATCCATCCATCCATCCATCCATCCATCCATCCATTTCAGTCCTTTCTTTGTTTCTGAGGGATTTTAAAGTAAGAATATAGGAAAACTTGACATATGCAGCATATAAACTAGGAACTACAGAACTAGGGACTGCAGAACAACTTCAAGAATAAAGGGCAGGAAGAACAGCATCCACAAAAGCATAGGAAATTGGGTTTGGGTCAATGTGAAAGACCTTATAACTGGAACGTAGGGGACATGGAAGGAAGCAGTTGAAGATAGTTTGGAGAAAGACCCTGACTCCACTCATGGGAACTTGGCTCATAGTCCTTCCCCAAAGAACTTCTGAGAACAAGGGGTATAGCGCAGTTGAATAAGGATAACTGGACTGTACAGTCAAACAGAGTTGGGTGCAAATGAAAACCCTGGACATGTGACTTTCCTTTTCTTACTGTACATCCAGTTGCACAAAAGACATTACTAATGGTGCAGGACCACCATGAAGGTTAATAGAACTGGCACTGACTGTGATGGACATGTAACAGATGCTCAATAAGGACAGGTTTCTTTTGTCCCCATTCTTAAGAAACTCTCATCAATATAATTGTCTTCTAACTAAATACAAGTTGAAGATCATACCTTAGATACATTTCCAAAAAAATATCTGATTTATTTTTTAGCCCACAACATTCCATTGATCATTTCTGAATAATCTGGTTATTTGTTGATTAATAGTATTACGTTTCTTTTCTTAACAAATTCCTGCCCTTTCTGGTATTTGTCCCACACTAATGTCCTTTGAAATTTATCAGTCTGAATCAGTCATTCCCACCCTCCACACAACCTCCTTTAACATGTAGACACTTTCACATACACCTGAGGCACATTTTAAATGGGTCACTTATGCCCTCAGACTGAACAACTGAAGTTCATTTCCAAAGACTGCTTCCATGAAATCTAATTGGCAATTATTTTTCACAAACATTTGGAAGGGTGAAGACCTTTTCAGAAGCCTTCACTTTTTCTAAAAAGTAAAAGTTGGGCTCAACACCAGGTCTTATCTACAGTGATCAGTAATATTCATATTTGTATTTCCTCACATTTGACTGAAAACAAAAATCACTTCATTGATCAGATGATGATAAAACAAAAGCAAAATATTTTGTTAAAATTTTAGACATTAGCCATGATGGCTATGATCATCCCTTTTTCTTGGGAATTAGAGAACCAAAGGACTTGCTCTGGTCAATGTAACATACTTGAAAATGATATGTCCCTTCCAGGTGGAAGTCTTTAAGAGTTAGAGTAACTTGCATGTTCCCAGTCCTTGACAGGGTGACTGGTGACGTTCCAGATGGAGGAGGCTCTCATAGACTGTGCCACCCACATGGAATAGAGTTTCACCACCACCACCCCCATGCCAAAGTGGACTTGTGGCCAAATGAAAAATAGCCCTTTCTTGTCATTGTTTAACTTTTTATTGTGAGATATTTGTATAATTATATGCAGTTGTAAGAAATAATCCAAAGTGATCCCTTATACCTTCTATCAAGTTTTCCCAAATGATATCTTATATAACTGAAATATAATACCAGAAACAATAAATAGACATTGACTAAATAAATTAATTTGACTCCAGTTTCACCAATGTAACATGCACTCATTTGATCATGTTTGTATGTCTTTAGTTCTATGGAGTTTTATCGCATATGTGATATGAATGGCCACCAGAACAGTCAAGACAGAGTACAGTTCCATTACTCTTGCTATGCCTTTATAGCCACTGTCATCTTATTCTCTTGCCCATCTCCTTTACTATTGGCAACCAGCAATCTGTTTTCCATATACACAAACTTACAACTCCAAGAATAAGCAACGGGAACCAAACAATAAGTAACTATGAAACTTTTTTCATCTTAATTTCTAGGTATTTTAATTTTATTTTTATTACTCATTTAATTGGTAACATGGTTTTACTATACCGTGTAAAATGCAGAGGTATAACATTCTGCAAATGTCTTTTACCACACCACATCCACCACCAAAGTACCCTTAGTCCTCTGTCATAGTCCATTGGGCTTCCTCCTTCGTTAGTTCACATTCCCATCTTCACTACCCCTCTAACATCCTTAATTTTGCAGTCGTATCTCTGAAGTTCAGTTTTATTTTGGCTCAGTTTTGATATCTACTTTGTTTTGTTTCTCTATATTCCACATATGAGTAAAGTTATCCAATATTTATCTTTCTTCTTTTGACTTATTTCACTTAGCTTAGTCCCTTCCAGTTCTATCTATGTTATCACAGTTAGCAAGAGTTCATCTTTTTTATATCTGAGTAGCAGCCCATTATGTACATTTATCACACATCAGTCCATTCATGTATCACTGGGGACTTTGTTTTTTCCATTATGGCTATTGTAAATAGCGCTGCAGTGAACATAAAAGTACACATATCCCGTAATGTAATGTTTTTCAATTCTTCAAGGAAAGACCTAGAAATGGAATTTCTTGGTCATATATCTATTTTTACTATTTTGAAGAAAGTCCACATAGTGTAAAAGGGATACTTATTTTCTACAGCCTCCCCAAAACTTGTTATTTAATGGATTGTTTTTAATATGGGCCATTGCCACAGCAGTGAGTTAGTATCTTATTGTGGCTTGATTTGCATTTCCCTGATGAGCATTTTTCATGTCTGTTGGCTGTCTGTATGTTGTCTTAGAGAAGTGTCTATCTAGCTCTTCTGCTTATTTTTCATTTTTTAAAAAAATTTCTTTTGGTTGAGTTGGATGAGTTCTTTGTAAATATTGTGTACAAGTCTCTTCTCAGAGGTATGACATGCAAATATTTTATTCCATTTAGTATGAATCTTTTTGTTTTAATCATAGTTTCTTCTATTGTCCAAGTGCTTATTAGTTTGATATAATTTGTTTGTTTTATTTTCTTTGCTGTTGGAGCTAAGTCCCCAAGACATCACTGAACCAATGTCATCGAGTGTTTAATATGTGTTTTCTTTTTTGTATTTTATGATTTCTAGTCTTGCATCCAAGTCTTTAATCCATTAATTATTTTTTTCTGCATGGAGTAAGAAAGTGGTCTAGTTTCATTTTTCTGCATATGTCTGTCCAGTTTTTCCAGCACCACTTGTTGAAAGTTTCCTTGCTCTACTGTACACTGTTGGTTCTTTTGGCATAGAGTAATTGTCCTTATCACTGTGCTTTCTATTCTATTACAGTGGTCTATGTGCCTGCTTTTTTTCTAATACTATACTGTTTTGAGTACTATTACCTTGTAATATAGTTTGAAATCTAGAAATATTACTCTCCATTCTTTTTTTTTTTTTTTTTTTTGGTCAAGATTGCTTTGGCTATTTGGGGTCTTTTGTGGTTCAATAAAACTTCCAGTAAATTTTCTCTATTTCTTTAAAGAATTCCTTTGAAAATTTAATAGCGGTTTTATTGAATCCATATTTACTTTAAAGAAGATGGACACTTTAACAATGCTAATTCTTCAAATTTTTGAGCAGGGAGCATAAGGGATATAAAAATGTGCTGCACTTAGGACAGTAAGGCTACTTAGATCTTTCATACAGAGAACCTGAGTATCTTGATTCCAAGAGCATTTGTTATTTTCAACTGCTCATTCAACACTGAAAGACTACTCTGTGAATTAGCCACTTCCAAATAAAAGAGCTAGAACCCTCATGAAAATCGTTATACAAAGGAAAGAAAGATAATCAAATAACTTAAGACATAAGCAACTTTAGAAGGTAAGAAGAACTATAAAAAAGTAGTAGATCAGAGTGAGGGCAAACAGGAGTGTTGGGGCAGGAGTAGCAGTGGTAGCACTAAGATTGTCGTTTGGGCAAGTCTCATTGAAACTTGAAAAGGGTGGATAATTAGCCAGACAGTACCTGTAGGAAGTGTACCATAGGCAGACAGAATTGTGGAATCAAAGAGCCCAAGAAAAGGGTCTGCCAAGGATTCACAGATGAGCAAGGGAGACACTATGGCAGGAACCAGGAGAGCAACAAGACCATATTAGTCAGTCTGGACTTTGAGATAACCCTAATTAATTCTGAGTGAAATCAAGAGCTGTCAATGGGTCAAAATCTGATCAAATGTATACTTTGGGTTGCTTTCTTGGGACCATGTCTGAGGGTGCAAGGGGGGAGCATGAATCCCTTTTAGAAAGAAAGAGTTTTAACCTAAGAAAATGATGGTCATGTCTTCAGGAAGTGGTGAGAAATGGCTAAATCCTGGAAATCTCTTGAAGATAGAATCAGAAGGATTTCGTTTCCTATGTACCGGATGTGGGATATGAAAGCAGGAGTAGAATTTAGATGACTCCAAGAATTTTGGCCTGAGCAACTGGAAGGTAGCCATTCACTAAATTTGGGAGGCAGAAAGTGGAACAACTTTCGCAAGGATATCAGAAGTGAGTTTTAAACACATTAAATTTATGATCTCCAAAAGACATCCAAATACAGACAATGCATATGAGTTTAGAATTTGGGGAGGAGTCTGATTTGGAGAAATTGGAAGATGGTGGCATAGAACTTACATGTGGGATCACCAGGGGGAGTGTAAACAGAGAAGAGGTAAAGATCAAGAGCTGAGCACACATTGCACAGGGTGATATATATTATTTAATAAATGTTGTCTTTGATGACTATATTTATTAGATTTATCCATAGTGCTTAATTGGTTTTGTGAATGAGAAATCTCTCTCTATTCATTCAATAAACTTCCATTTGAATAAAGCACCAAAACTTGGAGTGGAATTTTGTTCTCTTAATTCTCTTGAGAGCTAGGGTCAGAGAGGAGGACTAACCACAACAACTGATTTGAATTTGGAATACTGGATAGTCATAACCTCATTGAACCTTGGACTCTAATCAATAAAATGGGAATGCTCACCAAGAGGATGGACTGGGATTTTAGTCTCTGAGATAAAATATATGACTGGCCCTAGAAAATTGAACTGAAATATACTAGAGTTGTTATTTTTTACTTATTTTGTTCCTGGAAATGCTTTGAAACTTTGTGCATGACAAGAAGAGAGGTTGTTGTCTGCAGTATGAGTAAAATGGAAAGATTTATATTGTGTACAAGTAGATCAGGTGTGATGCAGAGAAAAACAAAGTGTTTCTGGATGTAAGTTCTTATAAAGTCATTTGAAAAATGTATAAATATTGTATTGTGAACACTTTATGTCGTTTCATTGCATCAGGCCCCTTCTCCCTTGACATTTTTCCAGTGATGTCTTCACCATGGTTTTGAGTGACTCAAACTCTGGGTCTCCTACCATTTCTATTATTATGCAAGTTTGCCATTTCCCAGATTTCATCATTAGAGCTACTAGCCCCAACCCCCCATTTCAGAAAGGATGCTGTTTCAAATCTCAACTGTTATATGGGGTAACCCAACTGTGAATTACTAGAAAATAAAGGTATACTGAACAGAACTCTATCGATCACTCAAATAAAAATTTTCTTTGCCTTAAATTTCTTCCTTGCTGTAGAAGCCACACAAATAAATATAAAGTATACTCCTGATTTTCTCCTCAAAATTCCATAATTCACTTATTGAGTCCATAATTCACACATTCTCTTTTCTGTCCTTAGCTCATCAATAATCTTTCTGCTTGTGCATGTTTAATTTTTTTCCAATAAATATTTTTTCTACTTGAAAAATCTGCTCAAATAGTTTCCATCCACAATCCAGTTCTATTATATGCCATATTGATTTTAATCTCCTTCCTACTCTTTCCACATTCCTTTAACTTCTGAATTTCTTCACAAAGGCAGCAGTTATCATGCCTCCTATACTTGTTCCTTAATGCCTTTGAATCTACCCTCTTCCTTATACTCTTCTGAGATACTCATGCAAGTTATCATGAAATGAATGATCTCATTTACATCCACAGAGTTGATCACCACAACTTTTTGAAAACCACACCATTTAGTATCTATAAGTATATGCAATATACAGTTATTGCTTGCATCTTCTAGCCTCTCTTATAAATAGGCAATTCAGATGGTAGATTATTGGGGCACCCTCGATGAGCAGGATATGAAAGTATATATCTGTAAAGGTTTGAAGCTATCACCTCTGGAGAAGATACAACTTACTCTGCATAATTTGGGTGTGGAGAGGAAAAAATATCTACTTTCCAGCAATACTGTTGCTCTTAAGATGCTTATATAGAACCATCTATTCCAAAGATGCAACTTCTACATAAATGAAACCCTGATCTAAGTTTTTTAACCTTAAAAATTTATACTGAAATTTGGATTTTTGCACTTGAAATTTTTAAGGAAAAGACCCAACCTAGCAGATTCCACAGCCACTCTTGATTCACTTTTGACCCTACCTTGATGACACCATCTCAAATTCTTTGTCCCTTGGAATTGAGTCCTTAAGTCATCATCGACCTATTTTTTCTCACTTTTTGTACCCAATACATTGTTAATTTCCCTCTTCTGCCTCTGATGTCTTGTACAGCCCTTCTATTTGTTTTCTATTGTGCTAGCACAGATGCTCATCATTTCTCCCTGTTATTATAATAAGTGATGATTGACAATGACAGTAATAGCTAATTTTGATAAGCACCCACTTCATTGAGGTGCAATGGTGAGCAGCTTGCATACACCCACAACCTTGTGTGGGATAGCCACCACTGCCCAAAAGCCAAATTACTTTTCCAAGTTCACACTATGCACAAGGGAGATCTGTGACTCAAATATACTTTTGTGTCAATGTCTGAGTTCATATTACCAGTGATACTGCTTCTCAACATAAATAAGAAAACACTAGTCTTTGAACCTGAATTTCAAAACTCTAAAAAAAATGTGGTCTTTTCTACATTTCCGAATTTATTATCCAGTTTATCCCTTCTTACCCCTCTAGGCCACTGCTTCTGCAACAGATCATTTATCTATACTGCTTTCTTCCCTCTCACAGCATCCTTTGAGCCTCATCTCAAAGCACACACCTAAAGGAAGAATTCACAAGTGCCCCCACTTGGAATCAAAAGCTCCCTGATGTGTTTCTGCATGCAGTTCATCTCAGCACTAGAGCAATGATTCACCTGTCTAGCATTAGACGAGTGTACATGCATCCATCCCTCACTCTGTCTTCTCAAAAACAGAAACCACGCTCCACTTTTCTCTAGTATCCTTATTACTCTCCACCAGTGTCTAGCACAGAACTTGGCATATGACAAGCCTTCAATACATATTGGCAGAACTGAGTAGTGGGCTTCTGTGTAATTAGGGTTTAGGTTAATAATGACAATGCCAGAAAATGAGTAAGATGCTCACCTCACTCAGATCGCTCCTGAAATACAAAGAAAGTCAAAGTATCTTTAGTCTAAATTGACACAGAATGTTTCTGCCCTAGGGTCAAGCCTTTTTTCCAACTTTATAACTGGAGTCCAATGTTCTGCTTTTATAAAGCATATTGGGTAATAAGTCCCTCTAAAATAATTCCTTCTGTTCCTCAGTTCAGCCACGAGTTAAACTTGAATATTACCAGTAGTAATAGCAATGGTCAAAACTAACATTTACCAAATTTATCATTATAATCTCCATTTGATTTTCAAAACCTTCCGATGTAGTAGCTACTATTTTTCCTGGATGAGAATAGTGAGGTACAGAAGGCTAAGTGTCTTCCCAGCATCACTCAGCAGTAAGTGGCAAAACCAGATGTAATCTGATGCTGGCAGCTACATTTGTAACCACCAAACTTCACTCTCCCTCTAGAGGTCTGACATCAATAAGTGTTACCTTCTTTTTTTTTCCCTGTCACACAACCAGTCAGTTGACACAGGAGACTTGGCTCAGCAGAGTGATAGTTATTAACCCCCCTCTTAGTCCTTCTGTACCTGTGCGTGACCAGTCCTGCAGCTGTTCTGCTCATAGAAGCTGTGCACTCATATCCTGGTCATCTTTAATCCCCTCATAAAGCTCCTGAAGAGGAGGAAGCTGTGGGAATGGCCATGGATCTGCGCAGGTTGGGCTCCTTCGGAGATGGGATGTGAAAGCTTGGCATACCATTGTCTGTGAGTCACTGGAGTTGTATACCAGGGAGGACAGCAGGAAACCACAGGCACTGGTTTTGCTCTTGTGGCAACACTCTTTCAAGAGGAACCACTGTATGGTTCAGCTGTTCCCCAATGGCCACCTTCCCATCAGCATGGTCTGTGTTTGTCTTGGCCAGTCAGCCAGTGGAACCCTTCCTGGCTCAATAAGTGCTACAGAGGGAGACACATCCACTTCCTGAGACTCCATTCCCTGCTTTGGTTATGGCAGCCATTTTGCACAGCCTCTTCCTGCCATCTGAAGATTTCTTTATGGAAAGTTGGGATACAGGGACTCTTCACCTTGGCAACAGCTTCTCAATAAGTAATCTTTGAAGTGGTCTTGGATCCTGAGTGAACAGAACATTTATCCTTTAGGAACAAATACTCTTTGGCTACCAGGTTACCTATCTCTTTATAGAAGATGGTGCGTTCAACCACAGCCCCCACCAGAAGTCTTTGAATCTTGTGATGACATAATCCCCTCCATTCATTTCTGTTTGATTTAGTGCAAAAGGTCACATTCACCTTCTAGAAAAATTCACTATCTTTTTTTCATAGGAAAAAACGCCATTAACTTATTTTGCCACTAGTAGGTGCATTGAGTGATGTTTACCATAAAGTTAAACAGTTCTGGTTGCCATGAATCCTGAGGAGATTTGCTATGTGAGAAGTCAGATATATTGCATGGTGGTAAGAAAGAGTGGAGTTGAGTGTTAAAGGAAGACTATGTGACTCTTGTCTCTGCTGTGGAGTAGCTAGACAAGTCTCATTATCATTAACCATATAACAATTGAATATATACTTCTCTCTTGGGGTTGATTGTGAGACAATGTCATATCAAGAACTTAGCAGAGCATCTCAAATGAAATTAACACCCGTATCTGCAAGTATTTATTTCTTATGTTTAGGATGTGGAAGCATGTGCAGGTCCCTCACCTAATTCATTAAAGCTTCTTCTTCCAAAATTAAACTGAATAAAATTAAGACAGAAAAGTGTTTCAGGTACTACCTAAAGTAAGATTATATGCTTAGAACTAAGGCAAAATCTTCATTGAGAGATAGTGGTTTCGATGCTTAAATGATAGTTCTTGTAGATATTGGGCTGAATTTATTTCTCTGGGGTCAAAGACGCGTGGCAGAAGCTTCCACTTAACGAGGCTTCCAAACCTTCCATCTGCATCTAATCCAAGGTGAGTGTTTATATCCTCTCTATTGAGAGCTTCCCAAGGCAGGAGCCTGGGCATTCTCCCATCACGGACCAACCTGCAATTACTTCATCGCTAGATATG
This sequence comes from Uropsilus gracilis, assembly GCA_004024945.1. NCBI lineage: Eukaryota > Metazoa > Chordata > Mammalia > Eulipotyphla > Talpidae > Uropsilus > Uropsilus gracilis. Next base: position 88,278 of record PVHY01000679.1, read on the forward strand.
GCTGCACTGCAGAGGTTCCAAGCGTCATGCTACTGGAAAGCATGTTGGGCTTACAGACCATTAGATTATATTTAATGTGTTCATTTCTACTCTATTCGCATGCAGAATTGCAAATATACGCCTCTCATGCTGCAGCCTGCATGCTCTAAAAGCACTGTCCAGTAGCCATGCTGGATTGTACACTGTGAATGAAGGCTTGCCCTCTGACTGGGCCAATTTGAACAGGCACCAACTCTGAACTTGTCCATCTATATGTGTTTGCTGACCTACAGACCTTTGACCTAAGCTAAGATGATTCTCATTTTCTCTTTATCTTCATTTTTCACCCTTAGTAAAAGTAAGTTTATGTAGCTGAAACACTTGAATTTCTAGGTGCTTCAAGTTAATCTATTTAAAGTCTATGGATGACACTTCTTTGGAAGACATGAAAACACAAGACACAAGTCATGGGAAGTTCACAAAAAGGATTTTATTTCTTTTCTTTTTAAAATACAAAGACTAAGCACAGAGAACATGTATCACATGTTTCAGATATTTTCGGCTCTGTCCAAAAATTTTGGGCACCTTTTCTGTACCTCTAGATGTTCACAGTACAGACTTGATATCCTTTGAATTTCCTGCCATTAATTAGACAGGGTCAGCACAAAACAAATACTGAATATCTGTGTATATTTTTGAAGAAGCATTGACATTCTCCTCGATGGAACACAATGTTTGGTATACTTCAAAAAGGCTAACTTCCAAGAAACTTCCTTAAATCATTCTATCTCTCTGTCCATTTACCCTTCTACCCATTTGCCCATTAAAGATGCATAGTCAGCACCTGCTGTCAACCCCAGTGAGTTAAATATCAGGGATATAAAACACAGTAATATACAGCATGACTTTTAATTCAGAGGAAGAAAAGAGATAAAGTTAAACTGGAAAAGTTATGTCAGCAAAACATGAGTAAAGTTCATTTGGAAATTCAGTGTGAACAGATGAGGAAGAATTTTCTTCTAGAATGAGACAGATCTGAACTTGAAAGTAGCTATATTACCAGGTAGGGAACCTCAGGAAAATTATTTAATCCCGAAAAGACTTGCTTTCTTCATCTGAGGATGGGAATCATAATAGTATTGACTTTACAGAGATCTAGTGAGATTTCATGAATAATCTAAGGTATCATGAAAAGCCCTCAGTCCAGGGCTCAACACTTAGTACGTGCTCAAATTTTTGTGAAAATATCTGGAAAGCATTTAAACAGAGTTAATACTGGCCTTGATCTTGAAGAATGAGTAGAGACTGACCAGGTAGAAAAGAGGAAAGAACATTACAAGTGGAAGGAATAATTTGAATAAACCTGGAGTCATGAATGTACATTTTGTTTAAATTCATTTTATTGATTTGTCACAATTGTGCATTAATTGATCCCTCCTTCTTCCTCCATAGCCCCCCTCCGTATCCTCCCTCCAGTTCACTCCATCTCCCATTTTTCTGCGATTTGTTGGTTGGTTAAGTTGATGTTCAGTTGTTGGTTGTTTGGCCTGTTGTTCTCTTCCAATATCTGGTAAATGTGGTGTTTTGTTTTTTTTTTTACCCCGGGGCTTTCCCACTTCACTAACATTTTTTAACTATCCTGATCTTTTGTGCTCTTCACCTCCCCCACTTTCTTCCCCCTCCTCCTCTCTCGCTCCATGGTTCAGTCCCATTGGTTGTTTTCATTCTTTCTTATTCATTTGTTTGTTTTTCCCTATATTCATCATACAAGTGTACATTTTAAGTTAGGTGACAGTTGTTGTGACCAGAGCACATAAGGGCATTGAGAGTTGAGACTGGGTGAATAGGGAAGGACAATTGGAAAGTAACAGGGATGTTGTGCTCTATAGTAAACTTCATCAAGTAATCTATGGAGTGAAGCTCCTCAGTACTCACTCTAAAGACAAGAGTGCTGACCCCTAGAAGGAGGGAGAGGAATAAGAAGCAGTTTCTGAATTATCAATAATTAACCTTGTGAGCTTGTAATTCTTAAAGTTCAGCCTCAAAATACCAACAGCTCTCACATATTTTCTGATTTTAAGGTCAATGTATCTGAAAAAAGATAAATAGCCCTCCTTCCCTTTCTCTCTTTCTGTCATGTAGAAATTCTCATGGTCTTCTCTGCTGAAAAACAAAAAGAAATGAGAACAGGAAATTCTGGAATCATCTTGTTGCACCACTGTGGGTAAGGCTAATGGGATGGTGGATGAACAAGATGGTCCCCAGTTCAAAGTCACGATTCCAAGTGGCAAGGGTTCACTAACAGCATACTTAAAGTAAGGGACCCAAGGTCACAGTTAGTAAATAGCACAACCAGAATTTTAACCTAAGTCATCCAGTTCTGTTCTTAATTTATTTCTTCTTTTATATCTTAGCATCTTTCTGCCACTGTGTTCCACTGTTTTAACCAGTACACCAATGACAATTCTTGCTAGTTATCATTTGTATTTTAAGATGTCAGCTGTTCTCAAATTCAGACTTAGAATTCATTTTGGGAATAAGAGGGTTTTGTGGTCTGTTTAATTAAAATTCTAGAACATGGAGTCCTCAACTTCTCCTCCTTTAGACTGAGGGTTTGGTTTGGAAAACATCATGGAGGAGGCCTCAATCAAAGGATGGAAGTGTTTACAGCAAATTTCCTTCTACTGTGGAAAAAATTGGCCTCTAGGTAGAAGGTCCTTGGAAAGGAAGTTCATTAGCATCATTGTTCTTCTTAGCATAGTCAGTGTGGCCAGATTCCATTATTCTGTAGTGCAGGTGAGGGTATGGGAGTAGGGAGCTGGAAGGGGGGGGGGAGTGTCTGTCTGCAATGAGGTGCATCCACATCGAGTAAGCCTTTTTCTCTTGGAATCTTAAGGTGTAGAGGTGACATATTCTGTTTTAAATCTTGGATGGAATTTTCAGGTACATTAAGACAGCACTTATTATCAAAGCAAAAGGTATGTGCTTAAAGGTAATAACACCTTATTGACTTAAAGGCACCTCACTGGTTTTAAAATGCTTTCTTGGCATGGAGTATAAATGTGATTGGCTTTGACTCACTCCTAAATAATGCAGTACTTTTGTCCCTCGATTGACTGCCAAATGTTTCTGAACCCCCCTTCATCAGGGTCTTGCTGAGAGGCCACACTGCTGCCGGAGACCATCAGGTGGTTGTAAAATCTGACAGCCTCAGTGAAGGAATCCAAATATGTTTCCTATTGAATAGCCAGGTTGGTTGGGTAATTCCATAGCCAGCTGTACATCACATTTATGGATGGTAAGGGATATATCGTCTCAGTAGCATCTGCATGGAGTATCATCCAGAATGATTCCAGGCTGACAAAAGCCCAGGTGTGACAGCACGTTTTGTAACACTCCTTCTCTGTGAGCAAAGCCTACTGCTCAACATGTCCTCAACACTTCTAACACCTCTTCTCTCATGGACTTGATACCTTGGTCTTTGGAATTCAGGACTTGGCTTAAAGGTAACTTCCTAGAAGCAAGCACATCAATCTCCTTCTAATGCTAAATTCACTTCATTACCCAAGTTCTTTGGTCTCTGACATACAGTAAATAATTGTTCACAGCTGTTGCAAGTTGGTTTATCCTCCAATAAAGGTCATGATGACTGACTAGACATCAGAGGAAAAACTTCTAAAATTTAGTGTTTAGACTAACTTACATCTATGTTTATCTTTTGTGTTTGTTGTAACTAAATAGGCAAGTGTGGGTTGTGGTTAAAGCATGACCAGGCAACCTGGATAGTGTGGCTTACTTTCTAGTTCGTAGGTCTGAGATATGCCGAACTCTTTCTTTCTACACCTCAGTTTCCCCAGCCATCATAGTCAGCTCAGTATTCAGTGATTTCTCTTACAAACTTCTTTCAGGTGTTAATGGAGACCTGCTTGTCCATCTCCAGGAAACCAGATGCTGGAAACCAGTTCCCTTTAGAAGACCATGGGAGGGCCTATCCATCTCCATTGCTTGACATTTACAAACACAGGTCTGCTGGAATATGCAACAAAGATAGAACCTCTCCATGTGAAAGTTTACCTTCAACACCAGGAGGCCAAGAAGCAAAAAGACTCCATATCCCAGCAGGAAGTGAGATCCATTGGTGCATTTCCATTTATAGGGGGAACTGGAAGAGGAGGGAAGCTTCTGCCACGTATGTTTCCAGATGGGATTTCTGGGCTTGGCTTACAGTGGGGCCCACACAAGCTCTCCAGCTGTGTCCTGGGATCTCTAGGGGGGAGGTCTAACAGCAGGATGAAGCAGGAGACATCCTCTCAGGGATAAAAATTTATTAGGTTAAAACCTAATGCAAACACGATTTTCTCCGGAAACACCAACACAAGGAGCAAAAGAATAAGCAAAGAGGATTCCAAAGAAAATGTGGGAAAATGTAGCCCACTGCGATTAATGATTTGGGAGGAAGGGAGAGAGACTAGAGCAAACTATAGGCTAGGAACAAAGAACTAGGGATATCTGATGCTTTCTACAAAGGGAGCTCATGACCCCAGTTGAAGCCATTATCATTTCATGCTTAGAATACTTCCTAAGTTGCAGAACAGATATCTGCAACCTCAAACTCTGCTTTGTTGAATAATTCACACACCCATATTCAGGCAAATTTGGGTACAGAATAAGAGCACAATGCACGTAGAGCATTTGGGGTCAGGCAGACACAGAGGTGTTAGAGTTATTAACCTCATGGACCTCCATTTTCTCACCTGTAGAATGGGGTTAATAATAATATCACTGCATAGGGCACTTATAAATATTAAACAAGATCATGTTGTGAGGTATTTAGTTAACCAACACATCAACACCCTGTAAGGAACGGCAGTTGTTAATATGCCCAAATTATCTTGTCTCCCCTGGCCCACAGCATGGGGAGCTCTTTCTTACAAACTGACTTTCTAGACCAGTGCTGTGGAAAAGGGGTTTTCTAAAGAATGGGGAATGTTTTAAGTCATTGCAGTCCAGGCTGGGGGTGGGGTGATTCAAGCACATGAACTTGTGGCCTCTGAGCACTTGAAAAGTGGGTGGTGTGATTGTGACCAGTGTGCTACATAGTGCATGTTTCATGCCTTTGCATTTTCCTCAAAAAGCATCAACTCTAGCCAAATAGATACCTTTCACATTTGTTTATTTGTTTGTTTGCTCTCAACCTTCACTCCTAGAAGGTGCCGCATATAGCTGTGTGATATGTGTGCCCAGCTGAGGGGAAAATAGGACTTGCACTGAGCCCACATTCAGGTTATCAGTCTGTGTGTTCTAGAATGAAACTACATCACCAAGGAGGATGGGCTTCTTTTTCTAACTCATCCGCCCATGAGAACTTCTCAAAGACACCTTTATGGCAATAATGGTCCTATGCGCCTACCCTCCTCCTACTTTACTCCTCTGGTAAAGATCAGCTTGTCTTTTAAGACAAGCCCACATCCCGGCTCACTCATTCAACTTCTTCCTCTGAATTCTTAGAATTTTCCTTCATCTGTGAGACATGGTGGAGGTCACTGGTTCAGAGTTCAACATCTGAAGTCATGGACTAGCTCTGTCAACTACTTGCATATACCCATGGACACATTATTTTATTAAATTGTAGAGTATTCAGCTGCACCACAAGACAGCAACAATAGCAGCTCTTATAGTGAAGGAGGAAGGATAAGTAAGACAATGGTAAGATGCTTACCTGGATCAAAGTAAACGTAGATTGCATGTTATACATGCATTCTTTCTTGCAATAAATATTAATTAAGCATCTCTCTATGTCAGACCCCTTACTGGACACTGGAGAGCCATTGGTGAGTAAACTCAGATAAAACCCCTTCCTGCCCAGAAACAGCAGGGGATCAGGTTGATACTTCAAGTAGTGACACAAACACTTGTAGAACCACATCTGGGACAAGTTCAAAGGAAAGGTGTCTGCTTTGGGAGCCAATTGTAGCCAATAATTGCCTTATTCTGAGCAGTCAGAAAATACTTTTCTGAGGACAGGATGTTTGAGCTGGGATCAGAAAACAGGAGACCGGTTGACTAGAAATTATGAGATGAAGAAGAAAGTTGTTCCAAGAGGGGGAGGGGGGACAACTTCTGCAAAGGCCTTTCCTGGGAAGACCCTGAAAAGCCCTCTGAAGGAAAGTAGCAAAGAATAGGAGAGGGATTGGCATGAGATCTGACAGTAGAGATGAGAAGGGTAGCCTTAGCTGTGTAGCCTAGGCAAAGAAAGAAGAATGACATGCTGAGTTTTGTTTCTCTACAAGATCTCTGACTTTCAATGTGGCGAACTGGTCAGAAGGAAAATGAGGTGGCAACAGTTGTAAATGCTATTCTCCAGGCAAAAGATGGTGGTGGTGGCAGAGATTAAAAATATATACATCACTTGGGTTTGAGAGCTAGTATTATTTTTCTCTCACCCAAGAATTGATGTCATTTTATCTTTTGATGACTAACAGAGTTTTGCATTTGTACATACAAAATTTCTTGCTACTGTTAGAAGAACCATGGCCTGTATGCAGTTAGAGGATAAGATATTTGTAGGCAAGAATTATTTTTAGCATTTACTTGTATATATTGTATATAACCTACTTACAGTAATTGCAAGAGGAATATTAGCTAAGAAGTTTTCCAAATTTCATGAGAGAGAGAGAGACAATAGCATGAATGACTGGAAATATAAGAGGATAATGGAGTGTGTGGTAATAGGAACCTTTTTCCCTCTCTGTTGTCACAGAAACCACAGAAAACTAGGAAAGGAAAGAAACTTAATTACCCCAACTAGACAAGAACCAAGACTTCTTTTCCAGATGAGTAACTCTCACCTGAAGGAAGTGAGTAAACCAGCATTACTATACTCACCCCTCAAACTCATGAGTACTTGTAAAAAAAAAAAAAAGAAAAATGAATCTACACATGAACTTTGCTTGCAGAGGGCAATGTTACTACTTATCAAAACAGCACAAATACAACTAAACCCAATCTTTTTTCTGTTTCTTCCCTTAATTTTATGCTTTCACTTAGTTATTTTTTGTTGTTGTTGCTTTATTTTCAGGGAAAAGCAACAGAATACTCAACTCAAAGTGAGTTAAGCCAGAGGGAAACTACTCTATATAAAAAAGATGATTCAAAAAGCTCACTGTTGCCCAGAAAGGTTCAGAAGCTCAACTATGCCACCAAGGATAAGATTTTTTTCCCATTCTGTTTTGCATAACACCAATCTGTCCAAAGCTGGTTCCCCTCAATATCACAAGTAAACAACTGAGATTCAGTTAAGTAAGTTCTTACTGACATGCAAGGGAAAACTCTAGAGCAGCAAACATCACCTGTGCTTCACTGCCCCTCCCCATGAGAAGAAATTCCTTCCTTGGCATGAACTTAAACTCATGCCATTCAAACTGATATTGCCAGGAAAGTCCACAGGCCTATTTCCAGATCAATTCTAAGCTCCACAAAATCAATTCTAAGCTCCAATTGGCTTAAAGTAAAAATTACTCCTGAAGTTGAGGAGAGAGGGAATTCCTACACCTAACTAGGTGTGCATTCTGAAGTAGACATGGGAGAACAGTGCTAGCAAGGCACCATGCTATGAACTGCTTTCTGGAAAAATTACATGATTTTATAACTTATTCAAGTTTCACTTCATTCTTCCATTCATTCATCCAGTCACTCAACAAATATTTATTGGGTGCTTACTCTGCAACCCCCAGCTCTAGGAAAGCTTATGAGGTACCTCAGAAATTTTTCAAATACCTTTGTACATATTTTTCATTCACTTGCCCCATATGGAGGAAAGTAGCCATATAAAAAGACAGATGTATTCATGTGGCACCTTTTAAAAAAAAAAAAAAAAAAAAAAAAAAAAAAAAAAAAAACCAAGCTCCTAACACTCAGTTCTCACATTCGGATCTTCATAAATCTGGATTCCAAGGGGACCAGGTCACGATATCATTTTGGGCCATTGTCAAGGAGGATTTACGATGGCCCTTTGCATGACCCAACCATATGTTGTGACTGGAGAAATACTCTGGTTAGGCGGCTTTGACGTATGCATTGATGACAAAGAAAGTTACACCACACCACAGGAAAAAAGCAACATGAAAACATTCCCCAATTTATCAGTGAACTGCCTGTAGAAATAAAAGCCTTCTTGGTAAAATCAAGAGATGATTAAAAATAATTAATGGATATTTCCCGAAAAAGACATAACAGTTGGAGGATCTGGAAGCCAGCTGTCGTAACATTTCTTGAGAAGAAGGTGCATTTTATTGGCTCCATGAAATGTGTGCCTTTAGCCTCAAAGCAAAAAGCCAGGGAAGGCAGGGCCAGAGATAATGCTGCTTTTCTGTTCTTATAACTTTTCAGCTCAGAATCCAAGTCCTGAGAAGCAAGGTGTGATTTTCTGAATGGACCTGTTCTTTCCCTGTGTGTGACTGAAGAAATCTGAGTGTCTTACATGGTAATCTGAGAGAACAGAACCCTCACCTTCACACACGCACAAACACACACACCAACATATACACACATGTGTGCATACACACACACACACACACACACACACACACACACCCTTGAGTCTCCAGAGTGAAGAAGCCCTGGGAAGATGGAAGAAAAATTCACTGAGCTTTTGTTGCCTCAGCTATCAAATACAGATACTATTATCTATATCATATAGGTGGACACAAACAAAATATTAAATATATAATGTACTAGCAAGAGCAAGAAGTAGGGAGAAGGGTTGACTATAAAATAATAGTTTAAAGGGATTACTTGAAGAGGTGAAACTGTTCTGTTTCTTGACAGTGTGGTGGGCATAAGCCTATGTGCATTTGTTGAGCCAAAGTCATACACACTGAAAAGAATCAATCATCATTTATGTAAGTAAAAAGTAAAGGTATGCAGATTTGTACAGATATACAAATGTAATTAATAAATTCCTAAGTGTCAAGCTACATTTTCATGAAAATAATTTAAAAAAAATAGTCCCTAACTTCAAGGAAGTAACAGTTTTGTAGGACATACAGGTATAATGTTATCTGCTTCACCACTTCTATGAAAGATTTCTTCATATACACTTGACTCTTGTTCTTAGGTTCACCAAGCTCCTGGTACGTTTTTCCCATAATTTGACAATCTTTTCACCTGCCCCCTCATTTTTCACTCCCTAGTCTTACAAACCTCCTCCAGGAAGCACTTCTGGGAAGTATCTTTTGAGATTCAATCACATGTTCCATTTTGGTACTCCCCCCCCCACCTGTAGCTCTGTTAACATGTCTTGTTTTCATGCTCATGTTGTTAGTTTGTTAGGGTGGGGACTCTGAGTCATCTTTGCTTTTATACACCAGCACCCAGGACAGTGCTGGCCCTGAAAGTGAGGAGAGAAATAATTTTTCAAAAGCTGGCAGGTAAGTGGTTGATGGAGAGGTCATAGGTGAAAAATAAATAAGACCCATTTTGATATTTCAATTTAGTCATGACTGTTTACCTTGACAAGTAACAGGAGTCAACTTGAACAAGCTTAAGCAAAATAAAGAATTTACTGACAGGATATTGGAAGAGCTCTGAAACTCAAAAACCTTTGAGTTACTTGAGAAACTAGAACTAGAAACTGGATAGCTACTGGAAACCCTGAAAATTTTTTTCATCTTTAATCTCCAGTTTTTGCTACAGATAAACTTGATTCTTCTCTCTGTTCCATGTTCATTCCCCTCTGTAGGGTAAATGAGTTAGTCAAGCTTTTTACTTTGTTAGTCTGTATAAGAAGTACCTGGGGTATTGCATCCTCCCCATGATCATGTAGACTGATGGGTATGAACATGTATAAGTGTGTATGCCTGCACATAGAAGAAAGGGGAAAAAAAGCATGAATGAAAATGAGCAAGAGTAAAATGTCAGGGAGAGAGAGCTCTCACCCAGAGAAAGAGCACGAAGATGACTGGGGGTTTGGGAGGCTAGCCTGCCTCCTGGTCCCCCAGACTATGGTCCTTCCAAGCCCCAGCCCTGGCCTACCTTGCCTTGCCTGGTGTGTCTATGTAACTGACAAAATTAATAAAGAACATATGTAGATTTGTGAGCCTGATGCTTCATGCTGGCCCCTACAATTGGCAATGAGTTGGTTGTTGGTTGTATAATTGGCATTAGTCTGCATTCAATGCAGACAGAGAAGACACACCTAGTACCATTAATGGCAGGGCAGTTCAAATAGACAGTTGATGTGAGTTGGCAGGATTTGACAGAGAGAAGACAACTCTGCAAATGTAGTCAAGGTTGATGTTGGAGATGCTACAGAAGCACAGAAGGTGGATCAGGTCCAGGAACTGCAGGACAGAACTTGTGTGGAGGAGGAAACAATCCTTGAGGACCAGCTGACTATGCCTGAGGCAGTAGACTCATTGGAGAAGAAAGAGTTGATGGACTTGGACAATTCTGCCACAAGGTGTGGGAACTTAAGGAGGTTGGCTGTTACGTTTGTTGGAACCCTGGGGGTGGATGATCATTTGTACCCCAGGAGATGAGAATCAAGAGGTGGCTGGTGGACCTCAATGGCCAGAGCTGCCTGTGTGTGTGGTCTGGAGTGACAACGGCCTTGAAAGTGAGAGTGTCCCCAGGCTGGCTAAGGCAAGAAGCCCTTGCCAGAACCTATGCAGCCATGCCAGAGATGTGTAAAAAGTCAACATAGACAAGGCAGGGAAAGCTGGTGTCAGGTTCAGAAAAGTCCTGAGTGGCTGTTAAGCAAAGGAGGAGGACATTAGAGATGGCAAGCCTCTTAAAATCACCTGTGGAGGATGCCCTATTTACTTTTGTTGAATCGGGTAAGATTCTGAGGAACCTGTCCTTGGAGGACAGCGAGAGATGTGGCTTGTGGTAGAGACCACAGTCAGAGGGACCAGAGAGAGGCTGCATGTGGAGCTCGCAATCCACAGAACCCCAACCTAAGTGCATGTGTTAGCAGGTTAGAGACAGGCAAATTTACCTAACACCGCCTCATACGGAAAAAGTCATTATTTAAACCTGCCACTACCAGGTCCATCCCATGTGTCACAAAAGTGCAAGACCAGGTTAACAGAAATAGGATTTATTAATGATAGGATAAGAAACCAAGAGTCCTTATGGCCTCCTAAGCCCCTGGATGCCTCAGCCCAATCCAGTCAACATTAAGTCCAGGTTTCCACCCAGTCTTACCTTCAGATCCAGCCAATGCCAAGTCCAGCTCTCTCTCATCAGGGACATGCATTACAAAGACTTTTTTCCAGTGAGCCAACCTCTTGTATGAGACACATGTAACCAAGACTTCTTTCAAGTTCCCTTTGTTTCAGGAACAAGCATTTCCTTGTCAACCTGGGCTGGTGTCCATGGATCAGTAGCTTGTGACTTTTCTTCTCTCCTCCAAGCTGAGATGGTGCTGGGCCAAGTGTGTTTTGTTCTCCCTCCTTCTCCTCTCTGGTCAGTGAATGTGCATCTTATTTTTCCTGAATGCACTCTTATGCTCTCTCTCATCCCATCTTCTTCTCATGCCTATGCTCTCCTCTCAAGATGTCACTCCTCACTCCACAGGCTTCATTAAGACTCTGCCCACAGTGGAGTCTTCTCATTCAGCTCCATCTTATCATAAAGATGAAGCTATGTTCCCCCCTCTCCCCATTCTGCCATGTCACATCCTCACACATGTGCAAAGTGCCTACCGAGTGCTGGGGGCTACATGTCATATTGGGGCACTAGAGGCCAAGTGTTGGAATGACAGCAGTGAGCACCCTGGAGATTCAATGTACATAGTCAGTCTCAGGGTGCAGTGCCTTTCAGGAGCAGACTTATCATCTGCTAGGTGCCAGACCATTTTCTTTTCACCTCTAGGTTGCTGTGCCCTCCACCTTAGTGGACTGGGCTTACTTGTACATGGTTGTATTGTTTACTTTCATTGGGCATGGCCAATGTTTTCCACATTCGCCGAGGGAAATATTTAGAAGAAAAGCACGTAGACTGTGCAGCAAAGAGAGAAAAAGCCTGAGGGGTGGATTGAAAGGTAAGTGAGTTAGTCAGGTTTTTCCCTCCATTATTTGGTATAAGCAGTACCTGGAGTATTGTGTCTTCCCCATGACTGTGCAGTCCAGTGGGTGTGTGAATGTGTGCCTAGGAGAGAGGGGAATAAAAGGGTGCTTGAGCATGAGCAAGAGCGAATAAGAGAGAGCACCCAGAGATAGTATGAAGATTCCTGGGAAGGGTTTGGGGATCTTGCCTGCATCTTGGCCTCTCTGCTCATAGCCCTACCCAGTTCCCCTGGCCCAGGCCTTGACTGTGTCCAGGCTGATGTGTCTTTAAAACTGCTAAAAGCAGTAAGAATCTACACATATTGGTGAACCTCATGCCTGCCCATACCCCTGTCATTCATTCAGTTGTTTGGAAAAAAAAAGTCATCTAACAACTAATTTTCCCTCATCATCAAAAAATAATACAGACTAGTTGGCAATTTGTAGTTGGCAATTTCAATGCTGAAATTCTAGAGGGAAGTCTCTGTTTGCTTCAACTTCAGTCAGATCTCTACCAATATACCTCAGTCAACTCTGGGCATGGCTGCCAAGATGGACTCAATTCTTTGAGAAAGAGTATTTTCTTGGGACTGGGTAGACATTATAGTGGGTGAAAACTATGGCAGACAGACTTGTTGGGTGACACCAATAATCCTCATGTCCCATTGTCTATGACCTTGAGTATAAGCCGAACCTGTGGCCTCCATTAAGCAAAGAACATGATGAAAGTGACAGGATGCATGCATATGATTGTGTATATATGAAAGTGAAGCATACATTGTGGCATCCATCTTTCCCTCCTTAATTGGTTTGAGATGGCAGGAGACCCTATTGGGAGACCCTATATGCCAAGGAACTGAGGGAGAACTCTGGTTAACAGTCACCAAGAGACAAGTTCTCAGAGTTATGGCCCCAAGAAACAACATTATGTCAAAACACAATTGACATAGGCGTCAGATTTTTCCCCAGTCAAGCTTTTAATGAGATCATAGCCCCAATACCTTGTTCTCAACCTTGTGAGATTAAGCAAACAGAAGAACCAACTGGTCTTGTTTAGAGTTCTAACCCCCCCTCTCCCAAAAATTATGAGATTGTTAAGTGTTGTGAGGTAAGTGAGTTGGTCATGCTTTTCCCTCCATTAGCCTGTATATCCAACATGTGTAGTAATGTATTTTCCCATGATTGCACTGCCCAGTGGGTATGTATATGTGTAAGTGTGCATACCCGGCCTTGGAGAAAAGAGATAAAGGAGTACAGCAAACATGAGAGAGAAAGAGAGAGAGAGAGAGAACAGAGAGAGAAGAGCATGAAGATTCCTATGGGGTTAGGGGTCTGTTTGCCTCCCAGGCCTGGTCCGACCCCTGGCTTGACCTGGCCTGCCCTTCCTTGTCTGATGTGTCTGTGTAACTGTAAAGAACTTATAAAGAAATTATGCAGATTGGTGAGTCTGATGCTTGCACTACAACTGATGTCCCAAACAGGCTGGTTACAAGACAATTAATAGCAAGGATGGTTACATTACAAATGTGCTTTTTTTTGCTGGTAAGATTGTGATGAGACTAAGTTTGTGGTTACACCTCAGTGAGAAACTAATAAAACTGCAGAATATTTTTCAATTAAAAGTACAAAAGCAGGCTCATAGAAGCTCAGAACAAACCTGTAAGGTAAACTCCAAATCAAGGTCATACTTTTCTAGATAATGAAAAAAATAGTCCAGTAGCCATGTCTCACAATCAGTTAAAGGGAACCTTAGACAGGAAAACCCCAGTCACACAATGGAGGAAGTTTCTCTTTGATGGCTCCAACTCCTGGCAGGCTCTCAGTGTGTTCTTTTGGCAAACTTACTCAAAAAAGACTTAGTGGTGAGCTCACTTGAATGTTTTGAGATTTTATGTTAGATGCCAAACTCAGGGGTTCAATATGGCAGTGACCCCAAAAGTGGCAAGCAAGTAGCTCTGGAAGGGCTGTGTGAAAGATGGTAAGTAAGGACGTGGCTGACAGGAGATTTCTGTTCTAAGTTTGATCGCGTGTTGGTTTTACTCTGAACTAACTGTAACCTCACAGATACTGGTTGTTGATTATGCTGGGGTAGGGGGGTACTGCATATGCCTAATTCAGAGAAGAGGTTCTGATATCTCACTCCCAATTATAGTTACAAATGCATGGCTAGTGTACCAGTCAGGAAAGACAGAAGTTTCTTCCCTGACAGGAGTTAGGATGAATGTGATACTGAAAACACATGTCCACACAATTGCCCAACAAACAGACTTTACTGGTAAAAATCACCTCTGGTGCTTGTTAAAAATCCAGATTTCTAGACCTCTCCCCTGGAATTCTTATTTAATTGGTCTTGGTGGGACCAGGAATCGATGCTTTCAATAAGCTCTCATGTGACTTGTCTCATCAGGAAATTTTGGAATCCTCTAACATTAGTATTTGTAAGATATGGACAGATCATGTTCATAGTCCTTCTCATATGTAAAAGAGGCTTCTATGGGTTGGGGTTGGAAAATGATGCCACCTGAGCCACCCCTTCCTGCCCACCCCCCCACCCCCATCCCGTCTAGCTTCTGTTTACCTTCTGAGACTGTTCACACAAAGTTCAGCATCCCCAGAATAAAGGATTGATGGGTGCACTTCCCAAATGGTCTGGATCTGCCCTAACTCTCCCCACTGGCCACCCACATGCACCCACAGAACCCATAAAGAGTTGGTCTTCTACTAATTGCTTTTGAGAAATTAAAAAAAAAAATAACTGCAGCAAAATTAGTGCTCCCAGACAAATGAATGGAAGGCTTCATGGTTTGGAGATCTGCCAGAGTACCTCACTCTTCCTCCCCCATTTTTTCTGAACCAGACAGCTCAGTCAGGTTGCACCTTTCTTTGCTAGTGTCCTGTTCTTCCATGTCAATCCTGAACTCTCCCTATGAAGTGACCATTTTTAACATCCCATCTGCTACCCTGGACCCAGCTCACTTCAATTCCCAGTAACACCTGTAGTGGAAGGACTGTCTGCTCAGTGTAGACAAGAGCAGCTCCTCTATTTTCTTACATACAGAAAAGCCACAACAGGGGAGCAAGTCCAGGTGTTCTTAAAGGGGGAATGCTGGCCTTCAAGAAAAACTCTTTGGCTTTTGTGCTCTTCTACTTAGTTTTTCTCCTATTGCTGTGGTCATCCTGCCAGCTGCTGACTGTGACTGCCCTGAGCCAGGTCAGTCATGAATGTCATTTACTATGGGGATATGACCAAGGAAAGGCAGGAACTTACAGCACCTAATTTAGCCCAATACAGTTCCTTGCAAATAACTTGTACTTCAGATCCCATCAAACCACATGATTTTTGGCTCCCAAAGAGCAGGGTACTTTTTTCACAGACAAAATGAGTCAAAAATACTAAAACAGAATAGAGGGCCTTTACTCCTATAGAATGAAAACAAAAAAGAAACTTGCCTGTACTGGAAATACTTCAAGTATTCTACCTAGTCGAGACCCAGCAACTGCTCTGGTATACCTTTCCCCCAATACACACACACACAGGGATACACAGAGACATCTAGGAGGCATACACCCCTGCCCAGCTTAGAGAGGGGGGGGTCCCTTTCCCCTCTTCTACACACAGAGTGTTTTAGTATGAAGACTGACTCAGCCTCTCCCAGTACCCAAGTCAGACTTTGTCCTCTGATGGAGGGTCCTTGAAAAAAGAAATCAAGGGTCCACCATAGGATCTGAGAAGAAGATAGGTTCACACATATGCCACAGTCTATTTATGACATACCATCATGTGTCACAGCTATTATACAAGCTGGGAGAAATTATTTTCAGTAAGCTGTTCAAATCCCGAACTTTCAAAAATTCAGGACAAGGAAACTAAAGTTGTTTCTCTTTGTCCTCCACCAGGCTGTGAGCTCCCTCGCGGGTGAGTCTAAGCTCTATACTCCATTTCTCGAGCACTTAAATCACATGCCCCACTTGGCACAAAATAGCCCAGAAGGACTCATTATTGGGTAGTTACTGTGAACAGATGAATAATGTACCTGTGTGAGTTAGTCCCCATTACAGCCCCTATCTCTGAAGAGTATGCATTCTAATATAATAACAGTAGTACTTAAGTACTTAGTTTGTTCTTATCAAGCACTGTTGCTAATTTTTAATGAATATTAACTTGTTTGACCTTCACTAATGTGTCATGAGGCAGGTCTCATTGTCCCTGCTTTCTGTGTGGGGGTGTAAGGCACAGAGATGCTTCTTATGGCAGCTATGCCCCCTATCTGCCAAAGTCCTTTGGTCAAGAATTCGTTCAATAAATACCACTGATTGTTTTGTGCTATCATGTAGTAACTTCTGAATGTTTTTATAAAGCATCCTTGGATAAATCACTCACTTCATTTGACCTTCCAAAATCTGGTAAAGGAGGAGAAGTCCACACTTAACATTCATGCTTTGTAGATGAGACAGCAAAGTCCCCCAGCTGGTGAGTAATGGCAGCAGTGGAATCTGGGTGTACCAGCTGGACTCCATGGCCCCCAATTTCCTCCCTTGTATGAGTCAGGATACTCCCCTAATGAAACCTCTTGAGAAAGTCCAGAACCCAACATCTCCAGCCTCTCTCACCTCCTATCCTATTCTATCGTTGTTCAAAGCGCTGTTTTCACCCTGGGTTTATTTCTCCTTTTATTTATTTTTTTAATATTTAAATTATAGATATATATTTCACATCTTTGTAGTCCCCAGGGGTCCACCACCTCCCCTCCTGAGCACTCCCATCTATTCCCCGCCCCACCCTTTTCCCTGCCCTGCCCCCAGCTGTGTACTTTAATTTGGTTGTTACCTTGTCTTGACTTTTCCTCCTGGCCTTTGTTTTTCCTATGCCCCATATATTAGTGAAACCATTTGGTTTCTGTCTTTTTCTTTCTGACTTGTTTCTGCTAATGTGATTTCTTCTAGATAAATCCATGTTATCATGGAGATTCCCTCTTTTCAGAGACACATTGCTATTCCTGTGAGAGCAACCAACCAAGCACATGGATTTTCAGCGGCTGTCAACTCCCAGAACAGTAATTAGGACATAATAAGTGCTCAACAAAGGCTTGAGGAATGTACTTTCTCTAGGGTACCTGTACCCTCAGCAAACACAGTGTGGAGGGTTGTGGGAAAAAGGGTTTGAAGGAACATACCTATATTATATGACTAGGATAATCTAGGTAAACTATCTCAGATTCTTCCTCTGGAGTAAGTCAGTGCATTGACTGGACTATTAAGTTTTAACTTTGAAGTCTGGAGAAAATGAATAACACAAAAATTACATAAAAATCAAAAGAAAAGATACGTAAACTAAAAAAAGAAAAATACAATACAAAAATAAAGCAGTTGGTTAAAAATATATTCTGCTTAGTGAATGGGAAAAGACAATCATTTAAAACATTTTTGGAAAAAAAACATGATAAAATTTTTGTCATTTCCCAGGCTGCCGCTTACAACGTGAGTCTGAGGTGGTTCCACAGGCAAAAATAGCGAGACCTAGTCTCCAAAAATAAGAAGAAAGAAAGAAAATTGTTATTTCCCTACCAGCTATTTCTATGTGTACTATAGAAAATATTGGGCACATCTTTGGTGTTGGAAGTTTTTCCTTAGGACCAAGAGAAAGGCCCCCTAGTGGCCAGTCACTGGTTAACTTCTCTCCGGGAAAGGCACAACCCTGGGGAATTCAATGACGTAAAAAATAAGTAAACAAATAAATACACACACAATATATATGTATAGCAAAGAATATATATGTATAGTAAAGAACATATATGTATAGTAAATAACCTGTATGCATGGTAAAGGACATGTATGTATAGTAAAGAACATATATGTATGGCAAAGAACATATATGTACGGTAAAGAAAACTAGAGACTTCTGTACTCAGCTGTTTTTCTCTTTAAGTATTATTACTCAGAGACACTTCACAAATGGCTGAAGATTATATTTTTAAAATATTTATTATTTTAAGTAATTTTAACAATAATATTATAATCATATTGTATTGAGTATTTTAATGTTTTTAATAATTTCTGTATTTTTCTGTTTACAAACACAAATGCTTCATTTACAGCTAAGGGAAAACGGAATCATATTACTCTATTGTCTAACTGCTAGTCTATTAGAAGGCTTTTCTTTTATCCTATAACCATTTTTTTCTCCCAAAGAGGGAAAAATAAAGATACTCCATTTCACACTGGACTGACTATCTATCATTTTTTCTCCAACTTAAGTTTGCCTCAGTAGGATAACAACATCACTTTAACTGGATGTATTGAAAATGATTTATTTTTAGATATAAATGTAGATGAGTAACTGACTTCATTTTCAAAAATATTAAAACATCATTTGAGTAGTAATGGGTGAATGTTAAACCACTAAGAATGATTATACTGAATAAAGTTGTATCTTATATCATAAAAGCAAAACCACAATCTGTTGAATATCAGTTCATATATTTTTGAAAATAGGACAATCTTTTTTTTTGAAAAATATTGTATCATCTACAAAATACATATATTTAAAATTATTTTAAGTATCTTTCACTGATAGTTATCCTCTGGAAACTTATCCTATTAAAAATAAAATGTATTATCTGAAGCCTTTCCTGTGATGATAGAATAGTGTGTTTTGTGCACTAAATGGAAATGTTTTAATCATCCTTTTAAAGGAAGCAGTAAAAACAAAATACATAGTTCTCAGTCTACTCTGCCTTTGTGTAAAGTAAGTTTTCTTTCAAGATTCACATTTCATCTACATACAAATCCAAGTCCATGGTGTTTCAGTAAATGTAAAAGCAAATGAAAGACAGTGATGAAAAATAAGTGACTGACGAATTTGATTTTGTGATTCTAGTACTCTTCCATCAATTTATATAGTTTCTTTTTCCTAATCTTTATTATCTCATTTCATAGATGAGTGACTTTGATCATTTTTAAAGAATGAAACACATATAAGCCATGTATATGCCTATTTTTCTAAACTTTTTTATACGGAAGTGTTCAAGACACATCTTTCCCTTTCCAAAACAGAGTGTATGTTTTATTGCTAAATTGTAATATATTATATATTATATGTAATATAATCTCTAGCCATTATAATATATAATATATTATATATTATAATGGCTAGAGATTTTTCTTAGTATTAGTGGAGAGGTGGAATAAGAAGTTAATTCTGACTACATCAACGATTATTACTGAAGCCATTCATATCCATAAAAAGGCAACATTTTCCTTTAAATATTTCAGTTATTTTCTAAGTTATGACTGACATGATACACTTTAAATGGAGACAATTTGGAGATCATGTGTAACTTAATCGAGGCAAAAAACAAAAATATACCTTTAAATATTCCTTGAACGCAATTAAGTCGTGCCCTCCACCTTCCTTTGTGCTTTTATGGGAGATAACTTATTACTATGAAATATTACTTCTTTAGTTTGACAACTTATTTTGGGCTTTAGCTGTGGAGGAAGTGGAAAATTTTAAGCATGTTAACCAAACAGATTAAAGAGATGCTTCCTTTGCGTGGGATGAACCCGGCCTTCCCCTCCAGCCCGCGCCTATGCCCTGCTGCGTGCACAGTCAACGTGCCCTGACGTCTGTCTTTACCGTTAGAATATATAATCACCCAGAGTTAGAAGTGGAAAATGGGAGCCTCCGATCATAAGCTCATAAAAGGCAATTTCAGTGTCATAGTGGTGGACTGAATAAATATAGAAAGGATTTATTATGGAGTTCTGCAGTGTTGTTGGCATCGGCAGCGCGCTGCTGGGCAGCTTCTATCGCCAGCATTCAGGAACCAGCACAGCCATGGAACCGCTGTGCTCCTGGTGACAATAATGAGAGCAGCTGTGTGATTGGTTGGCACGGCCACAAAAGACACATGCTGGCATGTTTCAGAACATAAATGATAGATCTGCTGCTGGAAGTTTATAATTATTTAATCAAACCCAGACTGCAGGACCTGGAGGGACATCATGTGTCCTCCCAAGAGTGGAAAAAGGACAGAACTCAGAAGTTGACAGACTGCAGGGGACCATGGGAGGCCAGGGGCTGTGTCAGCATATGCTTTCCCTGGCCAGTCAGGGTCCATTCCAGACCTGCTGGGGGGGTCACTTCCTGGGGTGCATCATTCCCCAAGGTGAACCCCAGAGAAAGTGTTACTGACCATTTTCTTGATGTGTTGATAGAAATGGGATCCAGTATCTGTCCTTTCATGGAATGAAACTTAAGTCCTGCTCTGAATTCTTTCTCCATAACACACACATACAACCTCATAAATGTACACACACACACACTCATATACATACATATGCATAAACTCACACACAAACACACTCACACCCATAGATACAAAGAACCCATGCTAGCTTCCCGCTTTATGTATATATAGTTTTAAATCTTAAAGGAAAGTAGTCTCCATCCAATCGAGTCCCACATTCCATGTTTGGGAAATACTGCAGGCTTGAAACCTGCCAGCAAAAGTGATTAGAGACCAGAGTCTGTCTAGGATACAAGGGGACTTTGCTTTTCAAATCAACGTGTAGTATCATCACAGTTAGAAGAAAAATGTTGAGGGAGGGATGAAGCTTTCTAAGCAAAGATCATGCATTTTGGTAGAAAGACAAGAAATTATCAGATTGAATTCACATTATATCTCATCCTAGCTTCTAAGAGATGTGAGATTCAAATTCAGTGCTTCATTCTGAAGTTCTGAGAATTGAACTGATGACCCATGTCATAAATGACTATCCATTTTTTAAAAAGATTAAGTTAAAGTAAGCCGGCAGTAGGATAAATGCATTCAACGTAAACTTGAGAAAATTAAAGTATTAATTCTTAAAACTTTCCCCAATAAGAACCTTTCATTCTGGATATCAGTCTTCATTCTGCCTCCCTCCCCCCATTCCTTTATTTCATCTTTCTGTACAGGAATGTTTTAGATAGTGGATGCTACCAGAAGAGCAAATAGTAGTTTCTCCCTGTTTTCTTTGTTTGGGCATCCTATATCCAAAGTTTGAACCAGGGATAACATATAACCTTTTAAATTATCCAAAATAGGTATTTTTTCTTTAAAAAGTCATTTTCCTTTTTTTTAACTAAGTAACTATAAAAATTATACAAGTGGCAAATGAGTACATTTCCATTGTAAATAAAATGGAAAAAGAAGAAAGTCCCCCCCGCCCCCCCGCCTTTGCGGCCTCCAATCCCGGACCCTACTCTCTAACCCCAGAGGTAACTATCAGTAATAGATTGGGTGTGTAAATTTCTTTCCTCCATATGCTCTTTGTAAGGAAAAAAAAATCAGAAACAAAGTATGGAAAATATTTAACCTTCCGCCACGATTATTAGGTTTTGATGTTTAAGAGGGAAAAATGCCCAAACACATAAAAGTGGAAAATCCCCAAACAATTTCGTAAGATATGCACTGTAGGTTTTTTCATTCTAAAAAGTCCTCCAAAGGTTTGACAGACATATTTTCAAACATATGTAAAGACATCTCTACTTTTAAAAAATAAACTAAAAATGAGGTCAATTTCTTAAAAAAATATGAAATCTTTTTATCAGTTTCCAAAGGGAAAAGAAAGTTAGAAGGAAAAAAATTAAACCATATTTCAACCACTCACATCTTATGTTCAACTAGTTTCATCTTTTTCTTTCTTCAGTGCTCTGGCATCATTCTTGAAAGGTTTTGTGAGTGTGGGTATTTTTAAGTCAATCTGTTCTCATCATATAAATGTACATTTTTTTAAATATGCTTATTTTAATTGCATTTTAGCAGTCAATAATCTTTACATTCTTCATGCAACTTCAGTAATGCTAAAATAGATTAGACAAATATGTGGACTTACTTTGCAGATTGCAGTTAATATTCCTAGTATGTTTTATGAATGAGTTAAAGGAATTCAAGCAAGCAGAAAATCTTGGGATAATGGTGATGAACACCTTGCTTATGTATAAAATGATCATGCATAGATGATAATGACATTATTCAGAGAATCTCGTACCTTCCCTTCTCTGCCCTCTGAAGACACATGGAAATTTCCTCACTTGTATTGCAAGCATGTTCCTGACTAATAACTTACTATTTACAGTTGCTAACTATGCTGAATTTCTTGAAGGGCATTAATTATCTGGGGTGCCATTTTCTATTGCCTGTCTGATTAAGCTCAGGAACAGGGCAACATTTTAAGTACACCTTTAGGCTATACTCTGTCTTCACATGATGCTGAATGAAAAGAATGAAAAAAAACAAAACAAAACTGAAAAGTCACCAAGCCATTTTCTGATTTCTGGTCATGAAGGGATCCAGCCCAAGGATTGAATGTTCATGTTGTATTTGCTTCTTAAGTGTGATCTTTGAAGTGGGAACAGAGGGCCAAGGACTCTAGAGTGAGAAGATATGCAGTAATTCTACAACAGAGGGTGCTGGAAGTGATATACCTACTGATATACCTAGACCTTGGCTTTGAAAAATATACACCCAAGTACAGAAGACTCAACAAACTGCATAAAAGTAAAGGGTGACTCTGATCAAGGGCAGTAAAATAAAATCATATTGGAAAATTCCAAAAGAACTGCATGTAAAAAAGTATTTCTGCTGACTGGTGTGCTTTTGGCTGTGCTCTTTGTTTTTCTTTCACAGGTAAATGCAATTGAGTGATGGTTGGGTAATCTTCAATTCCACCAATTGTTTTCCTCCCAAAGTAGAGTTTTCTCTAAATAGCTTCATTCAAATC
Source organism: Uropsilus gracilis (assembly GCA_004024945.1). Lineage (NCBI taxonomy): Eukaryota > Metazoa > Chordata > Mammalia > Eulipotyphla > Talpidae > Uropsilus > Uropsilus gracilis. Next base: position 111,071 of record PVHY01000679.1, read on the forward strand.
ATTCAACTGACAAGTATTTATTTACCAAGCAAGTACAATGTTCCAGCAATGAATTGGCCATGGAGTGACAACAGTCAACAGGACAGGCACTTTTTAAGGAGATCAAAGTATGGGGAGAAGTGGGGGGGGGTAGAGGGTGGGGAGCAGGGCTTTGCAAGAATGAGGAGGCGAGGGTCTAGACATGAAAACAGTTCACTCACAGGGTTAAAGAGGCAGGGGGTAGCACTGGAGGTGACTTGGAGATGGACACAAGTACAGTGACTCTTAGAAATGAGCAGGGGTTCACAAGGGGCCAGTCCAAGTGTAGAAGCTCCCATATTGACCTCAGTTGGAAACAGGGCAGCAGTGAGGCAAACTTCCTAATCCTTTCCTAAAACTCCTCACTGTGAATGTCTCTTGCATATGTATTCATGGAGTGGATGCAGGTTCTCTGTGGACAGGTATCTCTCTGGGCTAAATCACAGTCTTGACTCCAACCAATTTTGTCTCCTTTGGCACTGAATGCACCAATGAATGTGAATGCCAGAGTTTCTCTTCACAGTGCAGTCAGCATATGATTCATTGTTGCTAACTTTGCCAAAGCAAAGGGAAACAGTTTTGTAGGATCTGTTGTTCCTGGTATCCTGAGAAGTGATTTAAAGTCTCCGTTGGGGGAAATACTGTTTTGGCCTTGACCATCATATGTTACCTGAAAGACTTGACTTCATGGATACTGACAGAGGCCAGGACTGTCCTAAGTCCCACCCATGGTCCACCCATGACTCCTGGGAGATATTCTGGCTACTTTGCAGCATTGCAAAGTGCTTTTTCTAAATATTGGAGGAGAGATATGGGGTGGTCTCACTTATATGAGGGAGTTAAGAAAAATGGACAAACAAATGGACAAGAAAAATATAAAACTGACAAAAATATAGAACTGAAACATAGAGCAAGAGAGGGGGAGAAGGGAGGGAATGGAGGAAGGGAAGAACACAAAAGACTCTGATAGTTCACCTGTGATAAGGTGATAGGATACCTTGGGGCAGACAATGATGTAATATATACATACATATATATGTATAAATATACATTTATAGACAGATATATATGTGTAATCAATACAAAATTAAAAATGGAAATAAATAAAAATAAAAATGAGTTAAATAAATATTGGAAAGAATTTTTTTGGGGGGATGGGAGAGATCCAAATGTTTTTGTAAGATCCTTCTATATGTGGTTTACTTCTTTGTTAAAAACTGGTCATTCATATTGCAGAAGAAAATTTTCCCACTGAGGAGTCTTGAACATTTTAAGAGTTCAGGTAACATTTATGGGCCGTCAATTTTGTTAAAAAATGAGAACTGAACCCCTTTTGATTCTGATTTAATGCATAAAATTGTCTCAGCTAGACTTTTAGCTGAGTTACTTTATCTTAAAAGAGAATCAGCTAGATGATCATAATGGGAGAATTTCAAGGGTTTCTATCCACAAGTTCCAGCCAATCTATTTATTAAAGGTTTCTAAAAGAACAACAGAATCTTCAACTTTAACAGTATGAGTTTTTCCCAAAGGCTTCCAGTATAACTTCTGTGCAATGCCAGCCATAAAGAAGTTAAGGAAGGAACTGGAAAATTAAGGCTGTGGACTAGATAGGGGATTGCAAGTGGATGTCAATGGTAATTGATTAGTGACTGCTGCATAGAGCACGGAGTTGGAAGTACTGGGAAGTTGCATCTGGGGTCATTGGAAAGGACACCATGACTGATTACCAATGTGTGTTGTGGGTACAAAGGAGGATGTATAGGTCCAGGTGCAATTACTTACCCTCACTGTGAGTTGCTCCCATCCCTCTAACTCAAGCTATCTGTGAGTCTGTGTAAGAATTTTATTTAGAAACAATCTGTATATTGTTCAAAGACATAAAGATCTCAAAGGCTCTAGACTAGATAATTAAGTGATATGAGACTATAAAGTGACATGATATTTATCAAATAACCAGGATAGTAAGTTAGGGATCATTTATTTGAACTTTATAATGGTGTGTCACTATCTATGCTAAGATAAGACAGCCATACATGTTAAAACAGGTAATGTATGGACAGGAGGTCAGAGTGAGGGGCAATATTAGTAATGGCTATGGCCATAAAAAAAAATCAAGTAGCAACAACATACCTGGATTATTTTGAGTATCAACTAGGTACCAAATTCTCTTTTGTATTTTACACAAAAATGCCTTTGAATGAGGTATCATTATAGTCCCATTAAAAAAATGAGAACTAGGCTTACAGAGGTGTTTCTACAAGCATCCTAATCCAGGTAAGTTCATCATCAGTTCTAGCAGCTTAAAGAAGAATGTCAGAGCCTTAAGCATCATCTTCACAGGATTTTTAATATAGCGAACAGGGGAAAACTGCCAGTCAGGCAACACCTACTTGCGTCCCCCTGATTTTTCCTTCCCCCAGGACACTGCTGCTCTTTTATCCCCTCCCTCCTAGGCCCAAGTGTGCCCACTTACACATGCTCATACCCACAGGGCTAGGTATACATATTCATGGAGAGGGCTCAATCCCATAGATGCTGGTCATGGAGGCTAATGGCAGAAGGGTAAAAATCTTGACAAAGTATTTACTATCTAAGAGGTAATATAAAGTGTACAACTTACACAGCCAGAAAGAGTTGTCAGTGTTGTGATCTGAACTGAGGCAATTTCATTGAGTATTCATTGAGTATCAACCAGGTTTTCAGCATTAACACAATGTAACACTGCCCTCATATCTCAGGGAAAGCCAAAGGTCAACATTTTGATATAAATAATAATGCATCATGGTCCCCAAGCCTTTCTGACATAGAGAGAAGTTATTCAGAGCTTCTCATAAAACAGAACATTTCCTTTCTCCTTCTCAGAGATTCTGCTTACCCAACGATGATAGAACCAAAAACAGTCACCACGGATTGCATGAATGATTTCAATATTTAATATGGATGATGCCCAAGAAAACAGAGAATAACTAAAATCTGTGCAGGCTGAGAATAGGCAGGTTTGTATGGATAATTTCTGGGAGTGGTTCAGTGTTTTGTGGCTCCATAAAGTTACTCGAGCATTGATGTGTCATATTCCCTGAGAAATGTTCCAGAAATGTTCCATTAGAGATCATTGGAGACCTGGGAGACTGAGTAGGTACATAAATAACTTAAGAGAAGAGCAAATGTAAATGCCCAAAAGCAATGTATTCTAAATGGGTGGCAGAGGAAAATGCTCTGGAGAGGAAGGAAATGGAAGTGGGCCTTGAAGGTTGAAGAGGGTTCCAAATGGTACAAGGCACAGCACTCCAGGTGGCACGAACTACAGTGAACAAAAAGAAAGAAATGAAAAACACAGAGACAGAGAAGGCAATAGCCCATTTTAGATATCTGGATTTACTGCAGCAGCATGACAACATGTGAGTCTCAGGGGAAGCACAGAGGTAGAACAGGGAACTGAAAACATAGCCAGGGCCTTTAAAATTATAAAGATTTGCATTTGTTCTACAGGCAGTGGGGAACCATGGAAAACTTTGGATCAAAGGTGTGTTGTGTTCAGAACTGTATTATTAAGCAATTTTTGTGCAGCAGGGGAAAACTGGACTGGGAGGAAAATTACTGAAGCAAGGACACCCCATTGAAAGGCTACTCCAAAAGCCTGGGAAACTGTTAATGAGGATCTAGCCAAGGTCAGGAGCATCAGCCTTGAAGGAGGACATGTGAATGGTACCTGCCCAGGAGGGAAGTGAGGCCAGCAGGAGGGAGGGGTTGTAATACCAACCAGCTCTCTCGTTCAAGGAACAGCATGGCTTCTTTCTGAGTTTAAGATACACACTCTGTTTAGGTGGGGGCAGATGGACTCGCTTTGGGAAAATTTTCTGACCTCCAGGCTTTTTCTAGGGCCTTGACATTGGTGTGACCCCAGCCGTGGACATTTTCCTCTTCAGTCATGGTTGTACTTTTCCACTTTAATGAGGCACAAACCCAGCTCCATGGGGATTCCAGGGAGCCTGGAGGGTGAAGTCATCTCCTGTCTTGGGATAAAGCATGCATATGATAACTCTGTTTTCAATCCTAGACTATGGGAGTTGAGTAGGACCTTAACTATCCCATCTGACTCCCCTTGGGCAAGAGAGAAAGTTATGCAAACAGACCATGAACCACCCATGAGGAAGCCTCTAATGATGATGCAGACAGAGTCACCGGTGGTTGCTCTCAAGGGGCCCAAGACTTTGTCCTCTGTCCAATGCTGTTCTGGAACCACAGGTAGAGCAAGGAAACCCATGTTTATTACTGTGTATTTAGGGAAAGAAGCAAATTAGTCCTGCATTATTACAGACCAACAAAATACTCAGTTGCCATAGAAATAATACTTTGTCCTGAAAGGAATCCCCTGAGCTAATACTTCCATATTAAATTAGACTAATACTATACTAGGCTAATCGGATATTGTGCTAATTCAGAGAGTGAATGAACTTAGATAAGCATATTAGTACTCAGTTGGATTAAAACAACTCACAGCCAAATGCCCCACCAACCGCAAGGCTGATGTTCCTCAGGCTTCTGTAATTTACTGCAAATGTCTTCTTCCCATCAGTTTTTACTGTCAAAGTCCCTAAGTGGTAGGTCCCCATGATGTTGACTTAAGCACATTTTACCTATATTCAAATTCAAAGCTAGATATGTTTTTCAGCACACTCCTGTCCCACTAGTGCTCCAGAACGGAACATAACCATTCCCAGCAGACAGCAGGAGCTAGTCACCAGTACATGCGCTGATCCCTTTCTTGTCCCATCCAGATGTTCTGCTTTAAAAAATGTTCCTGTGTCTGCAGTACACCAGTCCGATTCAGGAGCTCAGTGTGTGAAAGAAGTCAAAGGGCTCCATTCAGTCAGCCCCCATTCACCACCCCTTCACAACAGGCAAGCGAGGGATGAGTGGGCTAGAGTAACTGGGCCTTTCTCTTTTTCTTGTTCACAGATGTGGATATCCATCCAGGCTTTCCTGTCTAAGCTGCCACAATCCATGCTGGGGTGGGAGTATTTGTAGTACAAGAACATTATTCTGAAATCTGTCAGTCTTCATGTTAAGTGGATTCTTGCATGTTTGCGCCTGTGCTTATTTTTAAGTAAATTTATGTGTGGTCATAGGAGCACAGGGAGACAGGGTGATGACTCAAGGAGCCTTTGCACTCACTCAGAAGGAATGGAAAGGGGGACTTGGAATGGTTATTTCTGAGATGTCAGGTTCCCCGGGGGCACTAGTTGGTGGTCCAGGAAGGCTGTTAGAATGGGCCCAGTAGTTGTGGTTATATACAAGCTTTACCTAAGACCCATTCTATCCAAAGCACAATCTGCAGAGCAAAGACAACAAGATCCACTAGGATTGGGCTAGAAATGGACTTTCCGCTCCCATCCTGGACCCACTGGATTTATCTGTAGGCACTGGGCCCAGGTGTGTGTGTGTGTGTGTGTGTGTGTGTTAACAAGTTTTCCAGATTTTTCTGCATGCTGGTATGTGAGAAACATCAGTCTAGGATATGGGCTACGGCATGGCCTCAAACTGTAGCCAAAAGCAACCTTGTTTGTTGACCAGATATTGTCACGTTCACAAGAACTTCAGCGCTTATGTTCTAGAAACTTAACCATGAATGGAGCACTAGTTCACATCCTTTCTCAGCTCCTGAAAGTCTTTCACAAGCTGCTAGAATACTTTGAAATTATTATCTTTAAATATAGGGCTGGAAAAAAAATAAATATAGGGCTGAAAATGAGATACATACTTAAACATAGATATGCTCTGTGTTCAAAGACTAATGCCACCCACAAATATGTTGAAAAAGACTAACTCAACCAACAACCATTTATATTTTGATAAGCTACTTGAAAAGCCTTTCTAAAGCCCATTACTATAGATCCTTTTATTTTCTTTGTTCAAATCCTTGGTGGAGTAAAGTGCAGAGCTGACATTATTATTCCCATTTGATAGATAAGGAATGTGAGACTCAGCAGAAAATCCTCTGAGAACAATGCCTTTAACCTGCAAGTCTACTTTTGCTTTATTGTATTTCTAAACATGTCTGCTGTGGCACGTTGCAAAGATCCACAGTCAGAAGGAAGGTCTGTCCGTTGAACCAGCTTAGACCATCCTCTCGCTGTCCATCTTTGGTTGTTTTCAACCCCAAAGGAAGGGATTCTTTGGTGCTGCAGGAGGAATGTGGTCTAATTCACTGACACTCTGCTGTCCTGGCACCAGGAACATCATCCAGTGGGCAGATCATCCAATACCCAGGGGAGATGCAACAGCTTTTTGATTTTAATGACTCCTAAGCTAAAGATGTCCTAGTTAGACTGAGGCTGGGCAACCACTTAGCAGCCGGTTAATACTTAGACTATTTAGTCATTCGAAACAATGCAATTAAGGATGAATCATGGCTCAGTAACCTAAACAAAATCAAATTAACAAATGGGCGGCACTCCCTTTGGTCTGGGAGACTAATTCATAACCTCCCACCTCGCAGTTCTCTGAATCTCGCTGTGCAGTCTCAGGACACTCAGACTCGGGATTCCTTCCATTTTAGCCCAGATCCAGCTGTAACCCGTGGGCCTACAGCTCACTGAAAGGAACAAGAACTGTGAAGGGACTTATCGTGGGGAGCTTCAGCCACCCACTTCACAGGGAAGTTGGACCAGACAGATAACAGCCTGTGTCCAGGCTTATGTTTTATGATCTATGAGAAACTGGACAAGTTTTAAATCAATTTTCCTATCTGAAACATAGAAATAAGAATGGTGCCTTATTTGTATTATACGCAATATGTATGTGCATGTAATATACATATATGTGTATATGTGCAATATGTAATCTATACATAAAAATACATGTAATATACATACATATGCATTTTATCAACCAGGATAATTCTTAAATTTTCTACCATTTGAATCAGTCTAAAGATTTTTATAGTAGCATTTTCATTCAGTTTGCTATAGTACATGTAAAACTTTTATTTTCCTCTTGATATGGACAGTGATGATTAATATCTTTGAGACTGAAGATTTTGATGGAATATCAGAAACTAGGCAATGAAATAATTCTACTGAGTGGTTTAAAAATGGATCTGCCTACGAGAAATATATTACTAGTAGCAGAAGTAACATTAAATTTTCTAATGGTCATATTTTAAAATGTAAAAGTTAGTTGAAATTAAGTGCAATCCTAGTTAATAGAAGATGAAGTTAATTTCAATTGTATTCCATTTAACCCAGTGTTTCAAAATACTATCACCGCAACAGGGAATCAACTTAAAAATCTTTAATGATATTGTTTATATGGCTTCTTTTGTACTTGAGCTTCAAAATCAGATAGCATCTCTCAATTGGATGCTAAATTTTTATTAGTCACATTTAGATTTCATTTTTATTTCTAAAAAGAGGAAAATCCCAGCCCCAAGTTACCCCAAACATACATAAAAGTTTTCCTATGTATGAACTATCAGTTTTTAAACTAGTATTGCAATTACATAGAATTTTATTCTATTCAATTTATTTTATTAAAATTAAATTGAATTCTCAATTCCAATCATCAGTTACACTAGTTTTACAACTACATTCAAGGGTTTAGCAGCCATGTATCAATAGTTCAGCACCCTATTGGGAAGAACAGCTGAGAACTCTTGCTCTCCCTTCTTACATGAAGATGACATGAAGATGAGGACAAAAGCTGTAGGTGTCTTACCAGAAGATATGGCAGGTTTGTGGTTGGGATAATCAGCTTAGGTTCACATGCTTTTTTCAGAGAAACTTGGCCAGTGATTTAAGTGGCCTGAACTCTAGATTGTGCACACATGAAATGGGGATCAGAACTCTGATTTCATAAAGTTACCAGAATGGTGCAATGTGAGAATGGATGTACATTGCTGGCTCCAGCCTGGGAATAGCACACAAACACAGAACAAAATGCACTACAAGAGCTTCTAAACAATAGTCGGCCCTGAATTTCTGGTTATCTTCAAACATTAAGAGTTTCACAGAATCCATCTTTGAGAGTGGTGACACTATAACTACCTAATGCCCTTTGCTTATCCTTTGGGATGCTGGGAAAATGTCACCAGTTCTCCGCAACTAGAAGCAGTTGCCTCTCAAGGGCACAATGAAACCAGATTTTGGTCATGCTGCTTTCTTTTCCCAGGACACCCACTCATGTCCCTCTTCTCTGCCTGGAAAATTCTTACTAACTTTATAAACTCTAGCTTACATGCACCATTTGAACCCTTGCAAATAGAATCATTTGATGTTTCCAAGCATTTGCTATAGTTTTATGTTGAAAGTAGCAACAGTTTAGAGGTTAATGGAACCAGTACTGTCTCCTTGTGCTACAGAATCTGATGATTTACTTCAAGAAAAGGGGTTAAAGAGTATCAGTAATAGTAAGGATGATAAAAATGTTTGCCATGTTCAGTGTATTATTGCATCTCCTCCTAAGAACAACCTCATGAGAGCTACCATTCCTTTTCGGAAGGGAAGCATCAAAACTTGCAAGGAGAGAAGTTAATAGTTAAACCCTGTTCCTTCTAATTTATTCCACTCACACACACAATTGCAAGACTACTCAAAACAAGATTTATTTATAAACAAGGGGAAACCAAGAGTCATTGGGGCCATGAGTGCCTAGTTAGCTTACCCCAGTTATTAGCCAATATCTAAAGTTTTAAGAATACTTCCAAGATTGTGTCTCTTCAACACCGCAAATCTGGAGCTGGCATTTACACAGTCTAGTCTTCCAGTAGATTAAAATTCCAGGTTTTCCAAGTTCCAAGTTTCAAGTTTTCCAGTAAGTTATCCTATCCTCTCTTTTCTAGAAGTTCCCATTTTCCAAGCAAAGGCCCGTACTTGCATTTCTCATAACTTTTTTTCTTTCCCTCAGTGGCCAAGTCCTGGAGTGCTAAACTTTCAGGCTGACATCTGTCCTATACTCCACCCACTGTGGTTCTTTCCTTGCTTGTCCATGAGATGTGCATAATCCAGGCAATTTCTGATTGGGGTGCCTTCCCAGCTGTGCTATGCAGTAACAAATCCACTCTCCTTCTCTTCTTGTTAAGAAGACCCCACATTTGTTTGAGCTATCAGTGTACACATTAAAATCTCTCACTTCTCCAGACACTCTTATAGCTAAGGGTAAACAAATGCATAGGTCTCCTGGGACAGAGAACTCTTGTCCCTTATCCCTTCCTTATTCTGTCCCCCAATTTGCATTCGATACCTGAAAGCCCAGCAAATTAGTTTGTAATGATAAAATCAAGAACCACTCAAAAGTTCACAGCATAGGAAGCTAAGAGGATCCAACATCTTTAAAAATTTCATGAGCTATACCCTCTAGGTTACTCTGTTCACACTTCCCACTAGGTTATCAACATAAAATATCTATTTGATTTAGTCACTGTAGTTAGATTTGAGTTGCAAGCAGTCAAATGCAATCTTAGCAAATGGAAATATTTTAGAGCCAACTGAGACACCCACCAATCTGCACTGGACTCCTTCTTCTTTACACACAGCCACTTGTCAGAATCTCTTCTAAGTTGGAGTTTCTGTAAGACCTTGTCTTCATCATTTACTGGTTGACCAAGTCTCCCACCCCCCTTCCATAAGCTGGTTTTGTCACCTCTAGAATATTTTCCAAGAAGAAATATTTTTCTTAGCTAACTAGGATCATATTTCTTAGATTATCTTCAGATTAATGGTGATAAAATTAATTAATTAATTAATTAATTAATTGTGGGACTCCCACAAATAGTGCAGAGATTCCTTGGGCAAAAGTAAAAACTACATGATCACAGTGACAAGGATTCCTGTCTTCTCTGTAAGCCAAAAATAAAATGACATGGAAATCAAGAGCTGAGTAAATCACAAGAGCTGAGTAGTCACCAAAGTAATCAAATTGGTGACTAACACTAACAGTGAAATTCTAGGACAGGTCAAATTCACCTGCAAACTATTTTAGTGAATCAAGCTTTACTGAAACACAGTTGCGCTTATTTACTTAAATATTGTCTTCAGGTGTCTTTGCACTGTAACTCTGTGCAAGTTATTAGTGACTCAGAGAGACTGAAACATGACTACACTCAAAAAATAAATGGAAATGTGATGATGTGCAGGTGGAAAATCAGAGTTGAGGCCAAAGGTTTTGAAGACTTTCTAGAAATCTAATATAAGTCTAAGATAGGAGAAAATCACTGAAAAAACTAATTTTATCTTAGTTACACAAATTGAGGTATGACATCCAGGGAATGGGAGGTTCCAGCCAAAGCATACCAGCATCTGAGAAGGTCAAGATAGAGGATATGAAGGATCTGAAGATAAACAACTATACATTCTTCCAACAAGTTTGTGTACCCACCATATGCAAGGCATAATAGTCTGTTGGACATGTGATTGATTTTACTTTTGAGCAGGGGATATAGGCATTAAACCAATGATGCAAAACATATAATAAGGGAACATGTGCCATGAGGGGAAAGGACAGAGTGAGGTGATATAGTATTATAGGCCCCTTGAGTTAGCTTGGTTCTTTGGGAAAGCCTGAGAGAGAGAGAAAGAGAGAGAGAGAGAGAGAGAGAGAGATCTAAGAAGCCAGTGGAGACAGCCTTGCAACAAGTGATGAAAGAATATTCCAGGCAATATGGATGGAGTAACAAAGTTCTGGAGGGGAAAGAACCATTTGAAGAACTGAGGGCCATATATAATTGGAACGTCATGAAGGAAAGGGATTGGTACATTTTCAGGTAAGAAGATCCCTCAGTGATGCTGCCTTTCACTCTTACACTGCTGGTGGGAATGTAAACTGGTCCAGCCACTATGGAAAGCAGTACAGAGGACCCTCAAGCTAATGAAAATGGAATTACCATTTGACCCACCTATCACTCTTCTTGGAATCTACACAAAGGAGACCTCAGTATGGGTACAAAAGGACACCTGTGCCCAGATGTTTACTGCAGCACTATTTATAATTGCAAGGACATGGGAACAACCCAAATGCCCCAAAACAGATGAATGGATGAGAAAGATGTGTTATATATACACACAATGGAATATTACTCATCAATTACAATGACAATTTTTTTCATTATTTTTGTATTTTTATTTCTTATATCCAGTGACATTTCATATAAATTGCTTTATATCAATTTATATATAAATTTATATATAAATTTTTGTATATATCATACAACATTTAAATATATGTATATAGGGTTTGCCTATTTTTCTTGATTTTGTTTCTTAAATAATTTATTTATATATAAAATTCACATCTCTGTGACCTCTGGGGTTCACCCCCCCCTTCCTGACCTTTCCTAACCCCCCCCCCCAAGTTGTGTACTTCAATTTGGTTTTTGGCTTGTTTTGACTTTTCTTCATGGAATTTTTATCTTTCCCATGTCCCATATAGTAGCAAAACCATTTGGTTTTTGTCTTTTTCTTTCTGACTTGTTTCTGCTAATATGAATTCTTCTAAGTCCATCCATGTTCCAAAAGCATTCTACAGATTCAATGCAATTCTTATAAAAAATTCCAATGACATTCTTTAAAGAGATAGAAAAACAATTACAGAAGTTCATATGGAATAGCAAAAGACTTTGAATATCACAAAGCTCCTGGCCAAAAAAAGAGAGAATGGAGGGCCAACTATCCCAGACCTCAAGCTATACTACAAAGCCATAATAATTAAAACAGCATGGTACTGATACAACAGACAATCAGACCAATGGTACAGAATTGAGTGCTTGAAAATAAAACCACACATATATAGTCAACTAATCTTTGACAAAGGGGGGAAAAACTTACATTGGAACAAAGATAGCCTCTTCAATAAATTGTACTGGGAAAACTGGACTAAGACCTTCCAAAAAAATCGACCAAGGCAACATCCTCAAACCTTGTACAAAAATGACAAATTTGATAATTTTATGGTAACATGGATGTAACTAGACAAAGTCATATTAGTAGAAACAAGTCAGAAAGAAAAAGACAAAAACCAAATGGTTTCACTAATATCTGGACAACCAAACAAAAGTACACAACAGGGTTGGGGAGGGGACCAGCTGGATCGGCCAGGAAGGGGAGGTGGTGGGTCCCCAGGGACTACAATGATGTGAAACACATATATAAATAAGTTATTTATATCATAATTAAAAAAAAACACAAAGTATATCGTATAGCAGGGCTGCCAAAATCTTGTTCTGTGGCTGTTTAGATCCAAGAGAAACTCAGTGGGAAAATAGTTGTGCAGCTTTGATTGTATCTATTAACAGCACTGAAACATCCTGTTGCTGAGACTGATTTAACAAAATATGAGTCATCTTTTCTGTAGCACACCTTGTTTGTGACACCAATTGCAGTGCAGGCATCCCAGATCTGGGTACGCTCTTTACTGAATCTAGACAATGAGAGTCCCAGAACCCTTGGTGCATTTTACAGGCTTGAATGCAATCAGGGAACCAGCTATATAAACACACCAGGCATGGAGGCTGGGCCACGTATACAGCAAGCAAGCAAGGCTGGGTAGGGGGGCTGGGATGCTTCTCTCAAGTCTCTCCTACACTCTCTCTTGCATTCTCCCAGTCTCCAGGGTTACACCACCCTTTTAGCGCCTCTCCCCAGGCCCAGGTGTGCACACTTGCACATGTACACACCCACTGGTCCAGGCATGCACAGTCATGGGGAAAGTACAACACCACAGGTGCTGGTTGTAGAGGTTAATGGTGGAAGGATTTGAAAAACCTTGAAAATTCATTTATCCTACAATTCCCCAAATTCATCTGTCCATGGAACTCTATTTCTGGGTAAATTTCCACTAATTATCTATGAAAACAGTGGTCTGTGGAACACTGTGTGGAGCACTGTGAAAGAGCAAACACTCAATATACAGGAGCCCAGAACCAGTTAGGAACAGCCCTGGAGGTTCCCCTTCCTGATGACCCAAGCTAGTGTTCTCAAAGTTCAACATCACCTGGAGAGTTTATTAGAATAGACTGCAGGGGCCCTAACAAGAGTCTGATTTGTAAGTTTGATGTGGTACCTGACAAATTGGCATTCCTATCAAGTTCCCAGGTGATGCTGATGCTGTTGATATAGGGACACCTTGAGAACCATTGATAAGGGATATTCAAAGAACACCAAAATTTCTCTTCTCTGATAGAGCTTAATTTATTGGTTGTTAAAGAGACAAGCTCAGATGACCTTATTCTGTGCAATTTCTCTCTTGAGGTCAAAACTTGGCTATGAGTGGAAGATACCCTCTCTACTCCAGGGATGCTTGGGATGGGGATAGGGAACATGGGAAGTAGAGACACATTTTCAGAGGGACAAGAACCATACCAGCCCATGCTTCCTGAGTATTCTTCTATATAGATACCCATCTCTCACTTATCCTCCAGACTTGCTCAGGCTCCTGAATAGGCAATTAAATGTTGGCTCCATTTTCAACCATTTTTACTCTGTTGGGAGCCCCTCTCTATGAGTTTTCCCCTCACTGAAAATTCCCTAAAGGGAAAGGCCATTTCCTTGGCTTATATCCATTCTCCTCAGCAGTTTAAACATTGATTAAAAAACAAAAAGCAAACACTCATATTTAACATATTTTTGCAAGTTCTGACACTTTTCATTCCCCCATGCTGAAGACATTGACCCAGTAAGAAGCACTTTGAAGGGAAGCAATATTTATGAACTACGACATTTTATAAACACCTGGCATTTATATAAACAAAGAAACTGGGGTTTTTAATAAGGTAACCACTCCACGTCTGGCATTCAAATAGAAAACATGCTTATTGTCTTTCTCCTACAGGTAGGGAATCTCGTTGAAAGTATCTGGCACCCAGACAGTATTTTTGTAAACAGTGATTTTAGTCTATGGTGAATTCTAAATTAGACACAACATATGTATTATTGCAATATTTAATAATCCATGTGAGGAGTGACAGGAGGTAAGTCTTCAGGCTCTAAGTCACCTTGGAGAACTTTGCCTGTGACAGATGAAAAGTTGAACTCAGAAGTGTGTGTGCCATGTATAGCAGACTGCTTCCCCTCCCCACCACATCCACCACCCCCAAGGGTTTCCTGTCACCTCACAGAAACTCCAGAGCTTCCAAGAAAATGTAAATATTTTCCTTTTAAGTACTAGCATTGGTTTTCTTTTCCTGGTATTCTAATATAAATGGCACTTAGTCCTAAGTCCTTAAATAGAGGACTTGGAAGACTATCTTGCTTGAGGTCAAAAGATCACAAATCTATATCAGGTTAGTGATTTCCCACTCTAATTGCATTCACCTAAACCCTCACCAAACTTGGAATTATAGAAAATTGAGCTAAAAACCAGTATAGGAGAGCTAAGTGATAGGATTTGGGTTTATTATGTAAACTTTATTTAAAGTCAGTTTGATATCAGTATTCATCTACTATGCACTTACTATAAGCTAGGAGTTGGGCTCATCATTTAACATTATATTTTCTCATTACATCAGGATTGTACTTAGCAGAAATATATTGCTCCTGAGAATTTAAATGAACTGCTCAGGAACATAAATATGTGAGCTATCTGTAATTCAGACCTGCAATTGTCTCATCCCAAATCCTGTGTCCTTGACCCCATCAGATATAGTGATACATGCCTTTGAGGTTGACATCATCTGTGCCTCTCTTCAAGATGGGGAAACTGAGCTTCCTGAGGATAACCTGATCTACCCGAGAACATAGAGCTCTTAACTCCACAACCAGGAATTGAACTGAGGTCTGTATTGTCCTTTGGACATACTTTTCACTCAAAATATTTTGTAGAATTATAAGCTATTTTTCTTGTTTTTATTTCTTACACTCTTAAAAACTCCTAATAACTTTTCCTTCAATATGTAAAGTGTTAAGTGGTAAAGAGGCATGTGTACAAAGTTTCAGACCCTGCAGTCATCAATTAAGTGCAACCATCACCACCTACCAACTGCATGTAATTTGGGTTAGTTGTTAGACTCTCCCTCCTGGTTTCACCATCTGGTGCACAGGTGGAATGTGGTAAGAGTTGTGCAGAAAGAACACCTTCCTCCAGGACTTCCTGAGACAATGCCATGTCATTTGTGACAACCCCAGTATGCTGTGGGAGCTCAGAAGATGTCCACTTAATTACTTTGCAATTCCATTTGGTTTTTCATTATTTCCTTACCATCTTCTCCTACATTCCTAAATCAAGGCTGGAATTTTCATAAATGGTTTGCCCCTATTCTTTTGGAACAGCTTCTTTGCCAAACCCTGAAGTTCCCAGGAGAGACACAATGCTGTGGCCAAGCACACTAATACTCATCCTGGTGAGTCATGGCTTTTCTCTCTAGGACTCATGCATGGTGAGTTCATTTCAACATCTTCTTAATCCCATGTTACTAACCACAGGAGAATCAATAAAACCCACGTGTGAAGGGAGATCACAAATCTATTTACCTTTTTGAATCAGGCAAGCATCTACCCTGTTGGCTCTCTCATTAAACTTCTGGAAAAACACTTTCTACACCTGGAAATATGAACTGGAAATCTCGTCATGAAAGATTTTTCCCGATAAATCCCAGTCTCTCCCACCTTGTGATTCTCAGGAAATTTTGACCTTATTTTGTTTGGGTCTGAACTAGAATCAAAAGCATCTCTTAAATGAAAAATCATTTTCAGAAGGGCTAAAATGTGGGGCCATTCATTTTGATTGCCACTGGATTCTTTTCATTCTGTTCAGTCTCTTTATCCCTAGCATCAAAAAAAGAAGAAGAAAATGAATGTTTAATTGATTTGAGGCCAAATTGGCTGATGATGGGGGGGATGTGTCTGAAATAAGAGGTTATAAACATTGAGAGCTTAAAAAGTGTACAAGACTGTAAATGAAAAAAATGACCTGGAAATTATACTTGTGTATTTTTTTTCTAAAGACAGGACTGAATATATTTTCCAGGCTCTTGAGCTTAATTAAAGTCAAAGGAACATCTCAAAGGCAAGTGAAAAAAACAGCAGGCAAAACATGGAGGTGGCCAGGAGAAGAAATGATGTAGAATACTATGGAAAGACAGACAAAAAATAGATGTAGAATACTGTGGAAAGACAAGAGGGGAAAGAAAGAGTGGGATTGAAAGGATATGGGGGTGAGAGAGGAAGAGAAAGCAGGGACATTTGAATTTGCCAAAATCCAACCAGACATAGGGTCAACATTCAGTTTTCCACAAGGCTCTGGAATGCTCCTGAATTTCCAGATGGGTCACACTGGTTAGATTTATCTGTGTTGCAAACTGAAAAAAGGCAGAGCCCATGCCATACCTGTTTTCAAAGCACATGTTCTTTGAAATCTCCAACACTGCCTGACCTTAACATTTATGCATTTCAATTTGCGGTGGTAGAGAAAGGAATTAAAAGTTATGTTATTGCTATTTCTCCCTATAATTTTCTTGATCTAATCCACTATCAGTAGGCATATGTCCCATTTATTACAAATAATGCTGCAATGGATATAGCAGAACATACTTTTCATGTTGATAGTTTCATATTCTTTGGATAGATATGCATAAATAAGATTGTCTGGTCACACAGTTCTCTTTTCAGTTATTAAAGTAGATAGATTATTTTCCTTAATGGCTGAATGGTTTAAGTTCCCACCAGCAGTGTCATGGAGTTCCTTTTGCTCTATATTCCCAGCAGCACTTGTTGGATATCTTTATGTGCCATTCTAACAGGAGTAAGATGGTATCTCATTGTGATTTTAACTGCATTTCTTATGTTGGAAACAATGATCAACATTTGTTCATGTGTCTGTTTATCTTCTGGATATCTCCTTTGATGAATTGTCTCTTCATATTTGCTGCCCATTGTGTTATTCTTCTTTTGTTGAATTGTGTATTTTTAATATATCTTGGATTATCAGTTATTGTGCATCTTATTATTATATATTGTATGATTATTTTCTCCCATTTGATAGGGTGTCTTTTAATTTTTTAAAATATTTTCTTTAGCTATAGAAAAGCTGTTTTTACTTTGAGGTAATTCCTATTGTATATTTTAATTTAACTCCTTTGGCAGAAGGGGTTAAGTCATGAAAAGCATCTTTTTAGCTGATGTCATGAAATATATGACCAACATTTTCTTCTATGTAGTTTATTGCTGTAAGTTTTTTGTCTAAATCTCTTATCAGTTTGGAATTTATTTTTGTGTTTGGAGTTAGAGTAATTCAACTTTCTTACTTTTATGTGTAATTTTCCAATTTCCCCAGCACCATTTATTGAAGAGACTTTTCTTTCTCTGTTGTATGGTCATAGCTGTTTTAAAACAGATTAGGTGCTGGTAGATACATAGATTTCTTTCAATTCTGTTCCGTTGATCAATGTATCTATTTTTTGCCAATAAATTAGCTTTTATGTTCCATCGGTAGTAAGAGTATTATCCTCCATCACTGCTCCGAAATGCTACCTGTTAACGAGATAGAAAAAAGTCAGATTAGGTTCAACACTTTTGAATGAGTTAGAGAGAGCAGGAGTAGGTTGCAGAGCTCTGGGATCCCACTGAAGATCTTTCCCTCGTTTGGTAGCACAGAGGAGCCCCATGAGAGACCAAAACTGTACCAAACAGCATGTCCAGCAATTTAGAGTCTTGTCCTTCAACTGCAAAACATAAATTCACTTTAAGAGTTTTGCCTCGTATTTCTGATAAATTTCTCTAGCATACTTACTTCCCCCTGATTTACTTACTGATGAAAAACTCCTTAAACTTACTCTGAACACTTACTCTAGCCTCCAATTTTTTATCCTTTATAAATGAACCATTATAATCTACCTATCTAGCCTAAGCATTTTTGGTTGTCTCTTATTTTTCAAAAGGGAGGAGGGCCATCCAAAAACCAGATGTTGCCTTCTCCAGTTTCAGTTCTTAAAGTACAATAAGTTGCAGGTTTCTTATAGTTCCTCAGGGGGTAAATCACAAACAAGAATTAGCACATCACCAGCTCAACTTCCTCTTCCCAGCATGTCTGTTTAAAGTTAAAGCTATCGGTGGACTCAAATATCAAAGGCATATTGCCCATAAATTAGCCAATCAGCTCTAAATACCGCTGGAAACAAGAGCAGGGGATAATGTTTTTCAATCAGTGGACAACCCTTTGAAAGTTTAATTATAAATGGTAACCGTTTATTTCAAGCTAAATGGATTTTGCCACTTCTATGTAGGAGATACACACTGCATGTCACCCAGCCTAATCTCTTTTACTGCTTGCATCAGGGGAGTAAACATTATGTAGATTCCCATTCTTTAGCTTCTTTTCTGTTATTGCACCATTCTTTGAAGGGAAAGGCAAATGCTAGCTATGTAATTGTTTGAAGAAATCAATTTTCCAAGCAGCTCTTTTAGAAATCTGTCTGGGTGGACCTGACAAGGCAGATTAGAATCAGTGTCCGTGGAATTGGCAATCCCATTACCCATCAATAAAGACTGTTTTCCAGGTCAAGGGAAGGAAGGGTGGTCAGTTTGAGATGGGTCAGGTCTAGAGAGAAACAAGTTTGTTATCTGTTGCCATCAAGGAGACTGTGACCTCCGTCTCAGGAGTTCAAGCTCTGAAGATAATTGCAATGAATTATTTGCAAGGCAGGCCTTCGGAGGCTTGTTGGACACAGTGAAGTCTTTCTCACTGATTTCCCCTGCACCTCTGACTTAACACATCTCTGGAGATAGAAGAGATGATGATCTGGTATGGACCTGGCTATCAGTACCTCACCTTCACTGTCCAGCTGTCCATATCTGTGCCCCTCCTCTGATCCCTGCAGGATGAGGTTGAGGACCAGCCAGCCTGACTGGAACATACCTCAGTGCACTGCTCAGTTGATGCATGTCTATTAATTCACAGGATTCCCCGCCCTTTGGAATTGGAAATTTGGAATTGGATTCCCCTCCCTTTGGAATTGGTATAGAGTTGGTGAGGAAATGAGCCCAGCCTGTGGCGACACTGCCTATCTGCCATTCAGCCAGTAAATGACTCTACAAGCTACTCAAACTGTCTGATCCACCATAATCCTGTATGTGAAGTGGGAACAATCTCTGCTAACAAGGCTTTTGAAATTATTATCATGAATCACCTCCAAAATTCTAGATACATCGTAGATACTAAAAGTTTATAATGGTAGACATAGTCTCACTAGCCGGCAGTGATAAAACGGAGTGATCTATGTTTAACTTTCAAATGACTGTGATCCTAACTCTAAATGGGAATACGCTCTGTCCCTCTAAAATACCCTCTATTTTCAAAGTTTCCAATTATGTGTTCCCAAAATGCCCTGGCTGAGGTGGCCAATGTTTCCCTCTCCATTTTTATACTTTCAAATACACCCCTTATCAGGTCCCCCAGGATCTGGACAAGAGATCCCTGAATTTTCCTCTGTCATCATTCCCTAGGGTGGCCCAGTGATACAATGAGGAGTAATGACTGTCCCCAGTTACCTGGGGTTCCAAGTCATTCCTTATTCCCATAAACAATTCAGAAAACCCTGAAGAATCTGTGGCATTCAAGAATAATGGCATCTTCATTAATATACCCTCAAGAAATCACAAACTGCTAAGTGTGAATTAATGGTCTGGCTCTACCGATGGAAAACTTTTTTGGAACTAATGATCCCCTCTCACCACACCCACAGGCACCCCCACTGTGCCTCAACATTTTCAGAGACCTGAAGCCTGGGTCTCAAGCAGGTCACACATGGAATCTGAGCCAACTCTTCATTAATCAAAACAAACCCCAGTGAGGACCCCACCAAGAGTCTGTGACCACATGTTTGGAGGACAGAGGACAGATAACATATGGGTTTGCAGAGGTCAAGGGGTCTCCAAGAAAGGATGTGAATATGATTTGTTGGTGACCATATAAATCAACCTCTTCTCCCCTCCAGTTCTTACAGAGGCCATGTGATATGTAGGGTTTTCTAATAATAAAGATAAATGATGGTGATAACAAGGTCAAGATACAGAATTATTAATTTTAAGTTATATCCCAGTTTGATTCTATAAGAACATATAACGATTATGTCAATAAATAATTTATGTACATTGAATTATTATCAGTAGATATTATATCATGTTTTAAATTATAAATTCTTTTTGAACAAAATATCAAATTGTAGGCAAATTTAAATCATGAATTATCTATTAATAAAGGGATACCAAAGGTCTGTGTTTTGGGGGAAACTATTTACTTTTTATAAACAAAATGCTGAATCTGAATAGCTATCTATATGTACCTATAGATTCTCCTAGCCCTTCAAAACTAATTTTCACTTGCCCGGGCCCATGATGCCATGCTGCTTGGAGAAATTGGCCTCCAGATCCCAGACGATTGTTTTCAGACTAGAGGTGTTGTGTGAGATCATAGATGGGAAGGCAGGAAATTCAGGGATGCCGGCGACCCATAAAGGGTCAGTTGCCTAGGAGCAAGGTTTCAATAAAAACCCTGCATGGGATGAGTCTCCCACTGGCAACAAAATGACTGTGAAAAATATCAAGAAGTAGCATGAGGCACAGGGCTCTGCAGCAAGGCTGACTTCAGGAGGCGCACAGGTTAGGTTCCCAAGGAAGACAGTCACCTTTTTGTGCCCACTTCTGGCAGCCACAAGTTGCTTTGCTGCATAAACATATCCGAAGGTTCTCCACGCTAATGATGAATCACAGGTGATAGGTGGCACTCTTTCACCAAGCCATGGTTTTGAATGATATTACTGCTTTTGCATTTTCTCTTTATTTTGCCGGTCAAACAATTCCTTGGTTACTTAGCATTTCTTCCTTATATTTTGTACCATCATCTCGGTGGAGAAGGATAAGACTGCTTCATCATTTCAAATATATAAGACTGGACTAAATCTGCTGCTTTAATTCCCTAAATTTAAGAGGGTAAGACTGAGTCACTGTGAAGAGGTGGGCTTACCCAGAATGCCCTTCAGTGAGATGTGACTAAGAAAAAGAATCTGAGAACTGAGGCAGCAGTCTGCACTTGTGAGCTATCTCTTGATTCTAACGAGCAGTTGTGAGAACACTTACCAGAATCTAGAAGCTGTTATAAACAATTTATTAATTTCCCTTCTTTATTATCATAACAAATTTTATTAACCAGATGTAACATGTGATTAAACTGTACAGGACAAGTGAAAGGAAGATTATTTGTTCCTATGGATTTAGATGAGTCCGGTGGGAAAAATTGTTCCCTATAAATTTAAAATTAATAAAATTCTTTAGTTGCAGTTCCCTATAGAGGTAATATTAAAGTGTGAATTGAGAGAGACTACAGAGGTGAAGCAGGATTATCCTCTTATAAAAGAAGATAGTACTTATAGGCTCTGAGATTGTTCAAAATAATAAAAGTATGAGTCCTAAAATGTCTGGAGTTAATTATTGAAAAAATAAAGATAGAAATAGTAACATTTAAAAAAAGCTAATGAAAAGTAAGAAAAAATCTTTCAGGTAAAAACAAAGAATGCTAAGTAAAATTCTGTTACCTTAAATGGCAAAAATGTGTCTTAATATAGTCAATGTTATAATAAATATGAATGGAAGAAATTAAATGCACCAATCAAAAGACAGAGACGCTTAAATTGAATTAGAACACAAATAAAAAGAAATCAAGGCCCAACTATCTAATGTCAGATAAAAGGACAGCAAATAAAGTAAATAAGGCACAGAGGGAAATGTGTCACATAAATAAGAATCAAAAGGAAATTTGAGATTTAAAAACCATAAAGAAATTTTCCTTTTCAGATTAAAAACATACAAAAAAGATCCAGAAGCAATCTTGATCATGAGAGTAAAATGTATAAAGTAAAAGATCATAGAAATGAGGGAAGTAAAAATACATTAGAGATTTTAAATCATTGCCCTAAGAACATGTATAAAAAAAATTCAGTAAAACTATACCAGAATGTAGATGTTAATAAAATAATTAAAAGGGTATATGCAATTCTTATCTTGTACATATTATCCTAGGATGTTGATAGTGAGGGAAACTTGGACTGTTCATTTCATAAGACTCACAGCCGGGCATGGTGGCTCGTGCTTGTAAGCTTCAGCCTATGAAGCGGCCAGGGCTAGGGAACGCGGTTGGAGTCCAGACTGGGGAGCGTAGTGAGACCTAGTTCCAAAAAAATAGCTGGGTGTGGTGGCGCGCACCTGTCATCCCAGCTACCTGGGAAGCTGAGGTTGGGGATTGCTTGAGTCTGTGGTACCCCGGGCAACGAGAGCCTGAGGTTCCACAGGCAAAAATAGCAAGACCTAGTCTCAAAAAAAAAAAAAAAAATTCATAAGACTCACAGAATTTTAATAAATGAATCAGAAAAAAAGAGTTCAAGACCCCCAAAAAAAGTATATTAATCAATTTAGCACTTGAACTTAGTTTAAAAACCTTAAACATTTCTGATTTAATTCCCAAAGTATATTAAAATGATTCAAGGATTGTTCAACACATGCAATATAATTTACCTTGAAAATTTTTACTAAAACATTGTAGGGTCACAATGGAAAAATTAAAAAGCAGGTATGTTCAGCATTCATTTCTGAAACACACATACACACATACACAACTTCTAGAAAACTAGTAATTCAGAGGAATTTCCTTAATCTAGAAGAGTTTATCTACTCAAATCCATTGAAAACATGATTTTTATGAAGAATTTTTATAAGCATTTACTGTTAGGTGAGGAACAAGATAAATCTCAGCACTATAACAACTGCTATTGCAAATATTGTTAATGAATAAGATAATAAGAAACAAAGATGAATAATATTGGTTTAAAATGAACAAAAGCAAATATTCATTACATAGAGATTTTTGAGTCAAGATTTTATAAAAGTTCAGCAAGTTTGCCAGAAACATAAAGCTATGAAAACTCAGAGTGAGCTTCTACTGAAGCACATTCTTTTAAGAAAGTATAAGAAATGAAGGAAATTTACAATGGCAATTAAAACTATAATTTCTCTGTTAATTTCATAAAGATTGCACAGAAACACTATGAAAATTTAAAATTTTATTCTAGGGGAATGAAAAAGAACTACATAAATATCTTGGCCATGATTGGAATAATTGAACATTGAAATGGTATCAATCAATATGTCCTAAATTCAGCATAAAATTAATGCAGCTCCAGCAAAATTCAGGTATAAATTTATATACTTTAAAACATATAGGTGAATGGTTAAAAAAAATTGAAAGAGAAGGGCATGTATTTTCTTGCAGGTATTCAGACATACTCAAAAAAGATACTCATTCTGACAGCATGAACAGCAGCAGACAGAAGAGTAAGGAAGCCGATGACGCACCAGACTCCTGCTGTCTTTAGAAACTTGACCTCTTACAGTGATGGTCACAAAGCAGTAGGAGAAAAGACTGACTATTCAGTAAATGGCAATGACATTATAACCTCCCTCATAGAAAATTAAAATTAAATTCTACCTCATAGTCTATAAAAAATATCTGTATGTAATAAGAACTAAAGTTGAATGTTAGAAACAAGGAATTATGAAAATACATATGCACCCCCACATTCTTCAGAGTATTTTTCACAACAGCCAAGGTATGAAATAATCCAAGTGTTCATTGGTAAATGATTGGATAAGAAGATGCAATATGTTATTTGCTATATTTTATTTATTGCATTTTATTATTCAACAACAAAAATTAGATGAGGCCCTGCCATTTGAAAGGACCCAGAGAACACTATGTTAAGTGAAATGAGTCAGATGGAGAAAGACAAACATCATATATATAATTTTACCTATTTGTGGTATATAGAGAAGTTGGTTTATAAGGACATATTCATAGAACCTACATAGTGTGAAGCCTGTCAATGTCACTCCAATAAAAACCTAAAATAAATAAATTTATATACAGTGCATATTTGTATAAATAAATAAATAAATAAATATGTATACAATGCATATTTGCATAATGAAGAAAAGTACAGAATATTTACGACCTTGGGAGATGAGGGCATTTCTTTCCAAAACACTAACCTTAAAGAAATAAATCAAGGACTCCAGTATCAAAATGAAAGATTTTCCCTCAAAAGTATACCATAGATGAAGCTAATAGGCAAGGGTCAGACTTACCTTGTAATGTTACTAATTGAACAATATGAGTGTTAATTGAGCAGTTACTATGTATCAGCCACAGTTCTAAGTACAGTTGATCCTTGGACAACATGGGTTTGAAAGGTGCCAGTCCACTTAATACAGGAACTTTTTTCAATAAGTGCAATTAACCCTCTGTCTCCCAGGTTCCACTTTCCCAGGTTTAGCTGAATCAGAACCTCTGTACACAGGAGATACTGTAGGGAATGGTAACATCTAGGGACTTTGGTATCTACCTGCTGGGTGTGGTGGAGTCAGCATCCCTAATCCCTATGCTATTAAAGGGTGAACTCTCTGTTAAGACTATTTGAAGTCTCTCACAAAAATCCATCTTACTAGGTTCAAATGCAGGTGTCAGCAGTTTGATAGTCCTTCCAGAGCCATTAGGGAAAAATCTGGTCTTGCTTCTTTTAGATTCTGGTGAGTGCTGATTACTCCATGGTTTGTGGCCACATCACTTCCATCTCTTTCTTTGTCTTCACATCACCTCTGTGTGTCTATGTGTGTGTGTCTATGTCTATGTCTGTGTCCACACATGCTCTGGCAATAGAGATAATCCTTCTCCATTCCAATTCCTATCCTCTATCTTCCCCACCCCTCTCTTTTCATAGTCCTCAAACAGTAATAAAAATTCCACCCAAACCAAAATCATGGGGTTAAGGGTCACATACTTGACCAACTAAACAAACCAATCAGGCAACCAAGATGTAGGATCCACCAATACAGAAAGTCAAATATAAGGGACTTCAGCATCTGAAAATTTGAGTAAAGGGTGAAGCCTGAAGCCAACTCCCCCTCAGATACCAAGGGACGACAGAGTCAAGTTTTGGGGGAGCAAAAATTATAGGCAGTTTTGGACTGTGTGGGGGTGGGGGAGAAAGGGGTGACATTGCTGCTAATCCCATGTTGTTCAAGGGTCAACTCTGCTTTATGTATATTGAATCATCACTCTTCCAGGATACTATTGTCCACACGTTATAGATGAGGACACTGAGATTAAAGAATGTGTCTAAATTCATACAACTGGCAATGGATAGAGCTAGGACTTGAACCTGAAATCTGGTTGAATCCAGAGTATGTCCCTTAATTGTGCTTAAACTGCCTTTCAAGATTTTTCTTGCTGAAGTTAGTGCATCAGAATCAAGAACAACAGATCAAGGATGTCTGATACTGCGTGGATGGTGAAGACTGTCTGCTGGACTCCACATTCAACTGATTTTTAAAAGCGCTGTTCCAGGAATGGGTGCAGGAGAGCGCCCACAGGGTTGTGGTGAAGTCACCAGGCAACAAGACAGTGCCACCTTCATCTCCAGCTCCAGTAAGTTGAGGATTTATCCTTCTTAGTAGCAACTAGTTTAGTGTTCTGTGCTTTGTGTTTTAAGAATAAATTTGAAAAAATTCTTCGGATGACGCTGTCAAGTATGAAAACCAGGAAATCTATAAAATTCATGACCCTTACTCTTCAGAACAGACTCTCCACAGATTCAGGGTGTCTGGCGAGTTATAGCCAAAGCCTTCTAAACAAATTGGTTTTCAATCCAGCATCTCCAACTAATATTTTCCACAACAGGCAGCCCCATTCTTGTTTGCATAAAGGATTGGAATGAAACCATACTCTGTTTGTTCTGCTCACATTATGACCTGCTATAAAAAGAATTAATATTCATAAATCTTTTTTACTACACTAATCTCAGAGTTTTAAAGGGGTGATTACCACCTGACATGAGGGCAGGCCAATGACTAAAGGAATCTTCAGAGAGACTATTCCCACACAGAGCTTGAAGAGGAAAGCAAAAGGGAAAGTTTGCATGTTGAAATGGGCATAATCATGAACGTTTTGGTGAAGTTTTTCCATAGGAGTCCAGACACTGAGGGGTAAAAATGTCCTGAACATTTTTTCTAGGTGCAGGAGCAGGGATACTGCGTAAGGGTTATATAATGTGGGATACACCACATGGTCAACCTTTCTGAGATTTTCCAGATGGGTCCGACAGTTTGAAAACTTAGAAACATCTTCTGTGATGTCCATGTTTTTTGTAATTAAAGTTTCCTCATGCTCTGACAGCTGAACAGTAGGTAGGCCTCACCATCATATCAAAACCATATCTAAAACTCCCATCTGCAGCTACACCCACCTGCTTTTCCTAAGATGCAGAGCCACAGAGCCATCTGCCTAAGAAGTTTCATTTGCCTGTCCCTCATGTATTTCAAGGAGAAAAGACCCCAAAGTGGACTTGTCTTTCACCACGAAACTTGCTCCTCCTCTGTGCACATCCCAGTGACTGTCACTGTCATCTTCTCATTTATTCAAGTGGAAAATATGGCCAAGGCCTCCTTGGTGCCTCCTGTCAGCTCCACTGCCTCACATCAACCAACTTCCTGGAAAATTTCAAGTACCTCTAGCCTCTGACCTACCCCCCTTCTTCAGCAGCATCCCTGCCAACCCAACCTCCACCAGATAATTGGAATCTTGAGGGTAGGAAATTGCAGAGAAAGAGAGAGAGCAAAAAGCTTGAAATTCTTCCAGCCTCAGGGAAGCTCCCCTGATGGCCCTGGGGACTAGAAGTCCTTGAGTAAATTGCTGACAAATAGCAGGTGGTCACAAGTGTAGGAGAGGCATCGCTGGTGGGTCAACTGTGGTGAATGTGAGGTCCAGGAAGAAATTGTCTGAGGAGATGGGGAAACTGGGGGTTTGCATTCTCTAATGCCTGGCATTTCTATTATTCCAGTTCCATTCTGAGTACAAAAATGTTTTATCATAAATGCTCTATCAAAAATGTAACTATCATAACAGCTGTATTGGTAGGTATAGTATGTCTGTCATGGTTAGTACTCACTGTATTTCCTTGAATCCCATTATCACTTCCTCCCATTTTTTCATTTTCTTACACAGGTTCCTGGGATGCATTTACTCCCAATGACCTCTGCCACTGTCCCTCCCTGGGGGATTCTGCCAAAAATTAGTGTGACTTTGCTTAATATCCTCACTTTGTTTCATTCCCTCTATAATTCCCACTGCCAGAAATCACCTCAATAACCCACTTTCATCTGAGTCCTGGCCTCTGTTTCTACACCAGCCCAGGTTCAGCACTGCATATTATTGCTTCTGCCAAGCTTGACATGTATCTACCCAGTTCAGTACCATGTGCAGGCCCATTTCACTGATGATGGTGAAACATAGGCTGAGAGGCATTTGAATGTCCCTCTCACATGGGGAAAGTGCTGGGAGAGCCACTGGGGCTCCATTCCAACCCACACCTGACTCTTGGCCATTCTGCTCTAGCATGTCTGCTCTACTCAGGCCTCTCCACCTTTCCACACAAAGCAGAATCCGAGACCAGTAAATCTTTCTGGAGTGTGGTCCCAGAAAATGGGGATGTGCCGGGAGAATGCAGCAGAATCTGAGACAAAGCAAATATGAAGGTATTTTGGAGCAGGCCTCCCCAATGGGGCTTGATTCCTCTTAGCCAAGACCTCAGCAGAGTCACCTAGAAGGCACCTCACTATTGTCACCTGAAAGACAGGAGTGGGTCTTCCAGCTCTGTACCCTGCTTGTCAAGTGTCCCCGTAGGTGTTAACTGTCTCCCACCCCCAGGGTCATGTGTGTGTTTGCCTGAGCCTCCCCATCACCCATCACTACTCTGAGAAGCTCCAGGGCAGACTGTGAGAGAAACCTCAGGCATACTGGTATAGAAGGGGCTGCCGCTCGGACGACTAAAGTCAAAGGAGGTCATGAGAATGTGAGTAGGGAACCGAAGACTCCACAACATATCTCCTCTCAGTGCCCAATGCAATCAAAGTCTGCTAATGAGAACCCACATGAGCTGAGTGTAATGTGTCCCAGCACCAGGCTCCCTAGTCTCCTTCTACCTGCTTATCAATACCTCTCCACACTCAGCAAGTACTTGTGTTATTGCTGTGGTAAAGGATGCTTGAATAGTGACAAGACAGCTCCTGGTGTGTGGCTTCACTGGGATGGGGAAGGTGGGCCCGTCGGCTCCCACCTCCTGCTCCTCTCCACTGCTCACTGTTGCTCTGCAGGGCAGCTACATGGCAGGCTTCCACGCCTGGGCAGGCACTGCTCCGAGCCTGGTTCTTACACACGGAGCCTGGCCAGAAACCCAGCCAGGGACCGGATGGCGTCTTATAATTTCTCTATATCCCCAAGCTGCCTAGCACTAAATAAATACTAGCTGACTGATTGACTCATTCTGGCCTTGCTTCCAAGTTTCCCTGGGCCCCTTCCCTAGGAAACCCGGCCCCCTCCCTGGTCTTTCAAACTCCCCCATATTCACCAACTCCTGAAGTCTGAGTTTGGAAGTAGAGGGAGTGTTGTATTTTCAGAGACAGGAACTGGTGAAAGAAGGGCCTGGCAGTAAGGGTGGGTGGGCAGATCAGCTGGAGAGGAAGAGAATGGGATCAAATGACAGGGTTCTGACATTCTTGTTCTGGAGGTCCCCAAGCAATCTGAAATCAAGAAAATGTGCATTCTCCCCTTTGAAACTTATCCCCAGGAGACCATATGAAGAATTCATTGTGGACACGGGTTCCAGAACAGATCTGGGCTCAAATCCTGACTCAACTATCACTGTATACCCCTTTGTGCCCCAGTGCTTTTGTCTATAAACTGAGACAGTAATAGTATTCATCATCCCCTTGCAGAGTTGTTACTTGGGTTAAAACAAATCCATACAGTGCCTAGCAAGTGGCAAGTACTTCCTAAATGTAAACAGTCAGGGGTATTGTTATGGACTAGGCTCTACAATCCCTCAAGCTTGGCTTGTCACTCTGATGATGGGCCCATAAGGATTGGAGAAGGAGAATGTCAAACACAGGTGCCAGTGTGGAATTCAAATGCCAGTATTGGAGAAAAATATTGATCATTAGTGTCCAGCTTACTTTGAAAATATTTCTTGAAGAGAAAAAGAATTAAGTAGCAGGAATAGAAAAGCCACTTGTCAAAATCACATGCCTTCAATTCCAAGGTAGGTCACTTAAGTGTGGTGGCTCAAAGAGGCCTTGGCAGTAGTAAGTTCAAATAATTAGCAGGCTGTTCACAGCCTATTTGGATGGTCTTGTGTGGTTATTTCATAAACCGGCAGGACTTAGTAGCAGTTTAAAAATCTCACTCATAACAGGAAAATTGTTTAGGTTTAACATTCTATCAGCATATAATAGTTGAGTTCTTATTTGAGATTTAGCTAAAGCATCATGTCTAGGTCAAAGTACCTGATAAAACTAGCTGCCCCATTCTCTGGAAGACATTGGTATTTCGACCATAGAAGGAGAGCCATAGAATGGTGGCTCAAGATTCAGTCACCAAAATTCTGCCAGTACACCCACCTGCGAGGGTATTATAGGCCTGTCTCTGCTTTTGTCCCTTCTCACATTCATAGAGCACCCACAACATTCTAAATGTGTCACTCTATATTCCACTCCATCCGAAGAAGTAGTAGATGATCCATATTTTAAATGATCTGAAAACTATGGCACAGAGAAAAATGGTGATGTTTCCATGAACACTAAGTCAGTGAGTACTGACTCGCTCAAGAAATCTGACTCCATTCTCTGTGCTCACCATCACTTCCCTCACTATTCACACAGAGCGTGAAAACTGACCTCACTGTGGTCCCTTCCAGGTTTATGGAGATCACAAGGAGGGAGGGGGTCTCAGGGTAATTAAAATTTAGAAAAGAAAAGAAAACTATTTCATAATATCAGATTCAAGTCTGTTTCTATCACATTCTTGGGCATTTCATGTACATCAAGCTAAATGACTTTATATGACACTGCTGATAGGATGGCCTGTTTTGATGAGGACGGCCACTGCCTCCATCTGCAAGATCATTCTCGACCAAAACTACTCAGTCATGTGAATGCCAGAGCCAGGACTAGGTTTCCTGATATCCAACCCCAGCTATTGCCATTCTACTAGAACTGCCTTAAAGTTTAAAGGAAAGTGTGTTTATTTATTGTACCTGCTCTAAAGCACTGGTTGCATTATTTGGTATAATGAAGCCAACAGAAGAGGAGACACTGACTGTTGAAAATGAATTGGTACTCAGCATTGCCAAGAGAAAGGAGCATGTTACTGGAGACTGGGCCACATAGGGGAACACTAGAGGCAGATGGAGTAAAGGGGCATGAATGTAAGCCAGAACTGTAACTGGTGTTTGTATGCGAAATAATGGAAAAGGCAGAGTAAGCAGGCTAAATGTTTAGGACTGATGGGTTTGAGTAAGTTGGGTGGGCTCTAGGGCATTGTGGCTTTCTCTGGGTGTCTTGGTAGCTGGCCCTGGAGTGACTAAGGCAGACTAAGATAAGAGCCCCAGAGTGGAGGTAGTTGAAGTTTGGGCTTCAGATGAATTGGTTGCATATAAAAAGCATGCTCCAGTGAGTTTTGTGCTCTCCGGAAATCAGTTAACCCTGAAGGCCAAGCCCCTTCAGTGTCAACGAGGCTCGAATGTCAAAGATGTCAAAGCATCAAAACAAAATGTTTACCACACCCTGTCTCACAGAAAATAATAAACTTATGGATGCCCTTAAAAGTAGAAGCTGAGCAGAGAGCACATTAGTATGCATGCATGCATGCATGCATGCATGCATGCATGCATGCATGTATGTATGTATGTATGATCAGATGGAACAAGAGATATGCAGGTTTATTCTCCTTGACATCCATAGTACAAGTCTAACACGCATGGGTGTTTCAGTGGAAAGTTCCAGATTTCACGATCAAAACAAAGCACAGTCACAGAACAGCATTCATGGATCCCTGGACAGATATTCCTCCCATTGCTTCAAAATGAAGACCCTGCTAAATGAAGTGGAGGGAGAGCCACAGGCCGGCTGCCATTCGTCTGGGGTCTGGGATTTCACATCAGTCGTTATTCCCCATAATTCTGCCACTGAGACATCAGAGCACGACTGGTTACAAACACGAAGGCAGTTGCCTTCCAAAGTCAATATGAAGCTTTTGACCAGGCTCTCCGCATCAACACAGAGAGAAGAATAAGGATGCAAAGCTTGAAAACCAAAGCTAGAAAATAAAAATTTCTGAATGGGTGCTTTCATTGGTTTGTTGGCAAGAAACACACAGAAGGAAACCAGGTTGGTTCTCAATTCCCTTTTTAATAAATTAAAAATAGCTTCTTGTGATTCTTAGACCCGTGCTCCCCGGTGACAGAGATAATTCACTAGCTCAGATGAAGAAAGCATATTCTCTCATCAGGGAGTTGGACCCATCTCTCTCTGACCCACAAGCTCATTAACTCCTTTGGAGAGATCACTGGATTTCAGTGTAGGCTAGTTGAATTCAGAATCCCCGAAACCTCTGTGACTGGAGTTTTCCCAGTGAGGGTGAGGCCTTTCTATAGAAACTCATCCCCAAGACCAGCTATTAATTGGAGAAGGTTTATTTATCCTATAGGTTTGATAATCAATCATCGGATTTCAGCACTTGTTTTGCGGGATTCCATTTCATCACTTGCTACAGTATATATTATTATTCATTATATAAGTTTGTTAACGGTGTATTTATTTGAGTGACTCTCCCTCTAAATAGAGGGGCCTTATAAAGTTTTTTTTTTTTAAATAAAAGGTTTATTTTTACATCAGCTATTTGCTTTCCTATGCTAAACCTCCGCTGAAGGCTCGCTCGGAGCAGCATGCAAACCGAATTCCTGCATTTCAGGCCGGGATGGGGCTGTTGGAAGGGTGATAAAAGCAGCTGCACGGGCCCCTTCAGCAGATTTGGTTTTTTCAGCCCTGTCAGTCACTTTCCCTTTGAGAAGGGAACAAGACGGCTGGTAGAGATTAGGAATGGTAATGTAAAAGTTTCTACCTACTGCATAAAATTCTTTCAAATTAATGCAAGCATTAAATTGTCAATGATTTTTCACATAAAGCAGATATTAAACTGTGTATGCCCGCTGGTGTTGGTATAAAGTTTTGTCAACATTTTTGGCACATGGGGTCTGAGCCTGGGGGTCACAAAAATGTTTTTAACCAAATTTTGTTGTTTCAGTTGCTTTTTTTACACTCGTGTGTTGTAACTCAAACGTAGATTCTTTTCCCAAAAATGAAATTTGGCAGGCCATTAGTCCGTAATGTGGTCTAATGCCTGTGGGTATTTTTTAAACATGTAAATGGCCAAGATATTTAGGTTTTTGAGGTTGAAAAACTGTGCACGCACTCTTAACAACTTCTTTTTCAGCTGTATTTAGTATGCATATTTATTGCACATGTGTATCATGTGGCATGCCGATTAGACTGGAGATTAGTTGGGAAAATATACAAGTGCCTCTTCACAGGGGGAATGTCTAGAGAACACGAGTCGATATGTCTTCTCTTTTTACTGAGAAGTAAGGAGTAAGGCAGAGGCAAAGTCTGGTCCTGAGGGTTCAGTGAGCAAGGAGACTTCTAACCCTATCTATTCCTCCCAGAGGCTGGAAGACCCAGAACAGGGATGCATCTCCAAGTGTGCCAGCCAGCTCCCGGGAAGAGAGGGGGCAGGGAGCATGCCACCAGGTTTGCCATCCTCGTCCCATCTCCTGCTTCACTCTCCCGACCCACACAGATACCCGCCATGGTCACCTAGATTCCTCCACGCACGGAAGTATCCACAGACAGAATCCAAGGCAAATACACGGAGCATAAAGAAAACACATTATAGCCTCGTTCGCTGTCCAGATAATTGAAAACTAACAGTTATTACCTCATTTGAAAGTCATTTTTAACAATTAGCTTAGGAAAGTATTTTATAATTTTTTGCTAGCCTTACACAAACTAAAAATTTTTCATGTAATCAATTAAATCTGGCAGCATAGCATCAGGCACTCATTAGGCTGGGCTGCTTGAAATTCATG
This sequence comes from Uropsilus gracilis, assembly GCA_004024945.1. Taxonomy (NCBI): domain Eukaryota; kingdom Metazoa; phylum Chordata; class Mammalia; order Eulipotyphla; family Talpidae; genus Uropsilus; species Uropsilus gracilis. The sequence continues at coordinate 144,096 of PVHY01000679.1, forward strand.
TACAATTTCTTCCTTATGCTGATCTGCAGGAGCTTTTAAACTTGCGCTGAGATGCTGGCAACATCCCCCAAACATCTCAGACACATTGTCTCTATGAACCTGAACTTTTTAAATGGTGGTTAAACATGTTGTCTGCTTTAGTTTCCTGTCTATCTTCATCATGAGCCAGCACCTGTTTCCAATAAATTATACGCAGAACTGTATCAGCAACACCTTGGCAACAGCTGCCACCCTTAAAAGCGGAGTGCCCTTGAGGACAATACACCTGTGAACACATAGAGTGTTTATTTAGCTGAAAGCCAAAACTCTAAGTTACATAAAGCAATTATCTAAAGCCTAATGTATGCCCATTATTAACACAAAATAACCCTGTTCTTAAAAACCAATAAAAATCTATTTAAAGGATTTTTCCAAATCCCACTGAAATTTGTACTCAACTCGAAACCTAGCCTTAGCCTGGGACTTAAAATTCTAATGGTGGGCAAGGGAGGGGCATGTATGTGAGTTATAATATAATATTCTTAGCTCATGCCTGGAATTTGAGGCATGACCATGTATGGGTGGTACAGCCAAAGTTTTAGACTAGAGAGCGAGGACATGCCTATTTAAAATGATCTTTGTTACAAGTTGCTTTAACACACACACACACACACACACACACACTTGACTATGGTCTAGAGGTTAAAAAAAGGACTGGATTGTTTCATTTTGTACTTTAATGTAGGAGTAGTTCATCCCAGCATGCCTTTCTTTATTTACACAACCCACCTTTACCTTATGGTTCATTACCTAATAACATTACCCTTAGGTAATGGGGTTAGCAATATACTAATGAAAATGGAACCAGCGGCAGGTAAAGAACTTCAAGCTTCCAATCTGTCACATGAAATATATTAATAATGAAAATTCCAGCCAAACACAGAGTCTCCAGCACCGAGTTCAGCTTTGCTTTGGCATCACGTGAGACATTCTAAAACAATGAGTGAGAATAAGGTAGAGCAAATGTCTCTCCCATCTTAATGACACCTGAGTAATTTTTTTTTTTTTGGCTTGGTGTTTGTAATGCTTTAATCCCTGTCTGATACTTCCTGTTGACATTTAACTGATGGACCCAGAGTCACTTAGGTACAGATATGTTTTAGCACTTCTGTGTGGCTGAATGCAAGTGCTGTGGATGTCACTGCTGATGAGAATTGCAGCTTCCAGTTTGGTTCACGTTTCCATTGGTTCACACACAGTACACAGGAGTGAGCAGAGATCTGAAGTGTGAGACCTGGACTCAGTGGAAGCAAGTTTAGAAAGGCAGACCTGTGACTTGTGACAAAGTCCTCATCCCACCAGGGTGATTGGCCTCTCTTAGGCCAGCCAGGTGGATGAAACCACCAGACTGAGGAGAGGCCTCCATGTGACACATCTTGGGCCATAACCAGCTTAGTCTCCTCTCTGCAAATGATTGCAATTTGCAGTCATTCATTTAGCCACTGCTTTCCAAGCACCCAGGGCATACTAAAAGCTGGGGATGCCAAGACAAATTAGACAGATGGGTTTTCCTTCTTGCAGGATGCCTGATACCTCTTCTCTATGTTTGTAACATCTGTGATGAGAGACCAAAGTTCTGTGATTTTGTCACCACTGGTCTAGTTGGCCTGCAGCAAGACATTTGCCCTCTTTCAGTCAGTTGTCTTCCTTGTAAAACACGGAGAACAATCCCTGTGGCATCTACATCAGAGAATTGACTTGAAACATAAATAAACAGCTCATGCAAATACATCCTACACATTTCAAGCTCTGAGTCCTTTCGGGGGCCCTGTGCTTATTGAGACTGGCTAGCACTAACGTTATTTCTTTAGGTGACTTAGTTTGTTGTAAGTTTGAAGACTCAACATAAAATTCACAGAATGCAGTCACAGCGGTGGTTTCATTATCAAAACTCCAGCAAGCATTCCAGCCAGACTAATTCCCCACTGGATTCACTTCATGTGTAAGGAGATCTTTCAGCCAGACTTCACTTGGAAGAAAAGTATATAATGAAAGAAGAAAATGAGGGAAAATGTGTTTTCCTTTCCTAACCAGTATAGCATTATGCTAATTCAAGGCTCTTTCTATGTAGATATAAGACTTCTTTCTTTGATTCATTTTCTTGATTAGGGGGCCCTCACATACAATTGCATGTAAATGTGAGAGGCACCCAGTTTGTATTCCAGGCCAGGAGAAACCCAGGAATGGGTTTTAAAAGGAGCTCTCATTTTTATCCCCCTGGAGAATTCATCTTTATTAAAGGTAAGCAAATTTAGAGCATGCTTTGCTAATTTACCACGTGTATGGGAAATAAGTCATGACTACAAGATTGTACAGAAGATAAGATTTGCTATGTTAAAGATAAATTGGTTTTTGAATATTGAAAGGGTAATTCAAAAAACATTTTAAAATCTTATTGGTTTCTCTGCTTGCTTGTCAGATTTCCCATTGGTGATGAAACCCTGCCAAGGAAAGGCTTAGTGCTGATCATGAAACCAGACCTGGGCTTGTGGTTACTTGATAATAACTGTGATAATAAATTCATCCATTAATTTCTTTCCTGTTTCTCTACATGGGTAACATTAAACCAAGATGTTATGCTATTGGATGGAATCATTTTCATTCACACACACACACGTGCACACACACACATACACACATACACACACACTCTCTTTGGAGGTTCTTTTTGTTAGCCTACTAATGCCCAGAGGACTTTTGTCCTTCCTACACCATAGGAGGATAATGCAAAGATTGGGAATGAGGCAACTTTTAACCAGGGTTATCAGAGGCTAGGAGACAAAGTGACAGGTTACATGGTGTTGGGCAAGTGCATTAAGACTGGATGAATAGTGGAGACGATAAATACAGAAGGCTGTATATGAACAGCAAGACTAGACTTACCCTGGTCTTCAAGTTGTCCCAGGGATAAGTGAAGTTAGTATTATCAAGTGAGTCATGACTATTTTTTTTCTGTATCCTTGTGTGTATGTGTGTGTGTGTGTGTGTGTGTAGCAATTAGTAATTATGCTAGATTCATGTGCAAGAGGGAAAAAAGTGATCTGTATGACAGATTTTCTATTACATTGGGCTGAGAAAATGTATGCATCTGATAAACCTATCTCAGTGAACTGTGTTTTTCCTTGATAACACATAGGCTGGTGTCCTTCTGATTGAAGGTTAGACTTCAGGTTTAATTCTGATCCACACACAGCAATGCCAGGAGCCTGGCCTTCCCACCTACGTGGCTTAAAGCACATGGGTGAATCAATAATGATTTGTTCCCTCCTCCCTTTCTCCGCCTGGTTACTTTGAAAGCAAGGCAGAGGATGAAGAGGAACCAAAGTGATTTTTAAGTGCAGTCCTTTTGTATGAGGGTGATTTATGGAATCACCACAGGCTGAGGCTGTGAGTGCCTTTTTGCTCTACACAAAGCAGAGAAGACAAACAACAGAATGATCTCAGTGTGTAAAACCATGCTTGCTTGTGTGGGATTTGGTTTAAGCCCATTTTGAACTGCCAGTTCATTGTTTAAAAATGCACACCTGCACAGAACCAGTTGTGGTCAAGAAGTTTATTAGCAAAAGAATGTTGGTCAATTCCTGGAAATCCTATATGAAGAACCGTCACGGTTTTTGTTAAGAGTAAGATTTCTCTTGTGTTTCCAAAACCCAGTCGAACATCCTGCCTTGGTGACGAGAAGATTTGAAGGAGGCATAACTCAAGGATGGAGAAATGATTCAAGAAAAAACTAGGAAAACAAGCAAAGATTGGCACAGACCTTACTCTGACCTCAGTATCAGTATGGATAGGGATGTGGGAAGATTCAGAATGTTCTCTCCAAGCACAGTCACTGAGTTCTCAGGTACAAGGAGATAGCAAATGGAAAATAGTTGTTACAAATGAGAAAAGTGTTGCGAATATAAAGGGCCATTCAGGGACCCTGAATGAAACTGAAATCTAATATTTTTTCAAAGCTTTATGGCTAGAAATGGGGAGAGAGGCTTTTCTTAAGCTTCCAGCTGGATCCCTCTGAGTCTGGCGACAGTGAGCTTAAATTCATTTTGGTGTGCAGGGCAACAGCCAAACCTGAGGCATGAACTGTTGTTGAGGAGCCATTTTGGTTCTGCAAATAAATAACAAACTAACAAATAAATAATTTAAAAAAATACAGAATTTTTCTAATATAGGATTTTTGTTCTGTATAATAATATAAAATCTTTTTTGGGGGGAAATAGATAAATAGATACATATCCTATATTTAGGAGATAATTTTGTGGATGATTGGTTTGACACAGATTAGCAGAATGGAACCTCAGGGCAGAGATGCCTGCTGGGGGTCTCCCAATAGTTGAGATGAGTGGAATCCTTCAACTGAACTTAAAGGAGGTCAGCAAGGAAAGTACCCCGGGAAGTCCACAGAGAGTCTCAGCTGTGCGCACTTTAATTCCAACCTGCTTTCCAAAGTTTATAGTAGTCTCTTGTCACAGTAATGATCTGGCCTTAGCCGTGCTTCAGAGAAATCAGAGATCGGACAGAGTTCACATGTGGGGAGAGCTGATACCAAGGAGGCAAGCTGGGCAAAACAAGTTGCCACATGAAAGGGGTAAGTAAGGAGTCTCAGAGAAATGTGTCTGTCAAGCAGAATCTGGAAAATGATGAGAATCCCTAAGATTAAGTAGGATCCTTATAATTTTAGTGTGATGCTCAGTGCTTAAGAGGCAGGAGAGTCAGGTGGTGGTTGTAGACATACACTAAGGGCAGATTCCTGGATCTGGCCTTGGTATCATCACTTCCTACCTGTATGCCTGTGGGCAAATAACCTTACCTTCCTACATCTCAGTTTCTGCATCTGTTAAAATGGAGATAATGAAAGCATGTATCTTAAGGTGTTTAATGCAGGATTCAATGAGATAATGTATAGTAAACTTGCAAAAATATTTGGCATAGTATCTGAATATCATAAATGCTCAATAAATACTAACTTGATTATCTTATAAACTAGATTTTGAATATTTAGCATTGTAGTAGAAATAGACAAGGACATGTGGTTTGAGAATAAAGTCACAAATGGGTGTGTGCCATGAACAAGAATCTCTCATTTCTCAGGCAAAGCTGGAACATAGTAGGTGCTCAATAATACCCAAGCAGTGATTCATGTAAACCCAATCTTTGGGACACTGAGTACAGACTCAGTTTTACTGATAAAGTTGTTTCTCAGTTGCTTTCTGAAACATCTAAGTAGAAGTAGTAGGGTCATTCCACTGGACTCTGAAACATCTAGTAGAAATAGTAAGGTCATTCCACCGAGCTTGTTAGACCAAGAAATTACAGACTTTCTGGAATGGAAGTCAGTTCTATGTTGTCACTATGCACCTCTCTTCACCATGTACACTGCCTGTGACCTTGTCTGGAACTCTGATGCAGCAGTCTGATTTGGGTTTCTAGGTCAAAGAGGACCCCTCAGCATGAAAGAATTAGTAACCGGAAGTTGGAAGAGGGACTGGCAGAGCTGGCTTATTTGCCAGACCCCATATGAACATTCTGCAGGGGCTAGGGCAAGGAAAAGATATAGAAAGGTGGAAGCAAAGGGAAGATGAGATTGTATTTTCTTCATTTTCTCCCCTGCTTGTGGTATAGGACAGAGAACTGGAAGAAAATGAAGGCTGCACATCCTCTGATATCAAAGTGAAGTAAGAAAAGAATAAGAAGGGGAAATAAGAGGAACTGACCTTTAACAAAAAAAGTGCTTATAGTTTTATAATAGTCCAGTTGTGTGTTATGTGATTTTTAAAAACATTATTTAGGAACAACTGGCAAATATACTTGTATATCTGAAGTAAACAATGTGATCATTTGATATGCATACACATTATAGAATTCGGTACCAAAATTCTATATATAGAAATATTACCATAATCAAGATAATTAACTTCATCACCAAGCAAAGTTAATATAGGTATCTTTGTGGGGTTTTGCTTAAGAGCTACTCTTAATACCTTTTAAGATAATATCTTATTATTAACTCAGGTCAATATACTGTACACCAGATCCTCAGAACTTGATACAACAAAATTTTGTGCTTGTCTTCTTTCACCCATATCACTCTATATCCTTGACCATGCAGAACCTGGTGGGCTCCATTCTATCATTCTATCCTCTATTTTATGGAACTGACTAGTTTTTTTAGAAAACATTCTGCATGTATATATTACTGATATCATAATTTTTCTCTTTCTTTCTGACTTATTCACTTTGATAATACTCTCCAGGTTCATCCATGTTGCAAATGACAGGACTTCCTTCTTTTTTATGGTTAAGTAACACTCCATTGTGTGTATGGAACACACACATACATACATTCATCAGAGGACATGGAGGTTTTCCATGACTATTAAATAGGCTGCAATAAACATGTGTATGCCAATGTGAGATTATTTAATCAGTATTTCTTTGTTAGACGAGTATTGTTCCAAACTTTCATCATCATAAATGATTCTATAATAGATGTTTTATACATAAAACCATTGCATATATCTTTGGGATGGACTCCCAGATATTCACAAGAATTCTTAAATTAATGGGCAAAATATCCTGTTACCATAAATAAATCTAAAATTAATCTAATTGTTAATTTAATTATCTAAATTTCAATAATAGAAAGCATGGAAAATCATAGGCAGGCACTAATCAACTTTACTTTTTTATTTTAGCTATGGAAATATTTCTTATCTCTATCTGTAGTAACTGTAAGCAAATTAGCAAAAATTTTAAAGGTAACACACACATACACACCACACACACCCACACACACACCACCCCTCTCTGATCACAATGTTCATCTCTGCAGAATAGCTGGGATTGGAAACAATCAGACTATAACTTTTGCTAGAATATTTGAGACTTTTACAAATAAAATGAGTTGAATTGCTATAGTCTTATAAAATTAAAGTGTTCCTTTCTTCATGTGGAAAATAATAATGGAATAAACCAGACGTGTGGCTCATGCTTATAATCCCAACTTTATAAAATTAAAGTGTTCCTTCCTTCATGTGGAAATCTTAAAAAAAAATGTATAAATCAGGTGTGGTGGCTCATGCCTATAATCCCAGCTACCTGGGAGGCTGAGGCTAGGAATTACTTGAGTCTGAGTCCGCGGGTTCAAGACAACCCTGAGCATCATAGCAAGACCTAGTCTCAAACAAAACAAAACAAAACAAAGAAAAAAAAAAAAAAACAGAGGATAAACTTTATTCCCTTGGGTCTTTAAGTACGGAGATAACTTATATCCCTAAGGTGATTTACATCATTCACAAAGGACTTTCAGCTTCCTTATTGATTTAGTTATCACAAAAGTCCTATAAGCCAGACAGTATTATCTGCTAATCTGTAAAGCAGATATACACATTGGACATTATCAGTTAAATCCTCAAAGTGTATCTTAACTCAGACTCTGATATCAGAAAAAGTGGCTCTACCTTTGCTTCCTAAGATGTCTCCCTGCTCTCTCTTCCTCTTTCTCTCTGTCTCTCCCCCAGGTCCCTCCACCCTCAATTTGAGGGGTTAAGAGGCCATGTTAGAGAATTCCATATGGCAGGAACTGTGGGCAGCCTCCAGGGACTGATAATAACCTTGGCTGAGAGCCAGCAAGAAGCCCTCAGTTCTACAACAGCATTTAAATTCTGCCAACAACCTAAGTGAGCTTAGAAGTGGATCCTTACCCAGTCAAGCCCCAGCTAAGACCACAGCCCCAGGAAAAACTTTGAAGTCTTGTGAAACTCTAAACAGCAGATCCAGCTAAGCCACGCCTGAACTTCTGACATACAGAAACCGTGAGATCATAAATGTGTGTGGTTTAAAATCATTAAGTTTGTGGCAATATTGTTATGAAACAATAAAAAAAAATACATTGTTCCATTGGGGAAATTCAAATTTTGAAGCACCTCTTCGGGAGTAGACTAAAAATGTATAAAATTGGAATATCCACTGTCATATTACTCATGCTGGAGATGAAGGGAAAGATAAGCTGTAGACTCCCACCCCCAGCAGAACAGTCTTGACCTTTCTGAACCAGGATCCTTTTGTTTTCACTCCATGGAAGTGCTGACGTGTCAGCTGTTTATGCATGTGTGAAAAGATCTTATACAGAGGGCCCAGGTCTTAGAACATGCACGAGGTGTTTGCACAGCAAAAATAATGTTGGTTTGCAGGACCTACATATATAGGGTTTTACTAGAGCAGGGAGGCCTTGGAAAAACCTTCAAACCCAGCAAATTTGTGTTTCCTTTTCAAAGAAGTACCAACCAAGCTTAATTTAAATCAATAGAGAAAGTAAAGGTGCAAAAAAGGGAATTACATAAGCACAAGATATGTGGCAGGCTATATTATATATATATATATATATATATATATATATATATATATATATATGCATCGGAGGAGTCAAAGTTCAGCTAAAATGTAAGTAGAAGTAATTGTTTCTCTCTTTCTCAGATTCATCTTCCTAGAAAGAGTTTCTTTTAATTGACAGGAAAGCATGTGCCTTGTACACATCAGAGCATCTTGCTTTCTAACCCTGTTATTTTCTTTCAGCACCTGTGGCAAGAATCAGAAGGTGCTGAATTGGAAGAAAAAGACGACAAAATATTAGCAAAATTGTTTAAAGAAGAAGCTATAAGTAATGATGGAAACACTTTACAGTGATCCAAAGAGTGACATCAAGGTAAAAAGGAAACGTTAATGCAGATACCTCCATCTAGGGAAAAGGTGAAAAATTCCCAAGGCAATTCAAAAGTAATAATAAGCACAATAAAAATTGAACACATGCTTATCAAATAAGCAATGAGAACACTGAAAATGTTTACATAACATATTGAATCTCCATTTTGCTAAACTTTTATGTATTCAACAAATATTCTTATATTCACAGACACTCTCTTGTATGTCACCACAACCCTAGTTGATGTTCACTTTACAGATAAGCAGGCTGAAAGGGGTGATGAAATTTGCCCATGCCTCATGCTTAGAAAGCAGATGCTCTGGATCTGGACTCTCTGATCCTAGTTTTCTCATATTTAATGTAAGAGCTGTCAAGTGCTTCAGTGATGATGACAAGGAAACTCAGGGCTCAATCTGTGCTAAGAAATGTCCCAAGCCAAAAAAAAAAAAAAAAAAAAAAAAAAAGGAAGGGAGGAAAGAAAAGAAAAGAGATGTGATGCCCTAAGTAGATGGGAAAAAAGAAAATGGGTTATTCCTGGGGGCTGAGGAAGATGGTAGTTACATAAAAATGCCACTCAGGGATGTGCACAACAAAAATGCACCAAGGACAGCAATTTGAGAATCGTAGAAGAAAACAGATTGGAGTGAATTAAAGAGACTCTATATGAATCACCTGAAACTCCTATCAGTGTTCAGACCCCTGGGTTCCACCCACTGCAGACCATTTTTTTTTTAACAAACTGCCATCAACTTCATTGCACATTGAAGCTAAAGGGAGATTCTCTACTAGTAGTGGGTAGGGAATGCTACTCACTATAGAGAGTCACTATAGTAATGGAATCTGTTTGAGTAATACTGATAGGAAGCTTAGACCACATTCAAGACACAGGTCAAATCTGTAGAAGGATCAGGAATACAGCTCTTCATCCCCTGGCCTCCCTGGATGAAGCAGGAACAAATGGAGGTGAACACAAGCACATGTGGCTGCAGTCTGCAGCTTCCCCGGCAAGGGGACAATGGCCAGCAGTCAAGCCTGTCTCAGCAGTCAAGCCAGAGGGATGCTGGATAGACTGTCAACTTGAGAATCACTTGAAAGATGCTTGAAAGTTGAGAATTTTTCTCATGAAAAAGATCTATGCTTTCTGTCTCTACCTGTCAGTGCTCTTTTTATTCATACTATTCTGTGTCCACAGGACTTATTCCAGGTTATCAGAGAAGGGTCAGGTGGCTGGTGAAATGATGACCCGCCTCTCTGACATGTAGATAAAGGCTCAGAACCTCTTTATTTAAAGTGTTTTTCCAGCTATTGATATATAATTAGCATACAGCATTGTGTAAGATGTAGATCATGCTGATTTGATACACTTACAAATGCAAAATGATTACCACTGTATGCTAACTGATACCTCCATCCCATCACATAATTACCATTTCTTTTTTGTGGTGAGAACATTTCAGATCTACTCTCTTAATTTTCAAGTGTGTAATCTGTCATTAACTATCATCACACTACTAGGATTCGGTCACCTGGAACTGATTCATCCTCACTGGAAGTTTGCACTCTCGCCTTCTTTACTTTCCTTCTTTCTGGTGATTTAGTTGAGAAGCAGAAGAATCAAGATTGACTGCCACCTGATGCAACCCTTCCTTTCTACCATTTCCATAAGAAAGTTTTATTCTAACATCTGTATTTTATCCCAGTATCACACAGATCTCTTAATCCAGACCATTGCGCGAACCCCTGTCGCCTTTGTACTTCTAAAGGTAGCCCTGCTGTGTGTTTATTGTTACGATTCTCACCAACAGATGTAAAACTGAGGTGATATGTCTAAAATTAAAATTAAATAGGTCCTTGGTTGACTACCTGTCTTAAGTTGCACTGGGTCCTCAACTAGAGCTGGGAACAATCCCTCTCTGCCAGATTTGTTTTCAAGGCACCTGGCAAGCAATATCTGACTCATCCTCAACCTTCTTGTCAAGGTAATAAACACCAAGTGTCAGAACTTCCTAGAAGTCTATTGATGAAAAGGCCTTGAATGATGAACAAATTAAATTCAGTTCTAACACCAAGCCACAGGAAAAAAGTTAAGTGAGGAAGCACAGAAGAGTGAACACAGGTATGATCTGAGATAAGACGGGAGATGATTAGTCTGCTAATAAGAAACAGATATTCAAAGGCTTTACCAGACAGCAGATGCCCAGGAGAGAGTGGCTAATCTCAGCATATCTTACAGGCAATAGGTACCTGGAGGCTGACGATTAGCTGATGTTTATGAAAAAATCCTATTCATGCCCATCCATTGAAGAACCATCTTCACACCTGCTTTTGCCTGTTTTCTTGGGATCTTCTAATCCAGAGCCCATAATTGATCATTCTGATTTCCTTATCTAGTTCCCACCTCTGCATTCCTCTGTGATGCTGTGAGATCCAATGAGCATACTGTAGATGATCGCTCAATTCTTCAGGCTTGAGACTTCTCAAAGCCAACATTTCAGATGAGTTCTAGCAGTCTAAATGTGTGATGGTTTCCATTAAGTACTGAATCTTGCCCTGTAGGGATGGAGCTTAAAAAATGCATAAATTATTTAATGTAAGGGCTTTGCTGATGACTGATAAAATCAAATTAGCTGCTTTGGGGTAAGAATGAATTTGAAACAGAATTGCCTCCTTTGAAGAGACAGTGACAAATCTATTTGATAGGTCTATATGTAAAGTTCTTTTGGTAGAAAATTTTACGAATCTTTTGTTAGGAAAAGTGAATTAAATGCTTTAAACTATAAACTAGATTTTTCCCAAAAATGTTTATTTTTGTCACATAGTTAAAACCATGCCCACCCATGCAAATTTTATGTTTAAAAAAGCAGGAAAACAAACCTCACCTATAATACTAACTTCTATAAAATATGACTTTTGGAGCATTTTCTTCCAAACTTTTCTCTATTTGGGTGTTGGAAGTAAAAATATAACACATTTTATAACCTGTATAGTTCCCTGCTCACAGGTGATCCAGTACTAATTTGATTTCTTAAACATGCTACAGGAACCAGAATTAATAACAATTTTTAAAACATACATCTAACTTGTCTCAAAGAATATTGTTTAAGATTCCTTTTATAAGCTATGTTATTAGCTTTAAAAGTTGCTTTTTTTTTTTTTTTTTTAGGCCATGGCTGACTTAATGCTTCTTTCTTCCCATCCATACTCTCCTAAAACCTCATGGCACTTAGCCTTTCCCTTTTACTTCTCATCCTCTTTTCTCCCAATGTTTCTCTCTTCATCTCCTCTACTCAAATTCCAAATTTGAAAATCAAAACTCTAGAACTTTCTTAGAATGAACAAGCTCTGGTTGGTGGTATAAGACAGACACAGGTGTGCACATTGACTATCTATTATTTACAGTGGTTTCCTGAATCCTACCAGCTATCAATATGTAGTTGAGACTTTGCAACACATCATTACCATTTGTTGTCCAATAGAATCCCCTTTTAAAATGAGTTTAACCCTGGTGGACATCCAATAAAATAAAAAATGTAGAAGTACTCACTATAAGCATGGGGTACTCAAGAAACAGGGAAATGTTATAAATGAATATGTTCCTTGCTGCGTATATACCTTCATTTAGAATTGTGAAGCCCCCAAAATGGATAGTTTTTATCATCAAGATAAAATGTAATATTGATGCAAGTCAAGAGAAATACAGTAGAAAGTGCAAAGTCACTAGACCAGTGTAACAAAACTATGCTATATATTTCCTTATGTCATGTATTTGAACAAATGATGTTGTCTTGTTCGTAGATTGACTGATAAGGTGGCAGAGTCTTCAGCTTCCAATTTTTCAATGTAGCCTGGTCCAGAGAAGGTTCAAATTTTGGATTCTCCAAAAATGGTTTTGATATAGCTTTAGCTATAGAGATGTAGTTAAAGAGACATTACCAAAACCTATGTAAATGGAAGACATGCTCATTGCATCCATTTATTGAATGTCAACTGTGTGCCAGGTACACCCTTCAACAAGCACACAACAGAGATGACTCCTGTTTTCCTATAGTTTTCAATGATTATAATTTGTGAACTGGTGTTAATCTTGGCTCTAGCCGGCCTTATTTTCCATTTTCCCTGATCTTACTTATTATAAGTTATTTTGTTCCCCAGCATTGTATGTTTATAAGATGCCATAAATTCCTAACACAAAGCTAGATCTAAATAACAAAAGAATGTTTCTAGTCAGTCATGTGCCAGCTTTTCTTGCTATGAATTTGATTAGCTATTTGAGGACAGGGGTTTTATCTTCATTGTTAGAACATGGTACTTATCTTTGTATTTGTCTCAATACTCAGCATTGTACACGGTATATTTCTCAATAAATGTTTATAGATTTAATATGTCCTATCAAATAGTTTTTAACTTTCTATGAGCATTGTCCTGGATTAAAACAACAGTACTGCATCAGTTCTGTAATCACTCAGTTAAAAAGCACCGAAATATACAAAATAAAGATTTGCACAGGAAATATTAGGTTTAAAAAATTTGCTGGATCCTAAATAAATAAGAGTCACCAAAACCAGCCAGTTTAACTTATTTATTTATCCTAAATAAATAAGAGTCACCAAAACCAGCCAGTTTAACTTTTAAGGAGCAAACAGATAGTAATAGTTCATTATAATCTTTGAGAACCAAGGTGAAAATAGTCTCACTCAAAGAAGAAATTTTACACACTCTAGCTGAAGTTCAAGATCAAGATGAAAATGAAAGCTGTTGAAGAAGTGAACAAAGTAATTATGACTGATTTCCATTTGACACCCAAAGGGAGGGAAATTAGAAACTAAAAGGTTAGACTTTTCTGCGGAAGTGACCCACTCCTGGTTTGGCTTTGCGGCTAAGTGTCACTGTCTAACAAAGCAATGCCAAGTGGAAAGCATGGGGCCAACCTAAATATTGATCATCATGACATCCATTCAGGTTGATTCACTTAACTTTCCCCCAATTCCTCTTTCCAAGATATTTTCCAAGGCAAGATGGGTATGTGAAAGAGCTAGAAGAACATTGGGGAGGAAAAATGAAGACCCATATGAAAGAGATGAATTCAGGCGCTGGAAACTGGGAAGAGCTCATGGAGAAGGTTTAGTAGGATGGGTGAGTCAGAGAACCAGGCAGAAATGGGAGGATGGGCATTATTCCAGGAGGAGAATACACTCTGCATTTGGTAATGTTGATTGTACAACTAAGCCTGGGCAACATCAAAATATTTGTTAATATATCAAAGTATCAAAATATTTGGAGACATATGGGTTGCTGAACTACATGCTCTGGCTCCATATTGAAGCTTAGAGTCCGATACAGCCAGATCCACGTTAAAAAGGTCAACCAGCCGGGCACGGTGGCTCGTGCCTGTAAGCTTCAGCCTATGAAGCGGCCGGGGCTTAGGGATCATGGTTCGAGTCCCGCCTGGGGCCCGTAGCGAGACCTAGTTCCAAAAAATAGCTGGGCGTAGTGGCGCGCGCCTGTAATCCCAGCTACCTGGGAAGCTGAGGCTGGGAATTGCTTGAGTCTGTGGTACCCCGGGCAACGAGAGCCTGCGGTTCCACCGGCAAAAGTAGCAAAAAAAAAAAAAAAAAAAGGGTCAACCATTTTCCAATCCCCCTCTGTCTCCCTAGCTAGGCCAAGACATTTTCTACAGACCTCTTGGAAAGTTCAGAACTAATATTGTTATCTGATTCATGAAGATGAGTGGTTAGTAAATATGTTCATCCAAAACCTAAAGTTCCTTTGGCTGCATCTCAGGGTTTCTCCAGAATGCCGAGGGAAATATATCAAAATGGAGAGAGCATGGAGCAGACATTATCTCCATTTCCAAGAGAACAGAACAAACATGTAATTGCTCTATTTTGATCTAATTGAGCTAATATATAGTTTCCCTCTGCATAAGTCTTTATTTGAAAAACACCACCTGACAAACAACAACTATGAAGTACTTCTATACCTGAATATTCTGAAAGCCAGAGCAAGCCTGGGAGAATAGAAAAGGCAAGACAGGTGAGTACAAGAAGGATTTGATATAGAAAGGTCACACAGTGGTACTGATGCTTGGAATATCTGCTTTTATAAATATTAAGAATTAATTTGAATTTTCTTAGATAGACAATTTCAAATCCATGGCTAGGCATAAGTTGCATGATTTTAACCTGTGTGAAAGCAATGGAAGAATGCACTGTTTGGGAATATAGGACAGAGAAAGTAAATGTCTCTTGCCTTCAGTAAGCAAGGCAAACTTCAGTAGTTATATCTACAATTTATTAAGACCTTTCTCAATTTCTGGGACATGAATTCATTCATTTTGTGAGTTTTGATCACATGTACAACCCATTGTTCTGTTTCTCTTACATTCCCATGTTGCCTTAGGCAGAAGAAATATATATTACTGAATATATATTAATATATCCAGTAATATATACTGGATATATATTACTGAATCAAACTGAATGGAGCTATTTGACCACTTTCACTCTAGGCTGGGCACTGTGCTAAGCATTTTTATGTCTAGCCATATCTAGTCTTTACAATAAATGTGCAAATGTAGTTATTGCTTTAATCCATGTCCTTTTAAGTAAGGAAACATGTATAGAAAGTAAAATAACTCCCCCTTAAATTACATATCAGTAGTAAGTAATAAAAGAGGTATTTAGTATGAATAGAATAACTGATAAAGACTATGTAAGTTTCCAACTCTTTCTATTTCAATTTCAAGGTCAAACACTGACCATGGGACCCAAGATCACTTGGTCATATTGGAAAATTCCATGGGAAGAAATGCATCCATCCGTCACAGTACTGTAATCTTCAGATCTTTTGTTTTATGATTCTTGCTTATCTCTTATCTCCTTTCCCCTCATGGACTAAAATATAGTTTTCTAAGCAACCAGATAGATGAGATATGTCAAGATTTTATATGCAAAATATTTGGCTTATGGAACTGTAATTATATCTTAATTATTATGAAAAATTTTCACTGTCAAAACTTCAAATACATCTTTTTCCTTAACAAGATAAAGATTTCTATTACTATTCAAATGTTCCATTCCATATATTTCAGGGTAATGTCTGTTTATATTTTCTTTATCCCCAATGGATTAGCCTTAATAGTTGACTCACTATTAAAATAGAAATAATCAGCTTCTTTGAAGAGGTATGAAAATGATGGTATGAAAATAAAGCATAATTCTATAAAATGCTTCTTTTAGGAGTCTGGTTCATGATAGGTACTTTTGTGTTACTGAAACTATTGATAATAATATTAATAAGTGCATTTTTCTCCTTCAGTTATTATGTTCCCAGTGGAACAACTATCTTATTTAACTGACAATTATTTCACTGGATTAAGCTTTGGTTTTAAAGATATCAAGTTTTTATGTTAATGTTTAAGGTTATCAATTTAGGATTTAAGTCCACAGCACCTTCATTACTGGGAATTAGAAAGGGGTAGGCATGAGGTTTATTGTGGCAGACATCCTTGAAAATTACAATTAAAAGAAAAAAGGAGTTGAGAAGCTAGAATAAAAAGGGAGGGAGGGAAGCGGGAAGAAAAAGACACTTAGATAAGAAACTATAAGGAAGAACAGAGCAAAGGAAGGTTCAAAGCTCTTCACTGTCAATGGCAAAATGCCCTTACTTGGAAGGTTCTTCAGTTTGATGATCACAAGAGGCTGTCCCTCAGGGGCCATGCTATCCCAGTGCAGCCAAGGTCTCAGAGTTTCATGCTGCTCTCCAGCTGAGGCTGTGGGTTCCTGCCCATAGTAAGAGCCCATTGCGTTTATTCAACTGAGATGTTAAAAGGTCCCCATGCTTCACATAGGTCCAGGTCCAGGGGATGGCTATGCATTGGCTAAGGTCTGTGCAATGCACACACAAGCATCTTCAGTGAAACTCATTTTGGTCACATCTAAGTCGTTGTTTAGAAAAGTTACAAGTGACAGTGAAAGTCTTCTTTTACTGTGCTGTGAAGTGGTTTAGTCAGAACAAAACTAAGGTATATGCCCTAGAGATGGCTGTGGAAACCACCAGGTCACCTGAGGAGAGTATCTCTGATAGCCCTTATCCATCAAATCCACTGGGCCAGGCAGTCTCTGCAAGTTGTCAGGAATGAAACTTCAGGAATGAAACCTGGAGCTACAGAATAGACTATAATGTGTCAATGACATTGAGGGGGACAGCAGAGGAACTGAACACTGATATGTTCCTCAGACATGATACTTTCAGTCTCCTTACTGTCTGCCTGTTATTCGCACCCCCCCAGATCAGCACCCAATCAGATCACAGTATCACTACCACACCATTCTCTAGAGCTTTAGGTTGTGATAATGTTTAAGATGTGGCAATATCTAGATAGTTAGTAGCCCTGAGGCTGGGAAGCAAAGACAGCCATGAAGTTGCATTTCAAAAGTTAATTGATGAATTGGTTCCAAAGGGTGTGTGAGCTGATAGTCCTCAAGTTCTTTTTTCACAGGAAAACCTTAAGGAATATGTTCCTTTGAGTTACCTTTTATATTTGGAAATTGGTGTAGAGAGGTTTTTCTGAAACTCTGCATGGCTGATATTTAATCTAGAGAATACTTCCTTGTGCAGCGATGCTTGGCAGTTTTACTGGCCCCACCCACCAAATGCTAATAACCACTCTCCTCATGGGTAACAATCAAAAATACTTCCAGACATGGCTCAAGCTCAATGTTCCCTGGGGTGCAAAACTGCCCGGTTGAGAACCACTGGTCAACAGAGGAAAGACTCTCAGGTAAAAGGAAGCCAAGCACTGAAACTAAATCCAAAATGTAGTCTGAAGCAGCTTATGATGCTCAGTCTTTCAAACGACTGAGCATCCACTACAGTTTCTCCTAAGCTTAATGCCAGATCACTAAACTATCTGAGCTGGTTGAAGCCAACAAATCCAGTGTCTCCTTGGCAGCTATGTCCACCTCGAAAACAACAGCTTCTTCAGGTTCATTCATTAAGTCAAAAAACAGTAATCAAACATTAAACCAGGTGGGAGAGTTTGGGAAAGATTTACCTGAAGCATCTCATGTGAGGGTGTCTTTCCTGTCTCCCAGTAAAGTAAAACCATTAATAGTATCTGCTGTGATGATTTACAATTACTATAATTCAAGTCTTTCCCCAGGTAGCAGATTCTAGAAAGCCAGAAACAAGGGATAAATCTTTGAATTATACTGTTTTCCAGGTACTCTTTCATAAATCTCACATATTCTAGCAAGAACTCTGCTCAAAAGCTAGCTTAGATAATTTCATACATGTGTAAATTGTAGATGAAGCTATTAGAGCATGACCCAGGGACACCAGACTGTCTAAATGGGAGTCCAACCATCCATGCAAAAATGAAGCCTACTCTCAACGTGAAAGATTTTTTTATAGAATTAGTATGTATATAGAGAGAGACAGGGAGAAAGAGGGAGAGAAGGATTTCAAATAACAGCAAATTCTGAAAATTACCCATGCCCTCATAAGCCAAATGCCCAGTCAAACAAGCTTGGCCTAAAGAACTGAGGCTTGAAAACTTGCCACAAGTCTAAGATCCTTTGTGGGAGAGAGCCACAAGAAAAGGCTAGGCAGGTATCAGACAGCTAGGGCAGAAGGGTACTCAAAATTCAATTGTACCACAGAATCTACCATGAAGACAAGCTAGTGGCTATTATCTCTGCCAAGGACCAGACACAGCCTCCCCACATGCCTTCCAAGTGGCTCTCTACATCTCTTCACATGTGTCTCCTCACCTATCTTCATTATACTTCCATTTATATATCTACCTCACTCCTTCCCAGTTGCTTCCCTTCAGAAAGTCTGATTTATGGCTTGCTCGGAGTTATAGTCCAAAGTGGCTGTGTTTAAGCAGGGGCAGGGAAATTAATACATATTCAGTGCTCCACCCCCTTTCAAATAACATAATCATGAGAAATATGAGGAAAAATGCATGCAAAATGGAGTCACTACCTGGGATGGTAGAAGAAGAATGCTAGATAGTCAAAGGAGGTCAACAGAAAAAAAATAGAATACATAGAACTTAAGGTGACAGCACATTTCAGTAATCTGGGAAAGGATCCTTTAAACTTTACTCTCTGTGCAATTTAGGTATAAATCTGGCAAGGCCTTCTCCCAAGTGCTTCTTATCAAGAGTCTTTTTAGTGTTTTTCTTCCCTCCCATTGAAGAGCAGGCCATTGCTTATCCATGTCTCCAATGACTGTTCGGTTCTGGGCATACCTAGACATGCCTACTAGAGCTGGGATCCATTTGATTAATAACCGAGACCCCTGCTTTTCATAATATTCATTGTTATTTCCCCACTGATGCTTCACTCTTGGTGCAGCTGCCATGGTAACTAGGATAAGCCTTCAATCATTCTCTCCATATTGGTAAACCAGGGCCCTGGGGAGGAATAAACCAGAACGCATAGATTTGATCATTCTTTTCTTAGTTCAGGGACAGTATTAATCCCAAAAAGTTTTTCATCAAAATGTGTTCCTCAAGTTGAGAGTTTGGTGGTGTGACCAGGAATTTGAGGGTCTTCATGAGGTCCTCAAGTGAAAGATGATAAATAAAGTGACAGACAGAGACAGAATGCTCACACCTGGCCCAGGCTCTGGTCCGGTTAATATCCTGCCTCGTCTTTCACACCGTGCTTTCTACTCCCTACAGAGACATGAAATAGCATATGAAGGAAAATACCTCAGGTCAAATAAAATAGCATGGAAAAAAGGCCTCCTGTGTGCCGACCCATTCTTCTCTGGGCCTTGGCTGTAAATTCAAATAATAGCACCTGGATCTTTCCAGTGCAAAAGGAAGTCTGTGGATGGAGGTCAGAAATAAACTTAAGAGCTTTGACCTCAAGAGACACTTGCTACTTGGAGTATTATTGATTTACTCATATAATCAGCAGTTATTTTTCAGTAGATACTATTTGTGTGGCACAGTGCTGGCAGGGCAGAATGGAAGACAGGTTAGCCCATCTTAACCTTTAAGGTTTAACAGAGTAACCTTTGAGGGACTTCCTGAGACTACTCAAAGGGGCCTGCAAAGTTGTGATTTATAAGAAATATAAATTTGGTTATACAAATGACCAATATGTGTATTTTTCACACTTTGTTTGTCTTTAGGTTCATTTTCTGGCTTACAATTCCTTAAACCCTTGCCATCTCTTAAATGATGGAAGTGATAAAGGGATCTATCACTATTTAATAAAGTTAGCTAGAGGAAAAATACCTGAGAGTGGGGTTGGTTGCCAGAGGATCCAACCAGATGACTAAAAGTTGCCATTTTAATCCCCAAATCTTGACTTCCTGCAGGGGAGAGGAGCTACACATTGAGTTCAATTGCCAATAGCTAATGAGTTAATCAATCATGCTTCTCTAGGGAAACTCCCTTGAAAACCTGAGACAAGGGAACTTTGAATAGTTTCTGGGATGGTGTACACCAAAACTTGACTTGGAGAGGAGAGGACACTAAAGATTTTCCCTTTCGCTTTCCCAATGAACCTCTTTTACCCAACTTTTTGATTCAAGTCCTTTAGTGTTCTTTGGAACTTCTCTGTGACCTCATGAGTAAACAGGCCTCTTTGATTCTGTGTGTCACTCTAGCACATTGAACCTGAAAGGGGTGTTTGAGGAACCTCTGAGTAGTAGCCAGTCCTTTAGGGACACAGGTAATAAATAACCTGAGCTTGACAAGGGCACCTAAAATCTGAGAAGGAGGTCCTGGGAACCTCTGTAACCAGTTGATCAGATCCCAGTCAAGGGGAGTGGAGGGTGTTCATG
Organism: Uropsilus gracilis; assembly: GCA_004024945.1. NCBI lineage: Eukaryota > Metazoa > Chordata > Mammalia > Eulipotyphla > Talpidae > Uropsilus > Uropsilus gracilis. The sequence continues at coordinate 164,641 of PVHY01000679.1, forward strand.
AGGAACTGAGCCTAAACCTACAGAATCCATTGCTCCCCAGGTAGATACTATCAGGGTTGCCAGGGTGGTGGAAAGAAGGACATTCTCAAAAACACCTGCTGATGCCTCAGACTGCTAGCAGGCAGAATGAAGGATACCCCCAAACTCTGCATGCTCTAAATAGATTCTACCATTCACTGAATAAAGACAAAACATGCTTAGTGTACAAGATTTCAATAGAAAAGAACTTTAATAGAATTAGTGTGCAACAGAGAGAAAAGAAAGAACATAGTGTTTAATTACTTAAACGCCCAAAGTGGGCATTTACCACTCATGAGTAAATGCCCAGTCAAATAAGATTGACCCAAAACATAGTCAGTCACTGGGGTCCCAAGCTTGTCACAAATTGAAGACATCTTCTTTTGGGGAACCACAAATAAGGGGAAGAAGGGACCACGTAAATCTGAAAGGAAAAGAGCAAAGTTAAAATATACATCCAGATAAAGGCTGCCACTGTCAGCCTCCCACAGATCTCTCACCCACGTCTTTTTCAAGCATCTACTTTCTTGTCTCTCAAATCTCTCGTGCAAGTCCAAGGCTGAGAGGCAAGCACTGCTCCTTCTTCGCATGTCTCTCTGCTCCACTTGCCTCCTCAGTCTTTCTGTCCCAAGTCCTTTTTAGTTTTCCCTTGTTGCTCAGTTCCTCCTTACCTTGATGGGACAGGGAACCTGAAACCTCCATTTTTTCATGGGGATTACACATTTCAAGATCATAGAAGGACTGGAATAGGGAGCATGAGAAGACCCCTAGTAAGTTCCCCAACATGCATTCTACAATCACTTTTCCTCATTCTGTAAGTGATATTCTGAGGCTACAGTGGTGGAGTTGGTGGAATAATGTTTTTCTCTAGTCTAACAGATTGCAGAAGCCAAATAAATAATAATATCTTAGCAGCAAGTGTTTCAACCAAGACTTGTCAGCAAAAGAGGTAGATTAAAAAGGAGGAAAGTGCTTGTAACCACACCAAATCAAATGCTTAGTACCTCTGGGGTTTCTCTGACACTCAAATGCCATAAAAGAACCTGCTCATACCACAGGTGGGAATAACCAAACTCTGAAGGATAACCACTGTGGGACAGAATCTACTCCCTCTTCAGTGTGGTGGTTTCTGGTGTCGGAGTTTCACCAAAACCAGAGATTAATCAGAGGCAAAGTTACCCACAGTAGTGGCTATGTTTCTTGGGAAACTAAGAAATTATCAAACTCTAACTCCAGATTGTATGCTGTTTAAGTGAAGAGTCCACACACTGGAGATAAAATTATTTTCTGGCAAACAATAGGACAGACCCAATTTACTAAGATTCAACAAGAAAAAAGGAAAAGAATATAAGAAAAGAAAGAAAATTTGGCATATTCCATATTTGAAAATTCTATTCTTGATACTCCTTTTTCTGTCCTTCCTACTTACTCCTGGTCACAAAAGAAAAAGGATATAATCTAAAGGATGAGAGAGGGGTGGAAAGAGAGTTGGGGAGAGGGTAGGTTATTGCTTTCAAAGAATTTCAATTGAAACCAAAAAATGACAGCTACACTGAATTCTCAAATAAATGTTAAAGCAGATGGATAATATAAATGGTGAAAATATGGTATGAAAATATGACAATTTAATGAATAGGGATTTATCAGAAAAGGAAAAGGAAAGAAATGGGAGAAAAGCAAAACTCTGATGGATTATAAAGCTATATCCATTAAAGCAAAGAGCAGAACCACCGCCACAGGAAACAGGACTTGGAAATACATGAACTATAGCACATTAAGACAGATAAATTTAAACATTTTAAAAGGAAGAATTATAGATATGGAAGGAAAGACTACACATATACTTGCTATATATTCATATGCATACATATTCACATTCTGTATATTAAGTACATATTTTGACAATATAAATTTATATTTTTTGAAAATGGATAGTTGGTGATCATGATATTTGTTAGAATAAAACATATATTCCAATGAGAAAGGCTTGAATCTACCCATTTAAGGGTTCACAGATACCAGAAAAAAATGAAAAAAATTAAACTATTGTTATGAAAAAAGTCCATACCATTATTAACCTGAATTTTTAAGCATCTCTATAGATAAGGTCAAAAAGACTCACTATTCAACATTCAGAATGATAACTGGACACTAAATGCAAGACCCATGAGTATATCAACAGATATTCTAGCTCACAAATAATTATATTAATGCTAATAAGACCACCACTGAGCATCATTTTTTAACTATGGGACCAGCAAAGATATTGTCACTATCTTGGCTATAAAGGATGAGTGTGGTATGGGTCAGGGTTGGTCACTGGGTCAGAATAAAAATCTATACATTCTTTCTGGAGGGTAATTTGGTAATAATGAGCAGATTTTTGAATGTGTGTAGCTTTTGATCACAAGGGTATGCTATAAGAAGCTAATCAGACATGTACCATAACTAATAAAATACAGTTGATTTTATTGTAGATGTATACTTGCTGACTTGAAAAAATAAAGCAAAAAAAATCAGGTAAACTGTAAAATTATAAATTAAAAATATTTTAAAAATATACCATGTACCAGGCATCTAGACATGGTGGACAACAGCAATAAACAAGACTGAAAAAGCAGGACCCAAATAGAACTTAGATCAGGAACATATGCCAGCACATCAGGAAACATGCTCGATTGTCATGGTTAACAGAAGTTACCTGTGTGTAGTAGGATTTGACCTAATTACTACTTTCTGTTTCATTTCTCTTTGTACTGCTTGAAAGTTTTAAAAATGCACATATATGGTAATTTTCATCAGAAAAAAAAAGTGATGCTGTGAGGAAATAGAAATCACTTGTGGTGGAGGGCACAGAGGACTTGGTGTTTGTGTAGTGCTAGAAAATAAGACTAGAATTTGCATTATTCAGTTGCAGTATTTCCCATGATGATTGATAAGTTGCTATTCATGAAATGCAAAGTAAGAACAATATGTTTACCTGTGTCCTGTATAAACACACAATGACTCTCATATAAAATGTGGTGCTTAGATGTTAGCAAATGCAGAAATCTTCTGGGTCTTGATCATCTAATGAGTCATCAATGGTCATTTTTTTCCCAATCGAGATGAAACCAACAGCAAACTCCTGTGTAGCTACAGGAGGTGGTAAATCCATCATCGTGCCAGCAATTACTTTCTTTCTTTCTTTTTTTTTTTTTTTTTTTGAGACTGGGTCTCCCTATTTTTGCCCGTGGAATCGCAGGCTCTTGTTGCTGCTTGGGGTACCCCAGACTCAAGCAATCCCCAGCCTCACCTTCGCAGGTAGCTGGGATTACAGGTGCGCGCCACCACGCCCAGCTATTTTTTTGGAACTAGGTCTCACTACGGGTCCCAGGCGGGACTCGAACCGCGATCCCTGTGCCAGCAATTTCTTAGACTTTCCTGATCTCTTCCCATTTGTAAAAGCAGTAAAATATTTGAGTAGAAAAACAATGCATACTTCAGTTCAATTTATTTTTATATATTTAACTTTAATTTGGTGTCTACACATTCAGTATTTTGATATTGACATTTGGTTTATGTTTTGATTATTCTTACATGTACATTTCAGTTGATGATAAATTCCTCTGCTTTTGGGTGATGTCTCTCATGTGAACCACAAAACTGTCTGTAGCTTCCTGAGGAGCCCATGAAAAATAATGGGGTTCTTTACCTTCTTCAGGTACCTCAGAAAAAGACACATTCATCTGCTTTTTAAGGTTGATCGTGGGGTTGGAATGCCCTGTCTGCTACTGTCTTCTGGAACCATCTGAAAGTTCTTAGAAAGTTCTTAGCTGGAGGTGAGCTTCAGTTTCGAGCAGAAGATTCTCAACAGCACCCATGTTCCTGTCTTCCCTCAGAACACCTCTGCTCCACCATTTGAAAGCAAAGAGCTCACAGTTTATCCATGTCTATTAAGATGCTCCAATTGAGCTTTCTCCATTCAATTTTAGGGGTAAATGAAGAAAATGTGTACTGGGGGTGGTGGTGCTGGAGGATTGCATCTCATAGGCATTTGGGGATAAAATTTGAAAGCTGTAGGAGGATGTTAGCTTTGAAAATAATAAATTTTAATTCAATATAATAGTTCACCCTGAATAAAAGGAGCTTAAATAAGAGAAGTTTTATTTTCAAACAGATAAGAAATTGCAATCTAGAGAATTTAGGCAGCTTGATTAAGTCATTAAACATTATTCCAAAGATGAGTCCTTATCTTCATGGTACAAGATAGTTGCTAGAGTTCCAAGCATCTCATTAAGATCCCAGATAGCAATTTAAAGGAAGGGCTAAGGACATGGTCTCCTGTTTATTTTTTGAGTCTTCTTACAAATCCCACACAATACTTCTATCTAAATTCCAGTTTAGTTACTTGATTGTGTATATCAACAAAGTAAGCCAAAGGAAGTTGGTTTTTAACCAGATAATAATGATTCAAGTGAAAATCAGGATCCATATTAATGAGGAGAAATAGGTAGGGTGCTAGGAGGTGACATGAAGATATACACACCAGCACATGTATACATTATTAATGGTTACCAAAATTTCTAAAGAGTAGTCCATCACTAGTAAGACGCCATAATGTACTAGCAGGTCTGGACATCCAATAGAAAGGTTCTGAAATTTGTTCTGAGCAAGGTTCTGAGATTTGTGCCCAAGAAAACAGTAGGAAGAAAGTGGGGAGAAGATAAAGTACTAAGAATATGTGAAGGAAGTAAATAATTCAGATAAAGGGAGCAATAAATCTTTTTTTTTTTTTTTAGGAGAAAAGAGGGAAGGGAAGGAAATCAGAAGGGAGGAGTGGAATAGAGGTGAAACAGAAGAGTAGGAAAAATACCTAAAGCATTTAAATGAATTTGCAGAGCAGAGCAGGGATGATGAATATGAGAACTCACCTGCCCAAATTTACTACATTTACAAAGGTCATTAGAAGGTATGTGTCATGGGAAAGGGATGTAAATAAAACCAATCTAGCCAGGCACGGTGGCTCGTGCCTGTAAGCTTCAGCCTATGATGCGGCCGGGGCTAGGGATCGTGGTTCGAGTCCCGCCTGGGGCTCCTAGCGAGATCTAGTTCCAAAAAATAGCTGGGCGTGGTGGTGCACACCTGTAATCCCAGCTACCTGGGAAGCTGAGGCTGAGGATTGCTGAAGCTGAGGCTGAGGATACCCCGGGCAATGAGAGCCTGCGGGGGGGGGGGGGGGAAGACTTGAAAGAGCCCTGAGCCAGGTCAGTATATCCCACAGGGGACAATTTATAAGATAAAGTTAGATAAAGTACCAGGTTTAACCCAAATGTGGCTAAGAATACAGGCCCACCAGGAAATCACAAACATCCATGGAGACTCTGATGCTCTGATGAACAGATGTACCACAGGTGATGATATGGGGTTTTGAGCCAATTCTCTAGAGTGTAAAGGGCACTTTTATGTGAGTTAAGTTGCTTGGAATTTTCCCTGTCAGTCTCCCAATATACATGGGAGAACAGAGAAGTGTTTATCTGGGTTTTAATAAAACAAAAGCTTTATGACATAGAAAAACAAAATTAAATGCTGTACAGCTGGTGAGTGGTTTAGTCAGAACCGGAGCCTGTGCTTCTCATGACCTTCACTGAGGAAGAAAATGTGTATTATTATCTCATCAACTGAGAGTCACTCTGGAGGGAGGTATGCACAAAACGGCCTACATTTGCCAGAGAGCCTGGATCAACTAGCCATGTCTGCTCTGTACTTGATCACAGTACAGCTGCCTGTCATGCAGAGCTGTGGTCCCTGATTGTGCCACAATAGCATGCTAATTGCTGAGATTCACAGCAATGCTGTTAGGTGCAATAGTTGTGGCAGGCCGTGACAGTTCAGACTTGCTAGGAAAAGGAATTTTTTAATTGCTTTATTTTTAGTTAAATACTGTCTAATATCGGACAGAAAGTCAGAGATATAGACTATGAGTGGAAAATAACCTAGTTTAACTAGCTCAACCTACAGTGTGAAACTTCCATCTCTTCTATAACATATAGGGAAAATTGAGCCATTCTTGTTATTACTCAAGGAACTAGAAATAATCATAAACATGGCAATGACAAATAAGTCAAAACTCCTACTATGTGCTGATGTTACCCTAAACTCTCCTTAGAGCACTATCTAATTACTTACCAACCAATGAGTTCATTCTGCCATTAACAACATTTTCTTAATGAGAAACCAACATCACAGGTTAAGAATTTTGCCTAAGGTATTACAGTTGGTGTGTATTGAGGTTGCAGTTCCAGTCAGGAGGTTCCTGCCATGGAGCGAGCTGGTAACCTGCTTCTAGGAATGAACACCAAATTTGTAGTATCAGGTAATGATTTTCATCCCACATCTATTCCCAGAGATTTCTTCAGTGCCAATGTGGATCAATATCATTAGAAGCAGCAGGAAAGGTAACAAAATACTGATTTCAGGCATCTTACTAACTTGTCTCTATCAAGAGGAAATGTCCTAGTGAAATCTGGACAAATATTCCTCTGAAACTATTTCCTTCCCCATGGCACTACAGGAAAGAGACCCAAATGTCCTTCAACTAGTTTGGATCATCGCAGGACAGGGACAACTCTACTTTCTCTCTGAGGGACAAATTAGGAATCAATTGAGGCTTCCCATGATTAGTTAGGTAATGGAACATGACTTTCTTAAAACCCTTCTGGTGGCAATTTTCCAAGTGATAGGTGAGAACAAATCCATGGACTGCACTCCTGAGGGTAAGAGAAAGCACAAAGTGTCTGAGTCCTTTTTCTCTTCACTAAACATACCTTGTGGGGAGATAAGGGATTCCTGTCAGTGATTCCCTCCACAGCGCATTCATTCACTCACTCATTTTTTTCTCTCTCTTCCCATATACTGAAAGGCATGTATGATGTGCTAAGCAATGTCCTTAAACTCTGGGGACGCCGCAATGGAAAAGCCCTACCTTCTTGGGGTTCACAGGCTCGTTGAGGGCAATAAAATATACAAACTGACCAACATCACTGAAAATAATTTGAAGTGTTGGAATGTCCACGAAGGGGTGAGAAACGACTCCCAGGGGAGTTCTAAGCCTTCTACAACAATCTATACTCCTCCCCCATAATATTACTGACTCCAATTATGTCCTACAGAGCCTGTGAATTGTGATACGATAGCCATCTTCCTCTTAAAAGTGGATCGCATGTGATAGGATTCACCATCCCTACTTTCACACAGTCTCTTTCCAGCCCTGACCCAAGAGGAAGATAACTTCCATCTGGCCTGGCATTTTTAAAAAATGATGCAGTCATGAAGAATGAAAAGACAAAATAATAAACTCCAGAGATTGCCTTGAGAAGAACATTTCACCAACAGGATGTGTCATAAACATAAAAATGGCAGAGAAAGATGTTCCAGGACTTGTCCTCTGTCCTTTGTTCATCAGACAGACAATGAGTTACCATCAGGGAAGATTTTTTCTCATTTGAACACGAGCTACATATAATTTCCATACTTTAGTGAAAAGGGAACTCATAAATCACAAATTATTGTTTCCTAGAAACTGAGATTATACAAGACAGAGCCAAACAAAACCCTTTGTTTCATGAGCTTGCAACTTTTTAATTAAATACCACTTAAAACTCACACATGCTAAGCCAAATGTTCCCAGTCCTTTTGCTTTGGAGCCTGGTGTCCAAGCTCCTGCTTGTATCACTGTTTGCTGTGGTGGGGGGCAGGATTCTTGTACTTATTTGTTCCTAATTTCTTCCTCTACCAATTCAGGTGGAATTAGAAGCATGAATCCCAGAATAGGGACTAGATCTTAACATTTGTTTGTAGTCTTTGTAAACCAAGGAACTAGGCTATCAGTTTAAGAGCATAAGACTGTAAATAATGATGGGAGGGAGCAAGTGAGGGAGTGGGGAAGAAAAAGAGAGAAGATGGAGAAGCCTTAGCTAGGAGACTTATAAACCCAAAACAACTTATCCACCCTCCCTAAAGCACTGAAGCAGAGTTTGGTTAATTCTCCACCAGTTCTCCACTGTGGAGCACAGTGTTCTCCCCACATTGGTGGTTATGAGCAGGAGAGGTAAGATACCAGAATAGGAAGTTTCTATATAGTTATCCAGCCCTGAACCATATATCCCTGTCTTAATCCATTTGGGCTGCTATACAAAACCACAGACTGATTAAGAAAAAATGTCACACATGGGAGGTTGGGAAGTTCAAGGTCATAGCACTGGTAGATAGCTGACTAGCAAGAGCATTTGTACTAATTTATAAGCAATCTTCTCTTGCCATCTCCTCACCTCACACACCAGAGGGACAAAGGAGGTCTCTGGGATCTCTTTGTAGAGCAGGGTCTTTAGTTCTCCATTTTTACGACCCAATCACCTCAGAAAGGCCCCATCTCCAAACTGTATTACTGTGGGGACTATGGTTTCAACATATGAAATGGGTGGTAGGAGACATAGATGTAACAACCTCTTTGATCCATTCTTTTCTACTTAGCAGGGACACTAACACTTTCCGGATAAACTCTTGTACTGTATTCACACATCTCTGTATGTCTGAGACATACCTGATATCACATACAGAGGAAGTCACAGAGATTTTTATCAAAATAGACTAGATACTAATTACACTAAAATTACACTAAATACAGTTTGTAATTTTCCCTGAACTACAGTTCTTATTTTAAAAGGCCTCCAAGGAAAAACTCCTGATTTAAGTCAAGACGAGAAGAGTTTTCTAAATCAGGTGTCAGCAGATTGTTTCTGTAAAGGGTCAGAGAGTAACTATTTTAGGCTTTGTAGAGGGCACTGTCACAACGACTGAGTCCTGTCACTGCAGCGTGGAAGCAGCCAGTTGATGCTCCAGTGAATGATGTGCTTGAGCCAATAGCCGTGACCTACAAAAAGCAGGCAGCAGGTCAGATGTGGTCCTCTGTAGCTTGCCGCTCCCTGTTCAAAATCATTCTTCTATTGTCACTGAATCTGATAGAGGCCACATGCTTATTCCAGTACAAATTTCAATCTTTACAATGTTGGTTTATGTTTATTTATTTGCATCTTTTAAATATCCTGCTTTCCTTCTCCTGGGTAGTATCTGATATGGTAAATGAAGTTATGGACAGCATTTTATAGCTCTCTCTGCACTGCACTGTTCCATGCCTGCTACAAGGTAAAGGGCAATACATTTCAGTTCCTTTCTACTTTCTTTAAGACTCACCCCTGGTGGGTTAGATTTGAAACCAAACCTGACTATAAGTCCCATTTCTTCATCTCAGGTTTTGGTCAAATCACTTTCTCTTTGGATATCCTGGATTCCCTGCAAGTAAAATGAAGATAACAATATATAACTCACAGGAGTTTTGTGGAGGTGGAACCTAATAGAACTACATATATCGTTCTATTACAAAACCCTCTTTACTCTATTACAGAGGTAAGAGACTGTTATTTTAAGCTGCCTCTCCCTTCCTGGATTCTAGATTTACTTTCTTCCCACTCAAAATGGGAATTTTTTTCCTCAACAAATCCCACGGAGGTCCACTAAATCCCCATTTAGCCAAGGCCTGGAGGCTGTTGGGGTCCACAGGCCAGCCCCACCTGTGTTCTGATTGACTGCCAGAAACCTGAGCCTCCTTTATAGTCACTAACTGGATCCAGGACTGTAGCACCGGCTGCCAAAAAGGCTCCCTGCTTGAAAGAGATAAAATGCAATAAAGATCGTTTTTGAAACGGGCATTCTCACTACAATTTGACCTGCCAATGACACAGGCACTTGGCCTTGGACCCAATGTTATTTGAAATGATCTCTGAAATTGAGGTCTTGCTTCCATCAGAACACTGTCACCCTTAGCAGGCCACAGCTAAGACCTCTGAGTGCAAGTGTTAAGAGTCCTTTCAGTCAAATGTTTAATTGGTTAAAAAAAAAGTTTGTGGATAGAATACTTATCCCACTTTTGCAATGGGTAAGTTTGTCTCTTTCTACTGAGAATTGCCATGTGCAAAAAACTCCCAGAGTAAATTTGAGTTCTTCTATCTATGGACATCTGGGTATCACCAAAGAAGAGGACACATTTAACACTGTGAATGAGACACATGGCTTTTTAGGTTCATTGAAATGTTTGCATTAAAACTTGAAGGAACACATTGTACTTGGTTCTTGCCTACAGATCATTCAACAGGTCTTGACTGGGTATGCCTAGAATAGTACCTGGCAAGGAAATGCTTCAAAACAGATTTTCCTAAATGTCAGACCCTACAAACTAAACACCCTCCTATATCTAATAGGTCAGGCATGGAAGTATTCAACAAACAAGACATAGCCCCTCCATCTATACCCATGGCAGGTATCCGTAGTTACTTAGGGTGACCTTTTCCTGATGACTCAGAACAGAACAGTGGTAACATCTTGGTGAGGCAGCTGTTCTTCAAAGTCCTATCTCCAGGATGATGGTTCCTCAGCTAGCACTTTGCTTCTCCCCGCATGAGATCCTCCCACAGTCTTGGTTGATCTTAGCAAACTGACTCACACATTCATCCAAGACCTCAAGCTAAAATCCTGGTAATGTCCTTGACAAATCTACCAATATTTAATTAATTAGCAAATCCAATGAACTCTGATGCTCAACATGTATTTTGAATTACTTCTCTTCAGAGGTATCATTATGGTTGGAGGCATCTTTGGTCTCTATTTCCAGAGCTTTATCAGCACTTCCTCACTCCCATGCCAACCCCTTAGCTCTGTTGCCCAAGCAACTGTCAGAGGACTGCTATTGAAACTTAAGACAGATCATGTTAACGCCTTGCAACGGACCATGTCACTGGCATGATCTAGAGCTTACCTTTTTTTTCCAACATCAGTTCAGCTCACTCCTCTCTATTACTGTAGTTCAACTGTAGTTTCATGGCCTTCCTTTCATTCTTGGAAGAAATCCAGATCTTGGCCCCATTCATGGTATCCACATATGGTGTGTTGTCAGATCTGCTGCCCTTGACCTGATTCCTCATATTGCAACAGAAAATGTTCCAGCTCATCAGAAGACCCACCTTGAATCTACCATCTTCTTTGTCAATCTGGGGCTTCTATTCTCTCATCCTTTCTCTTTCTTTGAGGAGTGGAATTTAGCAGAAGTCTTGCATATGTCAAAGTTACAATGTCCAATAAAAAAGGAAACATCTATAAAATCGATACTTTGTGACCACAGTATGTTTCCAAGTAAACCACATATCACAATGTTCTTTTATTTTTTCTATTTAATGCCATTTTTCTCAGCTTACATGGAGTAGTGTTTACCTTGTTCACACTAGAGCTAAAAAAAAAAAAAAAAAAAAAAAAAAAAAAAAAAAAAAAAAAAAAAAAAAAAAAAAAAAAAAACATGATAAAACAACAACAAAATATCCATTCATTTTGTTTGACGAGACATTCTAACTATATGCATAAGCCTCTTTCGTGGCATGTCTTGTCCCCAAAGCTTCCTTTTACTGGAAATAAGTGTACATATAGAATGAACCCCAGACATAATAAGTATCCATGTGATACTCTCCATCCTTTTACCATAAATTGTCTAACCAAGATACCTGAGACTATCTTCAGGGCAGAAATCCCATTGACTTTGCTCATTTTTAAATTTTACAACTTTGTCTAGTGCCTATACAATAATTCTGCTTTGAATCCATGAAGCAGGGTCAGGTAGAGACCCAAACCTCCAACTCTTGCTTATTGGGTGGCCTTGGCTTGCTTTAGGGACCAGAAATCTAATAAGGGGACACCCAGAAAGATGAAACTAGATCCCTAAATGCATATTCATTCAATAATTCTAAAATAATGCTAATACAATGAGAAACAAAGGAAAATTGTGAAGTGTCTTTGTCTGTCTGCCCCACTCCTCAGAAAGTCTCTAGGGGTAATTTTCAGAACTTTGGATGAGGTTTGGCCCTGTGAGTCCCATTGTTTGCGGTTCCATTGGAAAAGTGACTCTCTCTTCTCTGGCCTGGAGCAACTCTTTGAAAATGGCACTCAATGGGGGGTGTTCCTTGCAGACAAACTTTTCCCTTAGGGGAAAGTTCCAGATGACAGGTTATAAATTTAGAAGGCCATAGTCTCTGAAGACTTTCTGAATGATTTCAGCACAGTGCAGAGGAGAGGTTTGCTTTAAAACTGATTTTGCTGGTGTTCAGTAAAAGGAGCAATCCATGCAGAAACACAGGCTAATTTACATCTTAGAATATTCATATTTTCTGGTCATCCAAGTCATATGATCTTTTACATCAGTAAATAATATATAAGTTACCAAGCCACTTGACAGGTAGGTAGGCAGCCTGTCAGGTAGGTAGACAGACAGGCTGAATATGGAGCTGAGTTCAATATAACAAGAGATGCTTATAGAAGAGATGGTCAAGAGGACAGAGTCAATGCATACCAAGTCCCCTCTTTCTCTTCATGTGTAGATTCTGATCCTCACCAACATAAAAAATAAGATAAAATAAAAACAAAAAAACTCATCTTTACAAGTGGAGACCTCTGTTCAGATAAAGCACACACACCAGGGAAAAGCAGATTCACTGACGGTTACCTTACAAGAGGGACTGGGGTGACTGGAGTCATTTGCACAAATCCTGCTTCAATTCATACTTGCTTTGATCAGTCAATACATAAGGAAAAGAAATGATTTGGCTTCCTTTTGGATGTGGAAGAGAGATAGAGGAACAGCCCAAAACATCTCACTGGTTAACTTTTCTTCCTCTCTGAATCCCAGCCCACCACTCTTAGGTATCAGGATTGTCCCCAACACTGAGTAAATACTTCTGAAATATTTGTTAAATTACTATTAGTGTATATGCTCACAGCACAACTTCCCTTTGACCTCAAACATTCTCTGACTTTCTGAGTCTCATATCACTGTTCATATCACTGTTCTAAAGTAGATTTTCTTTTTTCTTAAGCCATAAACTCACTTTCATGTCTTCCATTGAAGATATAAGGCCATTGTTGGTCACAATCTTGATGTCCCTTGGTCTCTCTGAGGTGCATTATGCAGAGATTGGGCATCAAAAGCCTCCCACACACAGGGTTAAAGAATGAAGGTACAAAGAACTGAGTATCAAATCATGGACCAGAGCCCAGTGAAATTGGTATCTTGGGGGCCCAGCACTGCCATCACTGTCCTGGCAAATCCAAGTTTCTGGAATGTTGTGTGGACTCTGCACCTGCAACATATGGCTTATAGCTGCGAAATCTGACTACCATAGGCCCAGGCCAATTTAAGGCCAGTTTCACCTTGGAACTGTGAGCAGGGATTGACTAAGAAGCTCAGTTTCCTTGAATGTGAATTGGGAGCAGTTAGAGCTACTTCTGAATGCCAGAGATGATAAACTGTGATGCTTAATGTCTTGTTATGAGGAGGGTTCACACTCAGATGATCTGGGAGAGGGTCAGGGCTGAGAGATTGCATTTTTAACAATCTACCAAGTAATCCTGAAGCTGTTGTTTCGGGCAATGCATGAAATAACAATAGGAAATAAAAGGAGGTTGTTAGTATTAATAAACATTATAAATAAAATGCTTACTAATTATCATCAATAGTAGCTCTTTTGATTGAAACTCACAAAATCACTACGAACCAGCTGTGCATTAGACTGTTTCTGTCCCAAAGTTCTTTCAGGCAAGTTTGGTGATTCTATGTAAAACCTCCCTTAGACCCTCCTCAGAAGTCCTAAAGTAACTACAGAAGTCAAGGGCACAGTGAGAAGATATTTTATTACCCATGTATTTATGTATGGGTTTTTGGGGTTTTAAAACTGGCAATTAAAACCTTGTAAATTTGTATTATCAACAAAATAAATGTAGACGGGTTAGTTACTCATTGCTAATAAATTTGATCATTCATTTATAAAACGAGTGTTCGCCCAAGAATCACAGAGCACTCTATAAATATCGCTTCACTAAGCCACAAACCACCTCAACAAGGAAGGCACACAGCACCCCTGAGGGATTAAACAAACCCTCCTGGGCCTGGAGGATGGGAAGGCAGCCCCTGGAGCCTAGCCCTCATCACCTTCCCCATTGGCTCAGCTTCGGACCAGAGGCCTCAACTATCTGCAGCAGACAGCCATTGGGAAGCAATGCAAATCAGCCTGCCAGGAGGCTCCATCCCTGGAGGCCAGCCCCAGGAACCTGTCTCTGTGAGTCAGAGAAAACCGTATTTCTCTCCTTCGAGAATTTGAGGAGCAACTGCTGTCCCCTCCCCCTTCCTCTTTCCCTACCCACACACCAGGCAGAGCAGCTACTGTTGTAGAAAGAAGGAGCCATCCGACAGGATGGCCCAGATTTGGAGCCAGGGAGCTCAAGCAGGGAATTAATAAAGCAAAATGGTTTTATCACCAGTTTCCCAATCACTAACCAACCCCCCCCCCTTCAAGTCTTCACTGTTAAAGTTTCTTTTTATTTTTTCCCCATCAAAAACTCTCAGACCTTGTGACCCTGGCCTGGTGGCGGCTTGGAGCATGGCTTTGGTGACTGGCAAGACTGGGTTGAATTTTAACACCATGGCTGTGGAGGACCACGGCCCCACATTTCTTAGCTATGGATTAGGATTGCTATAGCTATTGCCTCATGGTGGCTGCAAGGACATTCAGAAATGATGTGTAAAAGCACCTTGATGGGCCTTAATAATGAATTTATCACTGTGAGCACTGGCAGCTGTGGTGTTGGCAGAAGGGATGGGGAACCACCAGTATAATCTCAGGCCAAGTTGTGACAACTAGGGTACTTAAGCAATAAAAACAAAACAAAACGGTGCTTTGATGACCCTTCTACATGTACGTACATGGGTGTGCACACACCTACACACCTGCGCTTCCACACCCCTCCACCCAATGTGCACACCAAAAGTACACACACACACACACGTATAAATTGTTCAGTGCTCTCATCCCACTCATGACCACAGACACCCACATGTGTGTGCATGCATGTATGTACATACAAAACAAAGCCAAACTCCTCAAATCCATATTGTGCTAAGGTTTAAACAGCTTTTTCTGATTTCAAAATTCTTAGGAGAGACGGGGACAAGAAAGGTTTTGTTGGTGCCCTTTCTTGGTCCCATTTGCTGCTTAAAGGCAACTAGAGGGTCCTCTAGTCTACTAAAGGTTGGAGTTACTCCCTCTTTCCAAATTACCCACCACACAATCTTCCTGAAACACCTTGTCACCCCAGCCTTCGAACCAACTGATATCACTCTTGTTTTTCAGTTCTGTCCTTGCTGATAAGAGGTACCCCAATATCTGTTCACAAAAGGAATAACCATAAAACGTTTTATTTTTAGTTTCAACCTCAATTTGATCTGCCTATGTCACCGCCCTCCCTCAAACTCTGCCTATGCACCCAGGACATCCATGTACCCTTCTGCTAACACAGGCCCCATGTTTGCCAGTTAGTCATTGCTCACTACCTCTTCAGTTATCTGCTCACCTTCTTTGAACTGGAGGCTATCTCTGTGTTCTCTGCAAATGACTCATCCTTAATGAGATTTATCCCTGTCTTATATAAAGAGAGAAACAAGAAAACTTGAACATTTATTTTTCATTGGTGCCTGTAAAGGATCAATACAGAAAGCCACAGAATTTTTGAGCAAAGAACCAAAAGCAGAAAGCACTTAAGATAGTAAGCTTGTTGAGACATCTATGGAGGGAAGAGGATCTAGCACATTGTTTGATACAGCTCCTTATAAAAGTCCTTCTGGTTTCCCTGAGTTTGGGATGAGTCATTTCCCCTGAAGGCTCTAAGACAATGATAGCTGTAGCCACCTGGTCTGGAAAGTTCTCTGAGAGGTCAAATATCTGTTGTAAGAAAGGCTACCTGACACTTTACCAGTCTGAGCTTGACTTGCTGTGACCAGTCTGAATCAGCCATCACAGAAAGACACTGGATTACCTAAAATGGATATGCTTGTATTAAGTTGTTTTTCAGTTAATATCTTAAAATGTTATTAAAACTCCAGATCCACGCTTAATGTCTTAATGGAGGCCATTATTGATATATTTTGCATGAAAGAATCAAGGTCACCTATCAACGTTATAAAATAAATTTCAGTTAAGACTTTGTTATCTTTTTCCTTTGACTTCCAATATAAAAAGTTATCCAAGATCTATACAAATCTGTAAGCATTTGCAAGTATGGTTTAAATTACAGTATATCTTCTTTCCCTAATTCAAACAATCAATGTTTTCCATTCCATTTCCATTTCACTAGAATATCCTTCCTACATATGGCCAAATCTACTTCATTCACTAGACATATTAATATACTCACAAGCTCAAATGTCCACTCTCTAGTCTTTGCTGATTTTTCTACTGAAAGGGATCACTTCCAGCTCTGCATATTTTCACATGAGACATAGCAATTTGCAGGTGTTGGTTCATTCAGTTTTCAAAAGTAAGACATCTTCACAAACTAGATTTGCATTTTTATAACAGTTTTTGAGATGTAATTCATATACATTTACATATAAATTACATAATATTTGCCCTGTTAAGTGAACAAGTCAGTGCTTTTTAGTGTATTCACTATTCATAGTTGTCCAACTATCATCAAAACCTAATTCTAGATCTCTCTTACTGCCCAACATTTCCCATACATAATACACATTAGTAGTCACGTCTCACTCATCCCCAAACCCTGGACAACCACTAATCTATTTTCAACATCTACAGACTTGTCTATTCTGAAGTTGTATAACATGTGACCTTTTGTTTTTCCTGTTACTTAACATAAAGTTTTCAAGTTCATCCATCTTATGGATGTATTTTTAGTGGGCAGGCTGCAGGGTACCCTGGGGTCCCCAAATTTGCATTTTTAAATGGATTCTGCCATCTGCTGCATAAAGATAAAGCATACTCTCGATGAGAGTGAAACTTACTATAAAGTGTACATACAGAAAAAGAAGAAGAAAGGATAATAGTTTTCCAGTAAAACACACAAAGTGTGTAGATGCCCAACCAAACAGGGATGACCCAAAGTGAGGCTGCTGAAGCTTGAAAACTTGCCACAAATTTAAGGGACCTTTTCTGGCAGAGAGCCATAGGAAAGGGACAGAAGGGGCCAGGAAGATTTGGGATGAAAGGAGCAAATCAGAGGTAACAGTTGCCATTATCGGCCTCCCCATGAGTCTCTCACCCACATCTCTTTTAAGTGTCTCCGTGTCCACCACGAAATTAAAGGGAAATTGTGGTTAATTTTTGTAACACTTTACATATATGAGAAAAATAGGTGTTCTCTGTGGAGACAAAGGTTTTATATACACACATCAAGCACGTTAACTGGTTAAGTCAATTACAATTTGGCTTTTTTTTTAATCTCGATTGGTTGACTTGTAAGAAAATTATATACACATTCCCATATCAACTGTTTATTCATCCATTTCACTTGCTATTCCTGTCATGACTTTATAGCAGAAACTCCTGTCTAGTCCTCTCCCAAGTTTTTCAATCCTTGATGAAGCTTTCCCAACAACCTAAGAAAGGGGAAAACGCGCGTGCGCGTGCGCGCACGCACAAACACACACACACACACACACACACACACACATGCACACACATTGTTAAGGCTTAGGAAGCGATGGAGTGTCATTAATAGTAAGGGTTTCAGAGGCATACAAATATGTATAAATATTGGCATCATTATCTCCCAAAGTAATTTAACCTCTACAAGAGTCTCTATCTGCAAAATGGGGTGATTAAGAGCAACTTCCAAACTGGGAGTTTAAGTAGATTGAATATGATCATGTGCATAGATGTAAAGCACTTCCCACAGATCCAGAACAGGAACCAAGTAAACATTTAGTCAATGCTAACTTTCACTGATGACCATGAGCAACAGCATCAGCAGTAGCAGCAGCTAACCTTCTTCCTGCTCATTATTATCTGAGCCATGCACTCCAAATGCATCAGCCATTTAATCCTCAGCACAACACTCTGATAACGATATGCTCTCAATTACCATTTTGCAACCTCTAGGGTGCAGATGGATGAAGCAGGCAACTGACCCAAGGTCACCAGAAAGCAGTTGTTCTTGAACTGCACCTCTGCCATGAAAGCCTGGGTTTGTCTTCTGATGAGAAAGTGGGTCATGGCATGGATGAAAAATATTACCGCAATAGGGACTATTTGTCCCACATCCCTTCTCGTGACCTCCCAGAAGTGCCCCGCAGCACCAGCCTCTCTGGGTGGCTACTGTGGTTCTTCTTTTGTGTCTGGAAAAGAAGGGTGTTCTATCAGATCCAGCTGCCAGTTCACTGCAACCCTACTCATGCATTTCCAGAACAGCTCCTGCGGCTGGGACAACAGAGCCCTTATTAGCCTCCTTGCTCTGATCATAGTCACGAACACATGAGAAAAAGCTGGCATGGAGGTGCAGGCAAACCTTGAGAATGGGCATAGGGAAAAGGCACTGTTTGGGACATTTTGATGCTTAGGAAAAGTCAACGCTATTGGACATGAGCCCCAGTTTTCCAGCTTAAGATTTTTTTAAGCAATATATAATGCACAAATATATCCCCACTTTATAAAAAAGAATCCAAGCAGCAAATAAGTATGACAAAAAAAGTTATTTATTATTCCCCAACTCCAGACTAAACCCATGCCTCCTTCCTGGGGGACCAACATCTACACATTGAATGTGTCTCTCCTCCCAAGCTTTGCCTTTTGTGTTTTAATCTATATTGGTGTCCACATAAATATGTTGCATTTTGGAAAAAATATTTTGTATCTACAAAATAATGTCATCTTTGTTGGCAAAAAAGCTTTGTTTGCTTAATCCACTTAGTAGGTTTGGGAAAGTCTTCCAAATCTGTGCATACACATGTCAACATTATTCTCTTTTATCTACCAAAGTACTTCCCATGATGGGATACGACCATAAATTACTAAATCTGCATTCCTGAAGATCATTTGGTCATTGTGCTAAATCTGTCCTTCTTGATGGATGTTTAAATTCTCATGACAAGTTTCTAATCCTTGCTTCCTGGAATCCATGTCCCTGCATAATATCATTCCTTTGAGTGTGGGCTGGCCTAGTGACTTAATTCTAATCAACAGAATAAAGCAAAGGAGATAAAATGTCACCTCTGTGATTAGGTTACAAGAGATTGTATCTTACCTCACACTAGCAGACTCTTTCTCTTGCTGGTTTATAGAGAGGCCCCATGGCAAGGGATGAAGGGTAAGCTCTGGTCAACTGTTCCCAAGAATGAATCTTGCCAGTGAGTTTGGAAATGGTCTTCCCTGTTGGGAGATTGAGATGAGAATTTTACCATCTCATTATAATTTGCGATAATTGTGATATTTCTGATGAATATCAGTACTCTTCTGAGATTCACACTCAATGGGTATTAAAAGAATGGGTATTCTACAGTTGGTGTTGATTGAGATGCAGTAAGTACACAATGGGGCACATGTCATTCCACATATCAGCTGTTCATTAAGGGGTGACTGGATGGGTAGCCATTTTCTGCTATGACTTCACATTTAAATCTCTATCTTCTCTACCATTCCACCAGAACCTTGAAGGAGGGGACTAAATCACAATGCTCTGGTGCTTTCAGCACCTGGTATAGCAAAGGCTCTTAGTAAGGCCTCCATCAGTGTGTCGTAAGTCAGTGAGTGGTTGCATGTATGCATGAAGTTACTTAGCCTTTAGATGTAATCCCATATGGAAAAGAGAAGATATGAGAATTTGATTCCTGATTCATGGACCACTACTAAGGATTCAGCTGCACTGACATTAGCAAAGTACTTAGAACAATGACTGGCAAACCATGTGCTCTTTGTTTATTAAATGGGTATATATTAATATGCAGTGTGCCAGACAAATGAAAGGGATTTGAGTTACCAAGTACATTTGGAAAGTTGTGTCAAAGGCAGAGGAAGCTTGGGAAGGGATTATTTTTATCTACATATATATAAGGCTTCATCTGTCTCTGTTTTTAGAAAACTCTGACATGCTCATCATTGACCTCTTAAGTTCACATCACATTTTCCTACCCAACCCCTCTATATTTTTAGAAACTAGTTATTAATTGTGGAATAGGATGAATTTTTCTTTAAATTGTTCTCTACCATTCTTTAAAACCATTGCTTTCTTCCTTGCCATTTTAATCAAACCCAAATTGGATTGTGTAATATTCAAAACAAACCTGATCTGAAAATGTCCCCTTTGGACCCTTTTCCCCCAATTATTTATGATTATTAGTTCTGACCACTTCTGTGGTCATTTTTTTTAATCTTTTCCCAAAATAACTTCTCAAAATCTCAATTTACATGAAAATAAAACTATCAATTCTGATTTCTACTAAAAATCTGACTGTGTCTTCCAACAAACTCAATGACTATCAATTGAATAATTTAGTCACACTGGTCATTTTGCCAGAATACTTGAGTCACTGTATTCAAGAGCCTTGTTTGTGAAGGTGTCCTGCTCCTTAATGAGTCAGGTTTAAAGACTGATGCTCTTCTGTGAATGTCTGCTTGGCAGGAACCGCAGCTCTGAATGAGAAACTAAGATACAGCTGAATTTTTAGTGTTTGATTCATTGTTAAGCAGTCATCAACATTTCCCATTTAAATTTTATTGGTGAATCTTCACTAGGAAATTGAATCATGCTTTCAATCCTTACATCCTAAAACACAATCATTTTGCTTCAGAAGTAAATAGGTCAGTGTCTTGGCTTTTTCTGTATGTCTGTCCAAGCAGAAAACCTTTTCTTTAAGGCCAATATTAATCACTTGTGTCTGTCTTTTGCTGTGACTGAAAAAGAAGATGGTGTTTTCTTCCAACTGGCTAGTTTCTGGTTGCCTTAATTCAAGGGAAGCCAAAAAGGGAAAAATTGGTAGGTTGAACAGTGTTGGACAAGGATAAACAGAATCATATCACATTAACTGTAATTTACAGCATTTCAACACATCCCTCCTTGTGCCAAAGCCAGCAAGATCAGCCCCCTTAGGAAAAAAAAAAGAGAGAGAATGAGGTGGAGCTGGGAGGTTGAATAGAGAATCTAAATTTCTATTTTCTAAGCGGAATTTGAAAATTAAAGCCCCATCAGCACTTTCTTGAATGTTTTGCTCATTCATGCTATAAAAATAAATATCACAAAATATTTTCTGGACTCAGCCTAGTATGTTGTTAAAACCAAAGCCAGTGCTTCCCCAAACAGACTCACTGAGGCTCATTTCACAAGGATAGATGCTGTCAGGCTGGCAGGTGGGTGCTGGGAGGGTTTTTTGAAATTCAATTCAAAACGATATACTTTGCTCGAAATGCCCATTTATAAGGATTCAAAAGATTAGGAATTTCACAGAAAGATGATGGCAATGACAGCTGCTATGACCAATCAGTATTCCTTGGAGATGAATCCCCCAACACACTACACAAGTGTGTGCATGCGCACACATGCACAAGGTTGGGTGGAGAGAGAGAACTTGTGGCAGTCTTTATAAATTCTTTCAAAGGCTGGGACCATTTATGATTACATGGGATTTCTGTATAGTAAGATATTCATTATAGGTTAAATAACTAAGTATATGAAACTAGGTGCTCGTGGTGTTTGTAGCTTAAGTACCCATAGCAGGGTCAATATCATGGATCCCAAATACCAGGCACAGGCCAGAACCCAGGCCTTGAGAGGACCACTTTTCTAACCTGAACTCTTCCCAATACACTCAGGAAAAGAACATCTGGAAGTTATGTTCTCTCTGCAGAAGCCCAGGAAACACTGATACTATTTTTCCAGCACATGACCTAGGAGCAATTTTTCTAGCTAACACTTCAGTTATGTTATGGATATGCAATTTAGCAACTCAACCCTAAATATTCTATTTAAAAAAGATTCTCTTTCCAACAAAGTTGAACCAATCTCTATGAAGGTAAGTAAGTGACATTTTCCCTCTGCCTTTCCAGAAAGTAAAAAAGCACCCTCAGTGTAACACATCTTCAAAATACATGTGCTTTGTCATTTCAGACTTCTTCCAGCAAATTCATGTACTACTGTTGAATCTGTTAGTGTATTAGGCAGCACCACTGATTGTTTTTTAGAGGAAATTATGGGGGAGAGGAGTGCAGAGCAGTTAGTAAAGTTTGTTCAACAATATCTTAATCATTTACATTTGGAGATCACGGTACCATGGTAGCACTTTAGAAGGGTCATTGTTTAGGCGCATCTCTGTTGAGTACAAGCAAATGGCACAAGGAAAGTCTAAGAGTGATCAGTTGAATTCATTTTGACATTGCTGAGGATCCAAGTCTAGAAAACAAGCTAGACTTGGAGAACTGAATCACAGCTTGACTGATGAAGGTCAGACATAGGCCACAGCAAAAAGTTGTTGCAAAAAGTGATCTCATAGAGTTGTGCACTTTTACACAGGACTCAGTATCACATTGTGTTGGGGGTGGGGAAGGCATCATTCATTTATTTGCTAGTCAGTCAGAGCTTTGTATGCCAGGTGCTGTCCTGGGTCCTGGGAAGAGAACAGTGGATAATATCAAATGTCAGCCCTCATGGAAGGTGTTTCACTCTTGTAGACAAGAAATGGGTAAAAGGGAAAAAAGTGCAGTAGAAGCTCAGTTATGATAGATGCTAGGAAGGAAAATAAAGTTAAAATGAGGCAAAAGAGGGGATGATGTTGATGATGGGGTATGCAGGAGTCTTCTGTAAGAAGAGGACGTTTGAATGAACCCTTGAATTAAATAAAAGCACACACTATGTGATAATAGGGGCCAGTAACATCTGACACAACCTCAAAGGTCCTTGGATCTTAAAAAGCATTACATGAGCACAAATTAATCAAATGAGAATGGACCACTTTGCAGCCATATTCCACTGCTGAAAATAATGGGGAGTACCTTGTTTTTTCCACTAGACTGGCAGAATTTAGTGAGGCATACATAAAAGGAGAAGGGGCACGAACATATGTAAGGAAAATTCTAGAACATCTTTGCCTACCTGGTCATAGTAAAATGCTAATGATCAACCCCAAGTATGTGTTTGCAAAAATACATCTTTTTGCTTAACTCTGAACTATTGTTATTGAATTATCTTCCTTACTCAACATAAAAAAGAGACAATAAAATGATAAGCAAAGCCTCAGTTCTATAATCCCATGCTCATCATCCCACAGTCTCTGGGGGTCAGTTTCCACATTTTGAAAATGGAAATGGCCATGTTTGGTTTGTAGGGTTGTGGTGGGAATCATTAGCAATAACGTTTATAAAGACCTGGCCCATCCTGACATAATGCTGCACATTTCTGTTTCAGAAATGAATGCCTGTGCACATAATCTCCTTAAACTATGGAGTTTCTGCTTTCACAAATAAAACCAACTCAGTCTGATAGGTGACAGTTCCAACCTGAACCAGTGTCAGTAGAATCTAGAGATTATTTTAAGACCCAGTAGAGCCCACCATTATTTAAGGAAGTTGCTTCAATAAAGCCCTTGGAAAAAAATGCCAGGGCCTCAGCCCAGAGCACAGTGGGGAAGTTATGAGAGGCAGTTGGCCTAATTATGTCTTAGAGGGGACAGAAAGTCCCAGGGGAGAGCATGTGGGCATGAAGACAAGAATCAAATCAACTCCCGATGTATTCAGCCTGGACACCTGGGATGCATTTACTAAGATGGGAGGCCAAAAGAAAGAAGTATAAAAAGGACATCAGGAGACTTTCTTTAGACATATTCATTTGAAATGCACCTTATAAATCTGGATGTGCTACCCAGGTGTGGTGGCATGCACCTGTAATCCTAGCTACCTGGGAGGCTGAGGCTGGGGATCATTTGAGAGTACGTCAGTTCAAGACAACTTTGGACAACATAGTGAGACCTAGTCTCTTAAAAGTAAGCAATTAAGTAAGTTAATTAATTAATTAATTAATTAATTAATTAAATCTGGGTGCGTTGCTGCGTTAATCAGAAGGAAATGAGACAAATATGCATGGTTTGTTACGGAGGGGTTCATTGTCAACAGTAAGAATAAACTTTCAGTAAGCGTGGTTTTCTTACCTTTTAAACTTTGGAAAATACTTCATTTTTCCCTCTCAAGAAATAATTTCTTACCAACTGAATATGTCTAGAATTCTGCACTCTGTATTTCCAGAATATATATATATCTTAAGTACATATGGAATAATTACCAAAACACACTGTATACTGGAGCAAAAGCCAAATCTCAAAGCATTTCAAAGGAGTATATTTTCACTTCACCATTTTACAACTAGAAATCACAATTACAAAAAGATGACTAGAAAATATCCAAGTGCTCAGAAATTAAGCAAACTGCTTCTACAAAACCTATGAATTGAAGAAGAAATAAATATGGAAATTAGAAAATATTTTGTACTGAATAGTAAGTAAATTTGACCTACAAAAATGCATTGGATGAGCTCAAGAAGTGTTTAGAGGCAAAAATGTAGTTTTAAATACATTTATTAGAAAAAATGAAAGAAAAAAATAAAAAGAAAAAAATAAAAATAAATTAAGCTCCAATCAATAAACTAGATTAGCAAATTAAAAAAGAGAGTTAAAAAAAAAGAGAAATTTTGTACAGATTAGAGCAGAAAGCAAAGAAATGGACAACAGATAAACAATGGGAAAGTCTAACAAAGCCAAAACTTGATTCTTTGAAAAGGTGGATAAACTGTTAAGTAAACTCTTAGTAAACTTGATCAGGGGAAAAAGAAGAGACAGAAAGGAAACTAACTATAAGTATCAGGAATTTTAAAGTACCATTTCATTGTAGATCATAAAGACATTAAAAGGATCATAATGGATCAGCTTCATGTAACTCATAAAACAGCTTAGATGAAACAACTTATTAAAACTAACACAAGAAGAAATAAGAAATCTATTAAAGAAACTTAATTTTAAATAAAAACCTTTCCACACAGAAAACTCCAGACAAGATTGCTTCATGAGTAAAGTGTTCCAAATATAGAAGAAATGATAGCAATTTTATATAAGTGCTCTCAGAATTTAAAGAGAGGGAACATTTTAAACTCATTTTATGAGGTCGACATAACCCTGACACCAAAATATGATAGCAATTAATATGAAAAAAGAAAGTTGCAGGTCAATTTCTCTGATAAAACAATATTTCTTGAAAAAAAGCAAATTTTCCTTAAGATATTTCTTTGCTTCATGTCCATCTTGTTCAGTTAGATTAACTTCTAAGTAAATCAGAGACATTTCTGTTGATAAACAGCATCTCAAGAGAGGAGTGTTTCTAAGTGGAGTACTGCATTGCAGTGCAAGTGTCTAACCGCATGTGGAGGAGGGGTGAGAAAACTGGATCAAAGGGGTCAATTAATGAGGATGGGAACCTTTGGTGGTGAGCATAATCTACTATATACTATGAACAGATGTTGAGAAAAGTCTGCATGCCTCAAACCTATGTCATGGTATAAACCACCATTACTTCAAAAAAGACAAAGAAAACAAACAAACAAACAGTAGGTACTTAAAATTCACCTGTTATCACCAAAGAGTATATTTATACCCATAAAACAAAATTCATCATAATTGCTCTTTCTGGATCAAAACTATGTTTTGGACCCTTTAAAGATAATAATTTAAGAGAATAAAGTAACCTCAGCCCAGTACACTAAAATTCATTTCCACAGCAAATATCTACTAGTGCAAAGAATAACATGAGATTGTATTGTATTGTATTGTATTGTATTGTATTGTATTGTATTGTATTGTATTGTATTGTATTGTATTATTGGGGTGATTTAAAGGTGAAAGCAAGAACATACTGTCATCATAGGACATTTTTGTATGTAAAATACTTCTGTAACTTTGTTGACTTAGCACCAAGTCATAGCGATGAAGACCCGTGATTGACTGTGCTAGCCAAAAAACAGCAATACACTTCAAGTTTTTTAAAATAACTAACTTCCAAATAAAACAGAACCCTTAAATATTTTCTTGCTTATAAAACTTTTCATTTTCATCTTCTCTTATTCAGGTAAAACAAAGTATCATTTTATCACTCTCAGTATTCCTGAAATTGTTCACCTAGATTTGACAATTTTAGAACATAGACCAGTTAGACTAAACTGTAAGCATTGTGCCTAAATAATCAAACTGCCTGGTTTATATTATGGATAATAGATGCTTCACACTTGCTTACAAACTATTAGCTTTCATCGCCATAGGATATTGGCTGTCATGGCAGAGTCCCCAGACCAATAACAGGAGCTTTTAAAATTCAAGTTCTCTAACTAAGCTCAGAACAATTTAAACAAAACAAAACAAAACAAAAGTGTGCAACACAAGTATTTGGGCTTTAACGAGTACTGCATATCGTTCATCCCCCTCAATTCTGAACACCCAAGAGAACTCCTGAGGTCCCGAGGGTTATCAATTCCATTCACTCATCGTTCCCTCATTCTTTTCTCGCAAACATATCATTTGGTGCACCTTCCCCTAAGACACAGTTTTCAAGGAAAAGAATTGGGGAACACAAAAGGCTAAAGTACTTAGAAGTCCTTCAAAGTATTGATAGGAGATAAATAGCTGTCACTCACACTGTGATACCGAGAAAATAGTTTATAGACTTAGGCATGATCTGCTGACACTCCCCTTTTCACTCTACTCCTTTCTCATGCAAGAAAGATTACCAGGAAGTCTTCCTTCTGAAGCCTCCGTTTGCAGTTCACTTCCTCATCTTATAAGTTGTGAGACCTCAGACAATTCTCTAAACTATTCTGTGCCCCCATTTCCTTATTTGTAAAGAGGGACAATAATTGCTCCTATCTCATGAGGCTGTGAGGATTAAATGAGGGACATATCTATAGATGAGTCAAATGTTCTTAGGAAGGACAGAGGACTTGACACATACTAAGTCCTCAGTAAATATTTGCAATGATGAATATTAGCACTGATATTACTAGACCAAACAAAAATAATTTATTTGTAAATTCCATTTTATGACTGAAAGAGAAACACAGATCTAGAAGAGAGCAAATGAATTTTCTCATCTGTGTAACTAAATTGTGGAAACAACTCATGGTGGCAGGAGTTGGCTACAAGGATGACAGCAACCAGAGACCCAAATACCCAGCACTTTGTGTCTTTCTCCTCTCTGCACTACCTTCATTCTTGTACTCCACAAGCCTGCTGCTTCCACAGGGTAGGAACAGTGTCACCACTGCTTTGAGCCGAACGGCCTTCACACTTGGCGACCGCAGATCTGACTAACACATCTAGGGCTGGTCATGGTCCAGCCTGGGTCCTTACCTTTCTTGAGACAAATTTCTCTGGCCAGGAAAGGGCTACTTGCCCTCCACTCACCAGACTGGGTGGTAGTGCCAAATCATCATCAGTGCTGCTGAGGATTTACATCCCTTGAAGGTAGGCTGAGAACAGCCTTCCTGAGCCATCTGGCTTGAGAAAAGTAACCAACCATTTTATTTCTTCTTCCTGTTGTTGCTGTCATTCTGACCGTTTCACAATCTGGTTCTTGATGAGTGTCCCATCTTTCATGGCTTTTGTTGAGTTTGACCCCAGGCCGAAAACGGGACATGTGTTTATTTTACCTGACAAAGTACCCATGGCTGAAAGGCATGGAGTGCTCGAGTACTGTACTTTCTGCCCCTCCAGATGGGGCTGTAATTATAATTTAACTGTCTGGGTCCAACTTAAGGTGAGGAAAAGATATATTAAGTTTGCACACATGTTATTCCCCTACCCGCACCCACATCCCTTCGGCTCTTCACATTTCATACGCAACCACATTGGGGGGGGGGGAGCGCGCGTGTATGTACATGTGTGTACACATAGTCGCGTTACAATTCTCATTTTGCAAAGTTTATGCAAAAACCAAACACCTGGGTTCAGAGTTTCCTAAAGGAGTCATCTGAAGTAGGTGCTTTATGCCAAAATGTCACAAAGATTTATGTGCTTTCATTTGTGCATTAAATTGAGGACAGGTGGGAGAATGCTCAAGCCTGAGAAAAACTGATAGCTCATTTCTCTCTTAGAAGAGAGATGGCTGTTATGACTACTGCTGGTTTAGATAAAATAGATACAGACCTTGTTTAAAAAAAAAGAGGGGGGGTTATGTTTGGAAAGCAATATTTCAAGAGTCCAATAATTACCTCTACGATCATGTTTCTCACAAATGGGAAACCTAGACTGGGATCCGAAGGTGAGTCCTGACCCCAATCCCAACAGCACAGGCAAAACCATACTCAAACAGCTAGGCAAAGGGCCCAGTCTCTCTTCACACTCTCAGAGAGAATCTCTGGAATGGAGGCAAATGAAATGGAGGCAAAACACACTCCATTTTAACGGTTTGCAACCAAGTCCACTACACATATGTAACCACTCGTTTTTTAATTTGATTCTTGTCGCAAGCACCTTTTCAGGACCCAATACATCTAGAAAATGTCATCACTTGATAGGCGGCTACTCTATGGTTGGCCTTGAAACAAGATTCGATGTGCTGACTCTTCACCTGGATTTGAAATGAGAGTGTGAATTTGCATTTCAGAAAAGGAGCACTATTGGGAAAAGGCAGCCTGATTTTTCAGAGAAATGAGAGCTGCACTTGGAAGCCTGGTGATCAGCCTCCCGGAGCGGAATGCTGCATGTCCCTCAGATGACCTGCAGGCATATTGGATAAATCAAAATTATTCCTTACTTTCTATCCCTTGAGGTTCAGACTGAGCTTCTGAATCAGATATTTATCAAAGCATTGACTGAATTTTGAATCAAGAATTTCCCATTTGGAAACCAGAGCTATATTCACATCAAGGGGTCAAAGGACATCCAATTAGCCCCTGTTTTTGTATGACTTCAGGCAATTACATGGATGCGAATGAAACTTGAAACCTCCTAATGATTTCTGATCTTTTCTTAGGTGGCAATTACTACAATTCCCGTGATCTGCCTGTCATTTAAGACAACCACTAAGTATAATAGGCAGATAGTAAGAAATGCTCAACAAGCAACAGGAAAAGCTTTCAGATAAAGTACCCCATGACTCCCAAACATATTTGTATAAGTTTATTTAGCAGTTCAACTTGTGATATGGATGTGTTTGTAAGGGTGATAATTATGACAGTTGAAGGGAGCTAGATAAAGGGAGACATTTTATAAACTGAAGATAAATGGTGTTAATAGTTCAATAAGATAAATGCTTACCTTTTAAAGTTGAATTCCAGAAGAAATTGCAACACAGGAACTGACACAACATTTTTTTCCCCTATACTAGAAAAACATGCTCTCTTGCACCCAAATTGGAGAGTACCTGAACAATATTGGGGTGGTGCTTTATCTAATTTCTCAAATACAGACTTTTAACAACTTTTAGCTCAAGTTTTGTTTAGTGAGACTATTCCAAGGTATTTGAAAATATTAAAAACAAATAATTTCTATTCTCTATAAAAAGAGAGCCTTATCTTAAATTTGAGTAGTTCTTCATCAAAAATGTTTCTATGTCATTTTCAAAACACACAGTCCAATAATTGCTTACATGGACTGCATAATACCCAATTTTAGACACCGCCTAACAAGGTTAAGAGGACAGTTTACCACTTCCAACTCTGCACTTTGCACTTTCATCTCCAGTATTTACTTAGTCCAAAGAATAGCCTACTGAGAATCATTTCTCTCAGATCCAGGTAATTCTCACTTCAAGTCCAAGTCCCTGGCCAAGTGTGAGAGGTCATATCTGGAGACAGCTCGTCCAGAAGGACTTAGATTCTCTATTCCCCCCAGCCCTCTGGGTCTCCAGCATCACCTTCCCAAGTAGGATGCAAGTTGAGGTTAGACTTCGACTCATTTCGTAGGCTGATGGGGCAGAGTATGAATACATTTCTCCAGGAGGAAATTGTCTATTTATCCAGGTTCCTCCCTTCCATCTACATTCACAGTGCCTACTGTATCAGGATTGCTGGCACTTCATCTTTATGCATCACAAGGCTTCCATGAGAAAATATGCTATGTCTACTTTGATATGCATCTGACCTTACTATGGTAACAGAATATGCTATCCCAAGATCACAAGACAAACATCTTTCTATTTCCCTTTAATTGACAATGGATTCAACATGACTCAAAATAATAAGAACAGACACAATGATTACAACCAGTTTGTATGAGGCACTATTTCCCGTATCTGTCACCTAAAATAAGTTACCTCAAATGTACTGACTTATTTAATATTCACAACAATCCTATTAGATAGGTGCTATTATTCCACCCTTTCCACTATTGAGAGGTTGTTCTTTTATCACTTGTGATCACACAGTCAGTACAGGTTGGAGGCAGGATTCAAATTCTATTCTGTGTCCAAACTCTAGCCATTTGACTCTATTAGTAATAAAGAGAGAAAACCTGCACCCTGAAAAAAAACACAAAATACATATAATAGAGGTCTTGACCAACATTATTTCTTTTATTAATGTGAATATGCAATCAAAAATTATGATGACAACCTGATTGATAAACTTTGAAGGGTTGCATAAGGTAAAGAATCTAGCTGGTGGTGAAGAGGTGGTTTCAGTGGAGTAGGGGTGAGGAAACAAATGGGAATTATCATGTGATTGCAAAGTTGAGAATGGCTTACTTATAACCAATAGCTGCTGTGTACTTGGGGACCGCATAATTTGAAAACTGTTCTGTGTACCTCACATGATCTATTGTTCTCTCTGCATCCCTGTGTCAGGCTGTGTACAGTGAAACTTATGTGGGGGGAATTAACTCTAAATTCAGCAAGACAAAACTTGCAAAGTGTTGACCTTTCCCTGTAAATCCCTGAAACTGTCAGTGAAGTAGAATACATAAACATACTTCTGACTGTAAGGGCAGTTCAGTCAATCCCCTCACCAATAAGAAGAATCCTCCTTCACTGGAGTGTCTCAGCAAGAATTTGACCTGAGTTTTGGAGTTTTTATACAAACAATATAGGTTATTCAAAGAATATATAGATTTGCTCTCGACATAGGTAAATACTTACACTAGGAGATTCACTAGAACAGGAAAAGGGAACATCAGATTTCATTTCCTATCTCATGTTCACCAAAGGCATAATTTAATTGATGAAAATAATAACCAAGATTGATCTGGATGGACATGGTTCCATTTGACTGAGGCTAGTACAAGAGGAATCCTGCTGATATTTTTGGATACAAGTTGGTGTTTAGTTATTACATATCAGTTTCTTGGACAGACCAAGTGCTAATTGGTGAGTACCCAAAGTGTCTTTTTGTATGATTCAAGATTTTGAATGGGATCTTTTCCAAACACAAACCCACATATGTAAACTTGCGTATGTACACATACCTACATCTCCATTATAGCAGCATAGGTATTATATCTGGAACTCCCTAACTTTAAGTAAACATTTATTTATTCCCCAAAGTTTGGCTACCTCCTCCAGGTGTCCTTCCTTGCTTCTTTTCCCTTGTTTCTCTGCCATTTAATATAGGTGATTAGAGATCTGATGTCTGTCAAAGAGGTGAGCTCATGAATACTTAGTGACTCCCTTTAAAAAATATTGAAGGGTTACATTTTACAAAGTCAATGATCAATATGTGACTTATAGAAAGTAAAATTACAAATGAATGGGTATGAACCAGAGAAAGTCATGTGAAAAAATATCAAGTGTGAAAGTACTTTTATTCCCATGAAATATATTACCTGTTGAGGATTGAATGTGATCAGACCTTTTTTTTTTGTATGAATCTCCCAGTTTCTCCTTTCAGCCCCCTAGTTCAAATTGTCACTATCAAAAGTCCTACAGGAACTATGAAACTTGGAATTGGGACTCTATCTTTGCAATAATAAGGGGTATTGATTCAGGCATCTGTTCCTGCACTTTTAACAGGAAAGACTATACAAAAGGTTGCTCCTTGCTTATTCAGCACTTAGTCTTTCCCTAACATAGTATAATTTTCTAATTACCCTAATATCCTACCAGGAAGTAACTTCTTCCTACACCCCCAGATAACCTTGTAGGGAACCTAATTCCTGCACCACCTTCTCTCACGGAAATCAAAGGCCATAGCCAGATCAGCCTCTTATAGATCCAGCTTAGTGAGTCACAGTTCTCTCTCAGGCACCCTGAACCTTGTCTCCAGTCCTAGCGCTCCAACACTGGACATCAATAGGCAGCCTATTGATGAGGCTGAACTGGCCATGGATTTCCCTTTCCTTCCTGCTTCTAACTTTCTGGTCCTCTCACTAGCCTTTGATACTTGCCCCCATCTGCAGACCCCCATTCCACTGTCTGTGAGTCCCCAGTAGCCTTCTAATAGATTCCCCAAGATTTCAACAATCTCAGATCATTAGTGTAGCAAAACTTCTTTACCAAGTGGTGCTTTATAGAAGAATGTTCTTCACATGCTCTTCCTTACATAGACTGAGATGATTTCAACCCCTGCAGGCAAAAACACAGAACTCATAAGTAGTCTTGTCAGTAGCAAAAACCAATTTCTGCATTTGAGAGGTCTTCCTTTTAAGGAAACACATAGCCTTTCTAGCCTGAATCTTGCTACCCCTCAGATTTACTTATTTGCTTGTTTTGTGGGGTTTCTCCTTACAGAGAGTTTAAAAACCAACTAAAATGAAGACATTCACACACACACACACACACACACATCCCAGTCACTTTTGCTATTTTATCAAAGATGGCAAGGGTTTTGATTTGGCTACTTTAACCAGTTAGATTATTCATCATGGATTAATTCACTTATTAAAGATACTTAGTTTATTTCATTAATGAACCTATAGCTCATTTAATGCCCTTGGAGAAACTCCATTGTTATTAATGACCTTTCAGGGTCATTTATTTGAAAGTGATTCTATACAATTGAACCTAACTGGTTAAAGTTGCTAAATCAAAACTTCAGAGTTCCAACCCAAATATTTCTTTTTTTGGTTCTTAGGAACATAATTACATGTGATTTACAATGACGCACAAAATTTCCGGAAATGAAAGCAAAAATCTTTGTTGAAATGTTTATCCAATCCAGAAAAAACATACTCAGGCACCAGAAGACATGTGTCACGAACATGGGACATGTGAGGCTGGATACTGTTTTGCCAAATACATCTTCACTATCCCTGAAATCCCATTAAAGGTAAAGAAGGTGAGATCTCATTGGTGCCCACAGGGGAAGTGAAGCTCTCCAAAGCTCTAAAACATTTTGAGTTACCCCAATAACTTCCCTCCAGTGATCCAATCATTTGAAATGTTTGCCCATGGTAAGGAACAGTCCACAGGAAATAAATCTCACCATGTACGTGAAAGTAGTAAAGGAAGATCAAACCATGCATGGCCCTAGAGAAACACTCAAAACAAGCAATACAGTGACAAATGTATCTCTATGGTTCAACTGCAATAGCCACAAGAGTGTCCAGAGACACTTGTAGTCAGGCCTCAAGCTCTAGAGGAGATGGGAAGGTAGGAGTGTTGTGTTGGCTCATGAGGGAAGGTTAAGCAACCAAATATTAAGCTGCTTATCTGAGCTGAACTTGTGAACTGCTGAGGTTTTCCCTTCCTGGGTAATAATATCTGTGCACAATTATCAGCTCTACATAACAGCCATTACCGAAAGGAAACTGGGCCAAAACACTGATTGGGATTTTGTGAGGATTTATGAGAGACACCAGCTTTAGGCAATTGATCCTGGCCTAGTCTTACCCTATCATCACCCTCTCAAAGGAAAAAAAGGAAATGCCCCGCCAATCACAGAAGCAAGTTGAACACATTAGCCTTTGTGAGGCCTATTTAGAAGCTATTCCCATCCCACCTCTCAAGGTAGATCAGAGGCTTTAGATGTAGATACTGCAAGGGTCCCTGTTCTTTCCAGTCTACACCACACCTCTCTCTGTTCATACCTCTCCATCTTCAGTCATTTCACATCTTTCATTTTCTCACACTTCTGCTGTTTTGTCCCTCTGCGTTTAGCGAGTCTTCCTGTCATGTCTCTGGTATACTTGTCACTCAGTCACTTGTCATTCAGTACTCAGTTGCTTCCTTTTTTTTCATTTTTTTCCCCTCCTCAGGGTTCCCACCTTTGCTGTTCTTCTGCATACAGGGCTCTCTCTCATGACCTCTGTCACCTCTCCTTCTTCTCTTCTCTTAGTGCTCCACAAAGAGCACTCCTCTGTGGGCTCTTCTGAGCAGTACTCACTCTGTTATCTTGTAGAGCAGAGTCAGAGAATTATGGCCTAATGGCTAAATCTGTGAACCATCTGCTTTTATAAATAAAGTTTTATTGGGACACGGCCACAAGGATTCATGATACATCATGTGGCTACTTTCACACTAGTGTGACAGAGCTTAGTATTTGTGAGAGACGAAATGGCCTGCAAAGTCAAAAATATGTGCTATCTGCTATTTTACAGAAGAAAGTTTGGTGACCCTTACTCCATAGAGGATATACATTCATGGTTCTTTGCTCTCTTCTTGTTTATTATCATTCCCACTCAAATTGTTAAGACAAATTAAGCAGAGAGCTTCTCTTATTCCCCAGCATAAGCCTAAAGAGTGTGGCACACAATATTTAAGACCAATCAGCAATTGCTGTTCTTAGTTTCAAGAAAGAAATATTGAGAGTAAATGGGAGGAAATGTGTCTGCATTGCAGTGGCTTCACTGAAGATTGGTAATTCCTTTGCTCTTTTTTTTTTATGGCCCATATCTGAATGGGTGGGTAGAGTCTACCATGACCCCCCACCCTGGAATGTGAGCACCAAGTGGTCAGCTCCATTCTTCTCCTGTCTTGTTCACCATGGCATCAGCAGGACCTTGAACAGCACCTGGTACTTAGGAAAAGCTCCATAATGTGTCCTGTGAATTAATGAGTGCATGACTACCCTCAGGTCTAGCAGGCCATGCTTCTGAGTATCTTATTATTGCTCAGTGATTTTGTGGCACACAGTGAACATGGCTGTTTTTGTAAGGAACACATTACTTCTCAAAATCATATGGTCTTGTGCTATTTATCCATGGAAGGGTCCCCAGGCTCTAAAAATTCTGTGTAATTGTCTGGGCAATTAATCTGTTTGGATGAAAAAGACTTCCACTTTTGAGCAGCTACAACCAATAAACTTTTGCAGTGAGGTTCAGTTTTACTGAATCTATTAAAGATGAGGAGAGGAGGTAGCAGTGTACAAAAATACAAATACTAGGGGATGTCATCTCAGGCCCAGATTTAAGATACAATTATTGTTTATATGACCTGTGAATAAGTTTAGTAACTCCTCCAATTCTCAGTGTGATTATGCATTAAATAGGGACATGAATATCAACCATATGAGATTGCTTTGAGACTGTGAGATACCATGTTACAGAATATAGAATATGGTAGGTATGTCATAGTTCCACAAGGCACTGCTCATATCATCATCATCTGCAGCACCAATAATAATAGTGTTCCCAGAACTAGTATGATAAAGATCTAATACAGAATAGTAATTGAGAGGTAAACTAAACAGTACTTAAACACAATCTCAGCTCTGCCACTTATGTGTTAACTGATTTTAGATGAAGTTTTTCATGATATTACTCCTCAAAATATTCTCAAGTCCATGAGATCTTCCTCTGCTAATTCAGGAAATAATCTCATAGCTGCATGAGGATGTGACATGGGTCAGGCTTCTTGTAAATATTTCTAGATCTTCTTTCTGATCTTTAATCAAGACCAAGTTTTCTATTGCCTTCTACAAAATGGTGACTGTCAATGTTTGCTAGGACTATGGTCAAACTATATGAAAGGAAGCACAAAATGAGCTCAAGACATGCATGAGTTACCTATGGAAGGTGAAGAAAAGATACTTAAAGAATAGAGCTTTTTTTTAAAAAAGTACCAATGCTAATTCCCATCAATGGCACAGAACCCACTCCATTTCTGAACCTTATGGGGGAAGGGAGGGCAGGAAATAATGCTGACAGGTAACATGGCATCCTTTCTTTCTGTAGATAAAATCAAGGTTAGTGACTAGTCTCTCAGGAAATCCAGCACTAAGTCTTTAGCCCAAGTTTCGATTGAGCCAGAGATAAACATTCTTGGTCACTGGAAAGTCACTTGTCTTTAATCAGTATCATCTCTAAAACCTCGGGCATAGAGTTGGCCTTTGAAACTTTCTCTATTCTTTTGGGACCCACTTAATCTTTTCAACTCAAGGTATGCTGGGCAAGTTTTCATGAGTGGGACAGAGAGACAGAGAAAAAGTAGGCCTGAATGATATGCTTAACCACAATCTATGTATTTCTTAGTTGACTTGGTCATAAACTTTTTTCACTAATGTATTTAATCAGCATGGAGATTGATATTAGATATGCATGCTTCTAAGACTTTGTCCTAAGGATAAAGCAAAATAGGAATTCACTTCCAAAGCAACCTACTGTTGCTACCTTTTAATAATTGAAGGTTTTAGTACCATGATTTAGTCGTAAGCCTCTTGATAATCCCAGTAAACTCTAGGTGTCAGAAACTGAGATGAAACCCTCCTGATACTTGCTGTGTATCTAAGACATAACATTAATGGAGTCAGCTAAACTAACAGCCATTTCAAAACAGGAGAATAAGACAGGGACAAACCAAGGATCCCACATAAATCCTTCTATGGAACCAGGAAATGAGCATCTAGTGAAAAATGTGCTTGTTTTCTCTCTCCACGCCCCTTCCTACCATCTCAACATTACATTAGGATTTAGCCCTAAATAACTGAAGCATAGGATAGAGCCACAAAATATAGGCAGCAAAAAAATCATTATTGAAGTGCACCAATAAAGCTAATGCCTTTAATGCTGATGACAGCACCATTTTTTGTCACCAGCTCCTCACAGCCTGAGAGAGACAAGAAAAGGGTGAGAATTCTGAGGCCAAATAAAGTCCCCTCATGGGTGTAAAAAAATCAGCAGCACCAGGCACTCTTCATGCTCCAACCCCAGACAAGCCCGGAGAGACAGTGTACGTTTCTCAGATGGGGTATAGCTCAGCTCTCACAGGCAGTCAGAACGTAGCAACTCTCACAGGCAGTCAGAACATAGCAACTCATTGCCAGAAACCATTCATCAGACTCTGCAGAAAAGGCTGTCAGCTCAGCCTACAGGCCTCAAGCCAGCCTGTCAGGATCCAGGCTAACAGCCAGAGTGTCAGGGGCTGCGGTTAGTAGCCAACCAGAACTTTGATGTCAAAGAGTTGGCCAGCTGGTATGTGATGGTGGCCGATGGGCTCTGAAACCACATAGGCTGCTGGGAGGTCACGAGTACGGACAGCAAGCTAGCCATTAGGGTATATCTCCAATAAAGATGGAAGTAGACATTTTATATTGTCAAAAAAATTGTTCAAATTATTTCAATATTTGTTTTGATTTAAATTTCCATTACACATGCTTTTCATTATGCAACTCAATTAGTATATAAAAGATTTTTTAGTTTAAAATGCTTAAATGAACACAATTGTTCAATTTGGAAAGATTACAATGCTTTTATTTAATTAACACTACAATAAATACATCGCTCTGTAATGAGCCCCATACTTTTAGGCCATTAACCATTCAATAAATTTGCAATATGGAAGGTTCTTTATGGAGAAGAAGATAAATAAAACGATTTAAGTGAATGTAGGACAGCTATGATGCTAGGCAGCAAATTATAGCTTTTTGCTTCTCATCCACTAGAGTTGTACCTTGATTACAAACATATGTGAGTGTAATAAACAGCATACATTTCAATTACTATTTTGAACATGAGGTACCCTGGATGTTAAAAGAAAAATTCTGGGTCGTTGGTGCCGGCTGTGCTCTGTGGCCTCTTCCCAATGAGAAGCTCTTTCGGAATTTGTCCAAAGGCTCATCTGTTGTTTGGCTTATCAAACTAGGCCTGGACCTGCCAGCACAAAAACCGTCTCTGTCCAGCAGGCAGGCTCTCAGAACAGGCGGGTCCACTGTGATCACAAAAATGAAAGCGCTGCCCTCGTGTGATGTTCTCTGACAAATGGGACTGTTACCTGCACTCGTCTTGCATGACAGATCTCAACAGATCCCCAAGCAGCTGAGGTCATGTCTGCTGTGGCTTATAAGCCTTGCCCTCCCTTGTTTTCTTCCCATCTCACACATCAGCTATAGTTAAAACAACCAAATTTTCCATGCATATAATCCTCTTCCTCCATCTAAATACCTCTAGCTCTTTTTAGTGGCGATCTCTGCAAGGTGGGTAGAGATGGTGTGCCAGTAGGTGCAGATATCAAAGGAAGCTTCCAGAGCTTAGAGAGGTTAAGTGTTTACACAGAGGCCCAGAGCTGAAATGAAGAGCTTAATTTATCCCTTATCCAATGACAGTTATTAGTATTAGTAGATATAATACTAGCAGTATCACAGTGAAAAATACTATAATAAAATTGAAAATAAGGATGGATTACCGAGTGATTTATTATATACTAGGGACTGTAATACTGCACATAATAGATGAGGAAAGTGAAGCTATGAAGTGTGGGTAATAGTCACACTTATAATAGTCTGCCTGGCCATAGTCACAGGCAGAAAAAGGAAATATTGATAATATTGATTCAAGCTACACAGCTCCTCCAAGGGTTCTCTTTTCAAGGGGTACCCAGAAAGATTTCCAAAGGTTTTTTTTTTTTTTTTGGCTTGCTTGTTGTTCTTGTCTCTTACCTCCTTCATATTCTATTTCTGTGATTTGGGGTTCTTTAAGGGAAATCTTAAAAGGGGGTCAAAAATGGAAACTGCTCTTTAACCTTCTCCTTACATATCAGGATAACAGGCATGAAATAACACTCCCTTTATATTCAACTGACCATATTCAGTTCACAAGATACGATTTCCAGACACAGGTGCCAAAATGCATGCATGTGCGGAGTTGGACAGACCTGTTCACAGACCCTCTCTGCTAGCTGTGAAATTCTGATCACATTATTTTCCCTTGCCTCATCTTTCTCACCTATAAAATGTAAATTATGATAATTCCTATCTTCCTGTCATAACAGTTGACATAAATTAGATAATCAAAATGATCAAAAAAGGCTTACTATATAGTATAATAAATGTATAACTCCTAGCATCTAATAAATGCTTAGTCAAAGATTCTGGATTCCAAGTAACAGGTTTTAGAGAAAATCAAAATAATCAAATGTGTCATTCAACAATTATTTATTGAGAAGATTTCAATATCTATTATTTATGGCTATTGTTCCAAGCATTTGGGATAGACAAATGAAGTTTTTGCTCTGGCATTTATTTTGTAGCTTGTGTACTGAGTGGGGTGTTAGTGAGAGGCAGAGAGGACAGAGAGAAAATAAAAAAAGTAGACCATTAAAATCTATAGGATTTTAAGTTCTGATGAAAATAGGAAATGAACAAAGTGAGTGGGAATTGTGATGTGAGGACTATTCAGGGAAGTAACATATAAACTAAGGTCTATATGAAGAATCAAGGGGTGGAGCACATGCTCCCTGGTGCCAGAGGTACTGCGGGCAGTCAACAAACAGGTAGAGATGGAGCTCTCCTCTCCCAGCGCTCCAGATTGTGACACCAGATTTGTTCATTTCAGCTTACCAACATTTATGAGGAGCTACTTTGTGATGGGCACCAAGGCAGATGGAGAAATTGTCTGCAATATTATTGCATCGTGATGTAGATGATAAAGAGCTTACGTTGTAGCTTGTTCTATACTCCGGAACATTTCAGAGCTCAGCTTTCTCCTAGGTGAAGACATGCAGGAAGTTGGGAAGGAAAAGTGAAGTAGACTTGGAACCAGATTATAGGTGAAACAAAAGGTTGACCTCTGATCAGGTATGGAATTCAGGTTTCCTCATGGAGGGGCATCTGGAGGATATGTGGGTTGGAGAACTGAAGAGGCATGGCTTCAATTTCTCTTGACACAGCTTACATAGTGGACTTCTCTGTATTTCCTCATTACAAAATGGGAATAGTAATCTCTCCCTCACAATGAATTGTTGTAATAATTTAAAATGGAATATGTACCATAAGTTAAACATGACCATTCTTACTAGTTCTTTATCCTAGCCAGTGAGTATATATGGGCATGAAAATGTACCCAGAGTGCTGACAATGTTCTCTGTCTTCTTGTGATGACATCAAACAGGTGTAAATGTATATAAGTAAAATATACTTATATGCATACATAAGTAAAAATTCATGCCCATCTACCTCCTACCACATGACTGGAACCCCATCTAAGAATAAGGAGAAGAGAATTAGGAATGATGACTTTTAAAAGTTTAATTATAATGTCTTCCAAGAGCCAGTTTCCTTACAAGTGAGGAAGCACTCTCATGGCTTGTGGTTTGTAGTATTCCCACGCAGTGTTATCTGGAAGCCACCTTTCTCTCAATAGCTATCCCATATTATATGCTTGCATAATGTTTTTAAAGGCCACTTAAATATTTTAGGTCATTTGAGATGGCAGTCCTATGTGACATATAGAACCCCCATGTTTTATTTTTTTTTTTTTTTTTTTTTTTTTTTTTTTTTTTTTTTTTTTTTTTTTTTTTT